>CM052314.1:398023-435475 GCA_028455605.1 Lasioglossum malachurum
GAGAGAGAGAGAGAGAGAGAGAGAGAGAGAGAGAGAGAGAGAGAGCGAGCGAGCGAGAGTAAACTGTTTTCCCCTCGATTTGCTCGATCTGGCGACACTGTCTAAAACAGAGGTGATACTTCTTTTCCGCTGCACGAGATGCTCTCCCACCAATTGACGCATTTTTCCCCACCGCTCTTAGGAAAAGGGTTTCCACCTCTGCTCTAAAAGATCCACTTTCTCCGGCACACCAATACACAAATAAAGCAGTGCCAAATCCCATTGACTGGCGATCACCATTCGATTGGATCCTCTTTACAAGCTTCACTCACTTAATTCCACTGCCTTTGCTCTTTTACGGCTTTAGATCTTCGCGTTTTTCTCACTTCTAGGTGTTTGCGCTTGTTCGTGCCGTTCCTATTTGAATGGGCGAGGTAGGAATTGCGAAAGTTTCGGTTGGCGACGTTATTGTGCACAATTATGACAAAGGGTGGACTAAATGGAGCAATCCAATTGGTGAGTAACAGCTCCGTCACTGCTTCAGCTTAGTAGCCACACCTTCTGTCGAGTTTGTATCCATCGTTAATTGAAATTGTCATCTGTGGACGGATGACAAGTAAATGGGACATGACGCATAGTTTTTGTTATTGACTGAATCAGTGAAATCAATCGGATCAGCATCGGTTAAGCAGAAAGGCGGGGTTTCCTGTTAGCCGTTGCGCCATTTTTCTACCCCGCGGCCAATAACTTGTAGAGCTACTCGAGCGTTGTAATGTTTTAAACAATCGCAACGCGCCGATTAGTCAAGGAATCTCTGGTGCAGGATCGATCCGCACGGTGGAACGCGCGCTCGTTCTTCACAGCGGAGCGGCGAGGTTTCCCTTTCAGGGCTTTCAGCGGACCAAGACAAACGGCGCCAGAGCGAAAAGAAGAAACGGTGCCGTGCGTGTTTTCGACGAACGATTTGTCTGTCCAGCTCCCGGCGTACCTTTCAGACAAGTGGAAGATACGTGTTATTCTCGGTTGATTTTTCCGCACGCGCATTTACCAAGGCTCGAGTCCGCATTCCCCCCCCCCCTCCGTTGGACGCGGGACAAACGAGTCGCTTACACAGTAACTAGTACCGAAGCGGGCAAAGTCTGTCTGGCCGGAGGCAGGATTTTCACGAGAGTATTTCGCCTCGGTGCTGGCACGCTTTAACATTTTGCCTCGCTATTACAGGAAAATCCATGGCCCGAATGAGGACACGAGAGCCGGCGGGGTGGGGGGAGAGATCGAAGGAGAAGACTCCGTTTGTGGCAAGAATGAAGGCAGCTACGCTCGAGAGAGAGAGAGAGAGAGAGAGAGAGAGAGAGAGAGAGAGAGAGAGAAAACTCGCACAGGGTAAGATTCCGCGAGTCTTGTCATCGACAACGGCGCGGCGTCGAGCACGCTAATAAAGACAGGGACAACAATCATCCGCGTTGAGTGGCAAGGAAAGAGGAGAAATCGGGCCGCGCGGGGTGGACCAAGTAAAACAACGCAGAACCGAGGGCAACGGCGAGCGAGATCAGTGGTCTCTTTCCGACCCGAGAGCCCAGAGGGTCGTAGGAATAACGCAAGCAGGAGAAATTACATTCTCCTTTTGTCCTCGGTTCGAACAAAGGCACCGGAAAAAAGGGACCATCGGAGCGAAAAAGAATACCCCGTTGAAAAGATGGACACAGAATGAAGAAAAAAACAGTGGAAAAATGAGGGTGGGACATTGCTAATTTCACTACGAAACGATTCAATGGAAAGAGAAGAAAGGGGCACGGGCTACGGCCAGAGAAAAAAGTGTACAGTTCAGACCGGATATCACGTCGGCTCCGTCGCGTCGCGTCGTCGATTGTGCACCACCGCACCGTAAGGACGTCCCTGGACGGCCGGAACGAGACCTGGACGAGCTGACTCTAATCTTCCGATTCTACTAACGAATTTTTTCCTCGGTCTCAACGGTGAAACTGAATATTCGCCTTTCCGGTTTCACTCACTGTCAGCGAATGATGCTGTATTTCTCGGGGGTCGATGGATCATTTAAATAGCCACACACAAGTATAGATAAATTGATCAAGAATTGTGTGTGTGTAGCACATAAAGACGCCTCTGTTTGGTGTCAATGTGGCGTTCAATTCAGTCGTGTAGAAGGACTTGGTCGTAATTTAATGTTGCAAAAAGTTAATGAGAAATTTTTCAATCGAAATATAATATCAACGAATTCTTTCACAAGAACTGTTACATACATACAACTTTTTCAGGTATTCCGGTAGGAATGTGATATCAATTTGAAATTAATATATAACGTTGAAGCGAGAGATAAAATGTAATCGAATTTCATTGTTTAACTATGAATTCTTGTTATGTTATGGGATACGAATATTTGACAAGAACAAGTTTTTAATATCAGAGTTTGAGAGGATTTTTTATTTTAGCCTATAATCGAAAATCTCTTTTAATCGACAAATTAAATTTCTCCCTTATTCCGGTTTCAATAAAATTATCGATGAATATTAAAATTTGCATAAAAGTCCGCAGGCTGCCCACTGGCTCATTTAAAATTCAGGAGTACGTTTTATTCGCGTGCATAGGCGAGTGGATTTTATCTGAAGAAATCGAACGATCCAAAATGTCTCATAACAGTTAAATAAAGAAAGACGCTGGTCACAGCAATGGTATACACCTCCGCTGAAAAATAAGTGGACTCTTACTTGTTACATCTGTCTGAAACAAATATGGAGTTTTCGATGGAAAACGTTCAACCCAGCTTTTTAAGAGAAACAATGGCCATGTAAAATGTAGTTTAAGAAGTAACAAACCTTAACGATGTGATCGTTAACGAGATAACAAATAAACTGTACATATAGCGAAAGAAATTTTTGGGCCAACCTGAAACGTCATGGGAAAGTATTTTTAGCTAAACTCTCTCCTCTCTCGTCGAAAGAGTAGAAAACTATAGTCTACTCGAATCCCGTAATGATTCTCAATTGAAACGATGAATTATTCATAGAAACAGCCAACACATCACAAGATAAACCCGTCTCGCGCGAGAACTAATCCCAATTAATCTAACCCCGGAATTCGACAATTCCGCCGGTAGTGGCGCGGAGTGCCCCAGATGGAACGTTCATTTCACGAGTGATTGCTCGAATTCGGTGTCGAGAGCGAAATCGTCGGTTTCTCAGCGACGCGACGCGATGGCGTCTTGCCGTGTCACGTTCCACTTGTTCAACGGCGAGTTGAGCGAAAACGGCCCGCTCTGCGTCGCGCCGCGCCGGTATAATCGAACGGCTTCTGATACATTCGATGGGAGTGTCCTTGTTCGGAGGGGAAAGGCTGATCGTGCAACGGGTCGCTTGCAAATCAGAGACCGGACCGGGTTAAATGTATGCATAAGCACTGGTAAACTCGTTGCAGACCGGTCCCGGCGCATCTCCCTGCTGCTTAATTCAAGAGGCCATTTGGGCGACGCGCGAAGTACGCGTGACCGACCGGTCGCAGCACCGGGCCATCGACTCTCGCAGTGGCGTGGCTTCGTGTGGCATCGTGGCATGGCGCGGTGTGGCTCGGTATGGCTTGACTTGGCGTGGCGTGGCGTGGCGTAGCGCACGCGTGCACGATTAAAAGGGGCTGCAATGTCGTCGACCTTGACGTGGCCGAAGAATTTCGGTCGATTGGCCAGTGATGCCAGTGTGTACGTGTTGCGCCCGCTGGACGACGACGCTCAAAGCGGGACCGGAGCTTTGTCGAGGCTTTTGCGGCGCTTTTTGTGCGCTCGGCTTTTAATTAAGCCGAGATATCGAGCTTTTCCTTTTACACGTATGTACCAGGTGGGCTCTTGTGCTTGATAAATCGGGACAAGACCAGCTGAATTTCTTGCTGGACAGAATGCCCTCAATTTTTCCGGCCAGATACTATTTCTGCGAACGCGGGACACAATCCTCAAATTGCCATTCATGGTTTCCAGCTTTACCACGCGCTTCTAACCTGTCTCCGCTGCGTGACTTCTCACCGAATATCTTCATTCACGTTTTCCTCGACTGCAGAAGAATTTTGCGTGCAAATTTGCCTGGCCAATGAAATAATTTTCCCCTTAGCTTGTTTCAGTTGGTTGAAAATTTCGAAATATTAAGTAAATTAAATTCTTGTGTATTCTCCGTTTTATTTTTCGTTATAAAAGCGAATAAACTATCTAATCAACTATAAAAGTTCCATCGTTTTCTCTTTGAAGAAATTAGCACTTTCAGTATCCCTAAAATTATTATTTTATGTTGCAAGTTTTATTCCTCCTCGTCTCTGATTATTTTCGCTCGCAAAATTATTGGATTCAACCCGTATTTCAATTTTATTGGAATTCAATTTATTTCAGCATTTCACTTACAGTTATTATTAATTCTTGCTTGAATAATACCTGCGAAATACAGCAGAATTATTCACATTGAAATGTGAAATGGTGGTTTTCATTGAGATATTGAATTAGCGTATCCCCCTCGCGTTCTCTTTATAATAAATTGTTACAAAAATTTTCAGGGTTACTAGTCGAAAATTCAACGAGAGAAAGAGGTGAACGGAGAAATGCTCCATATTGTCCCAAGCTGATTTATTTGTTTAGGAACCAATTGAGAACGGGCAGCGTTTTCTCGGCTAGCTCGCGCCACCGAGTCGGTTTTTTTTTCAAGTTTTACAGTTTCCTCGCGATCGCTTGTACCGGGGCAGGCCGGAGTGCGCATCCAGCGCGAGCATAAATTCTTAACTGCCACTAACTTGGCGAAATTTATGGCTCGGTTGCGGCGCAGCTTGCCTCCATCGACATTGTCTATTATCGTATTTACCGCGGTTGCGTCGTATCGCTATCGGCGGCTGTAAGCTCTATCGTTCAACGTCCGTAAACGTACGCGGAAAACTTTCACGGAGAACGGTCGCGGAACTCTCCGGGTCGGCGCGGCGCGGCGCAGTGGCTGGTGCCGGTGGTAAAGTCAGCTGCGGCGGTGGGTGTGCGCTGATTCCCGGTCGAGTGTAAGGCTTAGAGTAAGAAGGGGGTACACTCCGTGCGTGATCAGGGTTTCTGATTAATGGAGATGTCTGATCACTGACGGACCCGCTTTACTTAAACCCGAGAACCAATCGACTGTTCGATAAAGCGATTAAATACAGACACGACGATGGTTCGTTGTAGCATCGTAGGTCGAAGGGGACGGAGCTTTACTGTTTCGGAAAGCACACTGACGCATGACGATTATTCTAGTAATTCGTTACATTAGCGTATTATGTAACAAGGGTATTCACCAATTACCACACGTCTAACATGAATTATCAAATCAATCAAAAACGGACATACGCCTTCGTGATCGTATAAAATATATTTGAGAAATCGTTGCATATTTTAAGTGACCTTCTCTCGATAGCGTAATACTGACCACCAACTGAAATTATGTTCTAGCAATTCATGTTGTCGCTTCGTAAAACAGTTTCGTTGTTTACAGACGCGGGTCTGATTGGACCCAACATTTGCCTGGTAAAGAGTAAATCAACATTCTGAGCCATCTATTCCCAGCGGCACGAACTAATGCACGAATGCTCGACGCTCTTAATAACTGAAAGTGCGTTTTCCTGTCCGTTACGGACACTGCAGTGACTCAGTTTCAAAATGAAAAATGAAAAGCAACTTCATATTCCCTGGCTTTGTATTACACGTGTTAATCTGAAATGTATGGTATAGGAGGTGGAACATCAGTTCACGTTTCTCTCGAAAGGGCCAAGCTCGCTCCGAAATGATTAAATACTCGAGATTTCGAAACGAGGCACAACTGTACGAAATTACAACTTTATGTCGAGCTCTCAAAATTTCTACGAAAACGCGAAGCTTCTAATTGGAATGAATACGTAAAACACGGTGAACATGGTCCTCCGAGTTTTAATTGTGCCGCGCCTCCATGCGCGTTCCATATTTTCAAAGTTGCGAGACGAGCTTAACTGATTGTACGGTTGGCGATATATAATCTTTCTTATGATTCAGCAAAGTTCCCGCGTGCATATAAATGAGGAGCGTCTAAGGGGTTCGCGTTAAGTTACAAACTTTCTTCCTTGGCGTCCGAAAGTGAAAAATAAGCGCGATCCTCGTCGTCCACCATTTCCGAATTAGCCGGAGCGAATCCACAAGCCGCGTAATCTAGTGTGAACGTTGCCGCATCCATCACCGGTGGGAAGCTACCCCATCGATAATATTCAATGTCACGGAACGGTTTCACTCACTGTCAGCGAATGATGCTGAATTTCTCGGGTCGATGGACCATTTAAGTGGCCGAGTTTAGATAAATTGATTAAGAATTGTAGCATAAAGGCGCCTCTGTTTAGTGTCAACGCAATGTAGAAGCAATGTAGAACGATGGCTCGAATAATGTTAAGCTCACGCATATAGGAAACACATAGAAAATGCAGTGACGAAATTATTGAAAAACCCAGAAACTATCGAAACACTCGAAATAAAAATTAGGAGTAATATTTTTAATTTATTGTTTAATGTAATCTAATTTTTTGATAATTTATTTTCTTTTGCTAATATTATTATGGGACAAATTAAATTCATCAACTGCTACTATTATTACGGGACAAAGGTCATGGGACATATTATCAATGAACTCTTTCACAAGTTAGAATTAGCCGGAGTGAGAATCCACAATCCGCGTAATCTATGTAGTGTGAACGTTGCCGCATCCATCGCCGCGCCGCGCCGCGCCGCACCGGTGGGAAACTGCCCCATCGATAATATTCGATGTCACGGAACGCGGAAAAATCGTAACGGTTTTTTCACTAGTTAAAATTGACACGAAAATCTATATTCACGGTTTTGCGACCACGACAAGAGGCGCGGACGAATGTTGAATTTATCGATCCCATTTTAAGTGTTTCCGTGATGCGCCTCGATTGCGAAGCGCATTCGTGACTAAACCGTTCCGCAAATGCTGCTCGTTCGATCGATCTCAAGTGGCGGGTACTGATTTTTCAGCTCGAATCGCGTTTCGGGTTCAGTTGAAATCGAATTACCCTTCGCGAGGATATTCCAATTATTACGGTTTTCCGGGTAATCTCTTATTTATCAAGTTTCGGCTTGTCGAGAACTTTTCCTGTTTTATTAATTGCGCAACGATAACTTCCAGAGCTTCGGAACGCTATTCAGTAAATTATTACCTCGACTTTAGTGATTTTATTTTCATTATTTTTATTATGCTGGACTAATTTTTTTTATTTTATGCATTTATAAATATTAAAATATCAATGTTTGGTACAATTATACAAAAGTTATCCTATTTTAAAGGACGTACGAATACCTTTTACACCCACTGTATAGAAGGGGTCTTTGGGAGAGAGAGAGAGAGAGAGAGAGAGAGAGAGAGAGAGAGAGAGAGAGAGAGAAACACTGGAATAGAAAATGAGAATTTTAAAGAATTCGTATTTATATGAAATGTGTGATTGAAGTAGTAACCACCAATTTCCTAATAGCCAGAAAGCGCCGACCCAATCTTCTCCAGTAAACTGGTTTGTTTCCCATGCGCCCTCGCGAACGTCCTAATCTTTCCTATTTTCCCTGGACTCAGCAATCTCCGTTGAAAATTGCGTTGATAATGGGACTGCACCGGACGCGAGGGAAAAACGAAGACACGGCCGGTTCCGCGGCTTTTCCGAACGTACTCTGCCCACCATGGCAGACCGCGTTCCACGTCGGTTACGTCCGCTTTTTTCCGATAAACACGTAATGGAATTTAGTATCTCCTAGAGCCGATGCTGAGAGAGTTCTCTTCAATGTGCGGCTCGAGTTTCACTGGCCGTGCAATCGATATGCACATGTATGGTACATACACGGTGGCGCCGCTCCGCGCCGCGCCGCGCCGCGCCGCACCGATACGATTTCTCAATGGTTTTCTATGGCGATCGCAACAATGATATCGACGTTGCTTCAATTATTTTTGTGTTCATTAGCGGCTTCGTGTCAATAAGTAATAATAAAATGACTACCGTAATACTACAGTAATAATACCGTATTTTACAGTTAGCTGGAAATCAATACATACATCACTCTTGCGACGTTTATTCAATTTTAAAATGTTCTCAACCGACGAAAAAGTGCAGAAAAACGAAACATAATGAGATTCACTGAGTTTTAATATTGATTGTGCAATAATTCTGAACACTACATCATAGTAAATCTGTTCGTTTTAATAGTTTGTATGCGAACGCGTTTAATACGTGCTATCATACATACATTTTGTCCGCGCGCGCGTCTCCGAAGAAGTATAATATTTATATTTAGATAGAATTTAATAACGCGAAATACTCTGTTTACACATACGAAGTATTAGTATCGTTTGATGAAACCCGTGCGACAATATATGCACGAGAAATATTATATTTTTAAATAAAAAGCGTGCAAAACACACAGGATGTTAACGAAGATGCACAGTAGCGTTTTATCACATGAAATCTCATATCCGAGTAAATCGGCGTGAAAAAAATGTTGCGCCCGTCCTCGTGTTTACAATAAATCGAGACCTTAAACAGCGAACAGCTGTATCGGTTTCATGAGGTACTGCGAAACAAGTGGAAAATTAGAATAGAATTTTCATTCAAAACTTTCCACTTATTTTCCGTGTGCTGATCCTTTTTCCATGTTGTTATTGCAATCGCGTTGTTCATCGTGATCCTGTGTTTTTACTTTTTATACAAAATATCCGACAGCATCGCATGTGGGTCGATCATAACCATGGTAAACATTATTCGAGCCCGAATTGACCCAGCCGTTTATGAAATTCCGATGCTCTTTATTTGCACAGGAGTTGCCGTCGCGAATTCTCGCTGAACTATTTATTCGTGTATGCTCGCCTGTCTGAATAAATCATGCCAGACACGACCGCAGTTCCCAGAAACTCGTGCGAGAGCACCGTTGCCAAGACGCCCGCCTCTTATCCTCTGGGGAGAGCATTAAAAATTAGTTCGAACTTATGAGCCGCTTCGTACCCCTTTCCTCCATCCTGGATCGAGAATTTTAGTTCTCGCCAATGATTCCATGCGATACGGAGATTTTCGGTACGAATTTTTTCCTCCGAAATAACCCTCAAATGCAGGGGTCCCATGGAAATCGCCATAGATTTCACGGCACAGATTTCTCCGACAACAGGCCAGAATTGCCAGATCAGTGGAATTCACTCGAATTAGCCCTTTGCACTCAGAATTGTTTTTCAATTTTGTTGCCAACAACTCCCTACTATTCCAAGTGTTTTGTTTGAAAAAAAGACAGTTCCTTTTTTTTTTGTCTGCTGCTTATTTCAAACAATTTTGTTTGCTAATTATATTAAATATCTATAGCTTTCAAAAGTTTGTTGTAATTTATATTTTTTTGTGGAACTTATGTTTGTTCTAACTAAAAAATAAGGCAATTAAATAAGTAAAGGAAGAACCAAACACGTGTTTACATTTTTCATTTTCTGATGTCGAGTCACGTCCGTGGCTTTGTTAAGGAGTTATTAACGAAAAACTCGTCGGCCCGGCGCGGCGCGCCAACTATCAATTGGTCGATTGTGGCAACACGCGTCTAGGTCGCGCTCTGATTTGTCCGTGTTTTCCGTTAATAAGCATCACCGTTATTGCAATGAAAATGTTCCTTCAAATGATCTCATGAACCTCCCATTTCGCTGTGATCCAGACTAGAGACGCGCGTCTGCATTTTCTATGAATTTATAAAGTGTAAGGTTTAAAATACCGGCGTAAAAAGGTTGGTTTTCAGAATTCATGGAGATCAATGTCAACGTTGTAATGCATTTAACCTAGTTCCGTGCCTCACTGTATTCATATAGCCTTTTAGTATGATCTTTTTACATTATCGTATAACGAATTGAAACATTAAAACTTGTTCGGTAGGAAGTCATAATTTCTTTTGTCATTCAATTATTACACAAATGAGCGCTATGCTAACTTGGTACCGGAAACTTCTCTCTTCATCTACATAACCACTCCCAGGACGAAACACGAACACCATTCATAGGTAACGTCGAGATGCAAACAAATTAAGTAGACAAGATCTAGACACATAGAATAGCTTCAATAAGAAAATATTACCCTCGCCAGAACTATACATATGAAAATATTATTGTGTTATTTAAATCATGCCTAACCTGTGTCCAATTAGACCCGAGACAATAATTTACCCGATCTACCGAGAGCAAACGGTCAATAGAACCTACCAATCAGGAGCAGTACCCTATTTGAGTGTAGGTGAAACTCGGGAGATCTTATGGTCGAAACAAAATACTGTTTCAATCGTTTCTTTGTACATTTAGAATCAATATTATATTTGGAACAAACACGACCCCAATTTTTTAAACCTAAATTGAAAACAACGTAACAATAATATAACAAAAACGCTGTTTTGTAAAACTTGTAAAATGTTTTTCACCCTTCGTAAATATTCGCGTAAAGACGAAACTGTATATTTTGAACAGCTCTCCTAGTTTTTGTTTGTTCATGGTAGCACACATCTGCGCGACTGTTACTAAATTGATAATTTGGAATTACAATGAATGCAAATTATGTGTTCATTGGTTATTTCGTTTTCAATATTTATATCCTCCGTCTCTGAATTGATTGCACTAGCATGCACATTTATTTGTGTTATTCTTTCCTATTTACCGAATCGCCAATAGGCAAATTTCGTAAGCCACCGTCGCACATAAAAATTGCAATACCAAGTAATCATGAAGAAAGGGTGGCGCATCAGCAATTCATACGAGCGAAGTAAAAGTTTGACATTAAATATGTATTATGTATACATGGTAGAACCGAAATGGCTGCACGCTAATCGTTGTGGAAGTTTTTCACCGACCGTTCACACGGTAATATATTCAAACGATATTTCGTTCTTGGCTTTGAATTTTCTTCTAATTTTCATGACTGCTTGCTGTACACTGTACACATTGACCGCCACTTGCATTTGTCCTTTATAACTGCACGGTATTTACTAATATCCTAGAATATTAGGCAACTCTAATAGTGCAGTCAAAGTAAATCTGCATTAGCGCCTGCAAAGTATAGCGTACTTTTCGTGTTCCAGAAACCTCTTTGACGTATACCAGATTTCGAGCGTTCACAAGGACCTGGCGAGGAAAAGATTGCACAAGAGGGCTTCGAAACAAGTCCTATGGAAGTAAATCCTGCAAAAGTACCCGACGCTCGTTACGGTGCACCGTATCAAAGAGGAGTTGTTAGAGACTAATTTCCCGGCACGTGGAATGGTAAATAGGGGCGCAAATTTTGCACACCCCGCCGTACACCGTTGTGATTTTATCCCCATCGAACGATTCAACGGCGGACGGTGTCGTCAACAAAAATAAATCGTTCAATTTTCACGGGGCGTTTGAAAAGCTCGTGTCGAACGGCGGAAAAAAAAAAGAAAAAGCGAAATCAAATATCTCGGGGAGTAGAACTCGACTAATTACGCGACGGAGCATCCCTCGCTGCACGATGGGGTGGGTGTACATTGAAAATTAGGTACGCTAACAAAATTCGCTCGACGACGAATTAGCCTCGAATTAAAGGACCCACCGCTCACCGAGACCTTTCCAGAGGGAAAGTCTGCCAAGTTTCAAGTGTGTTCGTGGGAAAAAAAAAACGAGTGCCGCGAGGGGGCGCGCCCTTTCATTCGGGGCGGTAATTTGAAGGGAACATCGGCTCGGTGTCACCGGAGCAAATTAATAAGGAGCAAAAGTATCGCCGAGGAAACTCTCGGGAATCGAGTTAACCACCTAAAATCAGAAACGTGTACGTACCAGAGCAGGACTTACATAGGAGACGCACACACGCGGAACACGGTTAATGGTAACAGGGGTTGAAAACTCCAGTGGCGGCTAATTTCGCGAAAATGTTCTGTCATTCTCTCGCATTACGTTTCACGCAACACGAACCCCTGATTCGCGGAATTTTGTGACGTCAATGGCAGCAACATTTTTGAAATTCCTGAATAATATTAATGTTGAAACTAATCTGGCTTTTAGATACTGTAAAACCTTTCGATTTTCTGTCGATTGTGTTATAGTTTTGTGTATTTCTTTAAAGTATGACAATTCGAGTCAAAAAGAAAAACATTCAATCACGTGAAAAACGTAATGTTTCCAAAATAAAAATTTGTAATATGCTTTTCTCAAAAAAATGTTGGCGCGCCCGCACTTTCTGACACCTTTTGACGCCTTTTGTCGTTTGCGATTTATAAGCACTTACATAGAAGTGTTGATTTCTCCCTTAGAGGCGAAAATGGCCGCAGAGGAGATACGGATAAATTCTCGGGTAGTTCTAATGAATACTTCAGCAAGGTCTCGTCAAAATTGGCGTGTTCTCAAGGAAGCAGAAAATGTGCAACATTAGTTATATTATATTTTTAGTGAGTTTTAGTGAACTAGTAACTAACACTATTATTTTAGGTACATGAGTTCGACGTGTTATTGTTCCGACAAAACACTTGTTAGTAGAGCTCAGCAACTAGTTACATGCTTCCCACGTATGTACAAGCGTTGCGAATCCCATTTGTAACAATATAATGTAGGAAATTGCAGCTATTATATTTCAAATCCATAATTCCATGCACAGCAATTTACGAGGTAGACAAGCATTTTATTTGATGAAGATACGTACTGCAAGGTTTATTATCTTCATAGTAACAAGTAGTTGCTAATAAACGTCTTCCAATTACATCAAGTTACGATGCAAACATCCACAGTCCAGTTATAATATTTCGGCCTCGATAATGAATATAGAGACGGGCGACGCAATGGAGGTAATTTAACAGTACGTTACATAGTATTTCACTTTGCAAGCTAAACCTGATACGACGTGAAATACGATGCAGGATGCAAGTTCCAACGGGAAGTTTAAAAGGTGTGGTTTCAAGTACGTGCATGTATCGAATTTTCTTCGCGCACGGCAGACTTGGTACAGTGGAAGCATAGTTTCGTTGCTAGAACCAGGATTCTTGGAGGTGCTCAATTTACGCCGCAAGAACGAGCCCGGGCCGCGATCTTCCTCGCGAGAAATCGCGGTACTTCCGCGACCAGGGAAAAGGAGACGCAATCAGGGACGTTCAGTTTGGACATTGATTTCCGTGGTCGATTCTAGGAATCGGCTTAATCAAAACACTTCCAGGCAGCTGCTTTACGAGCTCGAATTCGCCGGGGCTTAACAAGCTGAAAACGAGGATACGTTTAATCGAATGGAACTTGCCCGGCTTTCAGTCTGGCGAATTAGGTCTCCCTCAGTTAATGCTCGCGACTGCCTCTACTCATCGACTTCTCTTTGTAATTTTAATTGGCCCTCAGCCGCTGCTGCCGCTGCTGCCGCTGCTGCCGCTGCTGCTGCCGCCACAGTCGCGGCAACGCGTATCTTGATTGTAGGCGCGCGCTCTTGCACGGGCTGCTGAACTTTGACGCGATGCGATCGGAATACGATTAACTCGAGAGCCGCAGTTCAACTGCAATAAAGATATGTATCCTTAACACTTCGCGCTACTACCCCCTAACCATCTCTGTTCACTCCTCCAGCAGGGCGGCGCAGCGGTGCGGCGATAGCGCGGGGTTCCGCGGGAACTCTCAACATCCCCGCGATAACAGACTAAATACGTGTACTTTACGGATTTTCCTAGTCTCTGTTCCGGGTAATTCAGTTGAAGCAACTCCTCTTTTTGATAGCGATTTCGAAGTTTCTCATTATTGTTGGCCGATTATCTCGAGGGGCTCTGCTTTATTTTTCTTTTTAATTGAATATCTACGATCTCGGATAAGATTCGGCTCCCGAGCTGCCCGTACACGTTTAATTCTTGTATACTGATAAAAAATATATATCTCATATTAAGTTCTATAAAATTTTATATTCCAGTATTTTTTGAAAATTTTCAGGAGCCATAAATGCATAAAGATCCGCAGTCTAATCATGAGATTAGTGTTGTCTCATTGATATTTCTAATCGCATATACTTCTCGCGGTAGTGGGGCTAAGTACTTTACAAATACCGTGCCATCTCTTTCTCATTACATCGAGAATGTACACGTGTTAAAAATTTCTGTAGTACCAAACAGGATTAAAAAAAACAAGTTTGAAGATACTCTGCAAATATCATCTCCTCATTTCTAAAGGAATCTCTAATCGTCTAGACCTACAGGATGAGGGAATACGGCAGAGAAACTCTCTAAACGTCATGTAAATATCCGAGATTGAAGTACCGGGAATTTCTACAATGTTCCATTTCCAGGCGGTTCGAACGATCACATCGGCTCTGCAGATAGAAATCAATTATTTCTGTAGAAGCGCAATCGGGGGGTGTCTCGAGATTGATTCGATTACCGCGGCACGTCTGTTGAAAAATTCCAGCAGGCAAGTTTTCAAGTTTCAGGCGACGCGACGATAAGGAACGAGGTCGTAATTAAAAAGCGGGCCGGCCGGAATTGCGGCTCGGTCGAACGAGGCAACTCGTTTCATCCGGCCGAACTGCCGCATCCCGACTGCAACGGAACGATCCAATTCCGCCGGAAGGAGAGGCCGATATAACCGTGGTTGCCGGCGTCGCGTCGCATCGCGTCGATCTCGAAATCCCGGGATCCCTGGATCGCGAGGACCGAAGAAGCCTGCGGCAGTCCGTCCCCTGTCGCCCCGTGTCCCGTGTCCCGTGTCCCGTGTCGCTCTCGCGCAACATCCACTGTCGCGGCCGCGTGTCACAATTCCAGCCTGATAATGCCAATAATATCAGCCCCTCTTTGTGCGGTAATAGGCAATCGCGAATCTTGATTAAGGTAAACCGCTTCTGCAACTATTCAGCCGAGGTTGCGATTCAATCGGATACGGGGTAAATTGCGTCGATTGTTCGGCCCGGGGATCGATGGCAACGGAATGAGTCTTCGACGAAAAATCTGACCCCCATTGGTCGACCCTGGGATACGGTTCCGGAATGGCAGCTCACCTATGTACGGCCGACTGTCTCTCTTTCGCCCCTGCTCTTGACCCCCTCTTCACCTCTTTCTCTCTCACTCTGTTCTCGCAGCGATTGTTCCTGGGACAAAACAGGAGAAACGAGATATATGCAATGAAAATGCGATCGGGTCGGATTGACCGGGATTTCGAGCCCGATTCAACGACCAGGTCTTTATGCCCGACTTTGTGCGAACATAAACTCTTTATTCCGACATTAAACGATTCGAGATCCAAAGCCCGGGCCCGGCCAGTCGTTATTATCGACGGTAACGCTGTAGCGAGGTAATAAACGTTAGCGACGCTGTAAAAAGGAGTTTGGGCCCGACGGCTGTAAAAACCGCTTCGAGTGAAAGAAAGTTACACACGGGATCAATGCAGTTAATATGGGAACATCGTAACATGTCGATAAACTACAGTAACGGACTGCCCAGGTAATTGTTTTTACGGGGTGGACCACCTGACGCGCTACCTCGATTACTTTCGTTATTAGCGGCCCCATCAAATTTTCTTCCTCATAAATGACACGATCTCAGAAAGCCTTCGAGAAAATGACATTTGATTTTTTCTATGTTCTCTTTCACAACGTTGCTTTCCGCTTGAACGATTTCGCCGACGTATCCTTCCGTTCGATAAAAACTGCTGGTTTACGGGCACGTTGAATTTGTCTGGATGTCTACTAGCTAGCTATTCCCCAAAAAAATGATAGCATATACGTATAAAATATTGAAGGTGGAAGACCTTGGACACATAACAGAAAGACATAACTGAAGCTATGCAGTGTTTAACCCTTTGCCATATAATAACTAAAATAAAATCTCCTAAATATTCGTTTGTAACCGATATGCAAATAAACTTTCTTTTCCGTTTTGTAAAATTATTGAGGGGGACAAAGAAGTATTAATCATTGTAGCTGTGAAGAAAATCACATGGAGAAGAGGTTACATTAAGTATCGTAAAACATCACGAATTATGTGATTTTAAATTTCGCGCTATTTTTTATTCTTGAAGATTAGAGTTGTGACTCTTCGACACGTGGTTAGTAAAATTGTAAAAAAGCAGCGTTTTATATAATTTAAAATAACACTTCCCAATGGAAGACCCTGTAGCTTGAAAATAAACAATTAAAGAAACATTTCATGTTCTCTCATTGCTCAGGATTAATTTATACTTATAGACACGTTCTATAAAACGCGCTGAACTGCGCGGCTCGCTCGCGTATGGCTTACCGCAAGATTGCGTCGTTAAAACTTTGAAAAATGAAAGCGTAGCTTCGGAACCGCGATAACGTCCGGGACCTGGAAGAAACTGGGGCGACCTGGACGCGTAGGTGGCTCACGCTCGAGCAAGGGAGAAGGGGGCGGAAGTGCAAGGTACTACGCGACTAATTATCAGATTAACTCGTAATTTCTGCAACAAGTGCCAACATCCGGCATCACGGAAAGAAGCGGTCCGCCGCCGCGCCGGAACGAGAGTGCCGGGAGTGCGAGGGGAGAAAGAAGAAGGAGAGAAAGAAGCAGAAACTAATTGGAATTAAAGGTGGGGAGGGAGAGAGAGAGAGAGAAAGAAGGAAAAAGGTATCGCGTGGAACGACCACATGGCTGTGGCAACATTTACAAGTTTCATTCGCGAAAGTTCTTCGGACGAATTAGTGCTCGCCGCGCTACGTGGCCGTGGCGTTGAGTCCTCGAAACGAGGCGGCTGGCGCGGCGTTGCGCGTGTTGGTTCGACGAGCCGCGTACGATTTCAGATCACGCGCCACTGCGGAAACACAGCTTGCACCATTGTTGGGACGTGAAAAGTCACGTCCCAGCCCAGAAGAAATAGCAGGGAAAGCGACGCAGGACCTGTCGGAGGGAGGGAGGGAGAACGATGCCGCCGCCGGCCCCTTTGAAAGTAAGTTTCCCGTGGACCAAGTTCAGAAACGTATCGCCGTCCGTTAATCAGGAAAATCGTCCGGCCATTCCATTGATACTGGCACGGCCATTATGGCGGAGACACGAAGAATGCGATGAAATATCGCGACGTTTAGTCAACGGAGAAATCCCGACGTCCTCCAGTGGCGAGTGGACGGCTTTCGTCTTGCCGCCAGCAATAATGTCCCGCTTTCACGTCAAGGACTTATAATAGCTAGCGAAAAAAGCCGCGTATAAATTTCGCCGAGAGCTGCTTTCGCGTCGGCCTCGCCGTAGACGGGCACGCGGATTCAAAGTTGCGACGACAATATACGATCAGTATTATTATCGGTACGTCTTCGATCGAGTCGCGAAGAATTGCGGCGGAAATCGCTCGAAATTCTCCTGATTCCATATAGCTGTAATTTCGAAATATCATCGGAGCTGGGCGATCTAGATAACAAACTGATGCGCATCAAATAGTTGTTTTTTAGCACGATAAACGCCACGGTGTGACCGGCGTTATAGCGATCACAAATCATTATCATTAATATTTATACGACCGAATATCAATGTATCAACGCTGAATTCAATTAGATTATAGTGTCAGGTGAGAACTTCATTATCAAATAAATAATAATTGTTATTAATAATGGTAATTTGCTTCTATAAATGAAGTAGCTGAAACTTGTATGAAACAGGTCAATCAACGTGTTTTAATGGTTGAATTCTGTTAGATCACAAAAAATAATTTTCGGTTAGTTACCAACAAGTCAAAATAGGTTTTGTATATTTTTTTAAACTTGTGCAAATGTTTCTGCAGCGAAAATAATAGCAGATGTTTCAAACAAACTTCAGAGGAAGCAGTAAAACATTGTTTAGTACAATGCAGAAGCTAACGGTAATGTTAATAAGGATTTGGAAAGTATCAAATACACGTGTAAATATAGCTAACGATAACAACAAAATAAAATAATAAAATATCTACATTCGAGTACACACAACCACAACAGTAGCATTAAATTTCCGTTAGAAAAATGGACAAATGGAGGCTGTGGTGGTTCTGCCCGCTTGCTTCATTTATAAAGTACGTTTTCTCTGAGCGCCTACCTCCACGGATGGTGTTTGCGGTGCAGTCTCGAATATGTGAATACTAAGTAAGCACTACTGTATTCTGCTATGCTCAAGTGTAAGGAATATTTCGGGAGCGAATATATGTATGCAATTGGCCACAGAGAACTTTCTTGTGTATTTCTCGTAAGCAGTACCACCATAGTACAGTCAGCATTAGTCTTGTTAATATGAAGATCGCATACAGATTCTGACGCAAGAAGGGTAGGAACGAAATATTTAAACAGTTCGAGCATTACGTTATGAATATAATGTTCTCTACCCTCTCACTACCCTCTCACTACCCTCTCATTACTGGGCACAGCAAGAGTTAAATAAAATATTCTTAGATTTTTTTATTCTTTTACTGTTTTATTTTATATTTCACCCAGCCAATTTCTTAATAAATGCATCAAAATCCGCAGTCCAATCATCGCTTGCCTTTCTATATTTTTGCCTTATCTTCATGAAATGTGAACAATTTTCAAGAAAGAGAATTCATATGCTTGGGAAATATTATGCTGTACGCTGTACACCATGATTTTATATAACAAAGTACATAACATAAATTTAATTTGTTTATGCACACAAAATACCAGCCTACAGCCGACAGAAGTTGTCGGTCGCTAAATTATATCAAATTCTGTAGACCCCTCATATCAACGGCGATGTTTCACCGGAATACGACCGATCGGACAATGCAATAAACGCAATCGCCATTTTGCTAAACAAAAGCCGGCTCGGAACAGCAGTCCATTAAACCGTGCGTTCTATCTTGTGCCCATCTGTGAGAAGGACTTCGATTTTTGCTGCTCTTGGTTTAATGGCTTGCCCAGATCGCGTTGATTACGTCTGTATGTATCTGGCATCGCGGTAGGTTGATGGCTCGTCGGTTTTGGCGGGGGGTGCGTGTGCAGTGCGAACGGAGTTTAACGGAAGCTCGTATTTTTCTCTCGGATGACTGTTCGACAATGTGGCTCGCGGGACGTGATCACGAATAATGTATATGAATGAGAAGCGCTCCGATCTATCGCGAAACGAGGGGAGCTGGTAGACAGGTTAAGGACCGAAGGACGGAATGGGAAAAAATTTCGCAACACAATAACGAGAAAGAGCAGCCCTAAGTGGATGCACTTGGCGAGACCTGCTAAATATCACCGCGAAATGGAAAAAAACGGGTTCGATTGATTCCACCAGGAGTGAACAACGCTTTCGACGACGAACGCTTCAGCTATGCGGCATTATACTCGCGAGCTGAGCCGAGCTACGAAGAAAACCATCCGACCGGGATACGTTATGGAGTGTGTACGTGAGGGTGACTCGTTTATCTCGTGGTTTTAATTCCCTTGTAACGAGCCAGCGATAACAGTGCCGTGCTACGCTGTAAACTTCGTTAACACGCCATCGTTTCGCCTCGCCCTTCGACTCGCGAAAATATTCGCAGCTCTCCGCTCACCTGCCCCACAGGTTGTTCCATCTAACGAAGAGAGTTGTCGCAGACTTAATTTCTACGCGGTCTTCGCGAGCCCCGATTTTATCTCGGATCCAGTTTATTAATTGCCACAAACGATTTTTTATTCTCTTTTCTGATAAGACGAGCGTGGGAAGAAACTTTTAAATTAGCGAAGAAAATTGTCAACTTGTGTCCACAGTTGAAAATACAAAAACCAATTTTCTACTGTTCATATCTCTTCGAGTAATCTTGATCTACCAACGAGCTATTGTGGGTCGGTCAAATATCGTTCTTGTTTACTTTCGTAATATGGCGTTGGTCGTATCGCGATACACTTCCAGTCGACCCGTTAGACAGGCTCCTTCAAAAGGTCTCGTTTTTATCAAAGATGGGAACTCAATCTGCCGCGTCTCGGATGAGAGTATAATTACACACTTAAGAGATTGAAGATACTCGAAGGGACGCGTAAACGTGTGTAAGCGACGAGAAAGGGGTTCCGAAAAGAGGGCTGAACAACGAGAGACCGGATCCGTCGATTTTTGTCTCCGGCCGTAATCCTGCGATTAAAACTCACCCGTGCCCCCCATAAAATCTTGAACAAACGAGAAACACGCCTCAACCCCCTCCTCCTGTTCCTCTCTGGCGTGCGCGCGCGCGCGCGCGCGCGGGCCGTGAGTACACTTCTGTCGAGATGAAAGCTCGATGGCGTTTCGTTCTCATAGGGGGTGCAATTACACAGTCAAGGGTTAAATATACTCGGAGGGCGTGTAAACGTCTACGGCGTGACGGAAAGGGGTTACGCGAAACAAAAAATGGGGGTGAAAAAATTGGTGAAGGGTGGAACGGAGGAGGTCCACAATGCCGAAACGGCGCGGCGTGGCGTGCGGGCAACGCGGACTCCAGCCTGGATTGTGTTGTAGTTGCAGCAGCGGGACGCATGAATGCACCGTGCACCGGCAAACCAAATGAAGAACGGTACCCTGGGGTGAGAAGTGACGGGGTGGAAAGGTGGTTACGGGAAACGCGCGGGCTCATAATTTTCGAGGACCATCCCTCTATCCCTCTCTACCGTCTCCTTTCTCTATCGGCTTCTGTCTGTATTACTCTGTCTCTGTTTCTCGCCCGCTGCGAGCCTCTACTGTGTCGTTGCGACGCGATGCAACGGGACTGTAATTAAGTATATTTACTTTTGGCCCGTTTATTCGCATGCCACATAACTCGCTCGATCTGCCTATTAATTGCCGCGACAGATAATTACGATCGTCCGGATCGGTGGGACAGTCCCGTCTCGTCTCGTCCTCGGTCGCGTGACTCGATAATTGTTTTCAGTCCATTGTTACGCCGCGCGCCGCGCCGGTCCGTCTTGACCGGCCCGCTCCGCTTCGATTAATCGATGCACGGGCTCGCCTGGACGAGCACATTTTTAATTGGCTCGGTGGAATGGGATACTGGACGGCACACACAAGTATGCAATAACGTTGTATCGATATCTACTACGACGACCACTATGACACCGGCTCGGCCAGTACGATAGCTGTGCAACGTGTCCTATGAACTCTGTCCACCTGAGATATTTTACAATAATAGCGGTTTCACAACAGGTGTGGGTGTGGGTACGGAAAATATAGAGATCTTATTTTCTTCTTTAAATACAATTTTTTTGGTCCTTTGATTTTTCTTTTCTATGAAAGAGCAATTTTGACATTAGAATTACAACTTCTCACATTAGTGAGATTTTTAAATTCTCTGGGATGAACTTTATAGTGTATATTTATATAACTTATGAGGTTGATAAATTATGTCAAATTTTTTAAAAGGATTTTTCAACAAACCTTAACAAATCTTTCGAATATTTTTATGGCGACCTGCAGATCAAGTCTGACGGTATAAATTAGAAATTTTTTGAATACTGTTTGGGGAGGGGAAATATTTTCTTTCTATCATCTACAAAGTTCTACACAATTAAATGAATACAAAAAATTATAAATATTCGTCAACCCAAATAAAACTGATCCACCGATTATTAATAACGTGACGATTTCTCAAAATATCTTTCAAAACATGAACTGTAAATACTTTCGCGAAAACTTGGAACCACGAAACAGATTATAGCTTAGATTCTGATAATAATTTAACACTCTGTATAACTGTCACGAGATAGGAGATTACGGATATCCGGTTCAGAAAATTGAGTTGTACAAAAGAAACTATATTTGAGAGTAAATTTCCAGTAGAAATTTTCCAGCCAACGAGAAGCTTTGTTCCACAGGAGTATCCAGTATCGCGTCAGAGATCAACGATCGGACACGTACAAGGTCGCCTGTGACGGATTCTGGGATTAGCATTCTGGTTTCCTTAAGGGGAACTTGCAACCCTTGTCGACCATGAAAAAGTGGTCTTCAGCTCGTGCTGCTTGTGGGGTAATAACACGATCAATTTATCTTTAATTGGCTACCTCTGGGAAGAGCGTGTCTTCTACGCTTAAAGGTAGAAAATGTTGCAACCGAACCTATTTGCTTAGTCTTGCCACTATTTGCGAGAACAACTCTCCAAAAGAATCTTCACAGCGCCTGTATTATTACCGTATTTCCATCTACAAGCAACCGCTGGTATCAGAGGATCGTAACAAGGCAGTGGAATCGCATCAAGCGATCCGAAATAATAATCTGTTGCTTCTAACAAGTAGCGCTTAATTATAATTTCGAAAGTTTACTCTGTTCTTGTACTCTCTATAATTCGCTAAGCGATTACAGTCTCCTGTTACAGCGTAATTAGTGCTAACGAACCATCACGTCTAGTTTCCTACATCTAAGATATCGCATTCAGTTTAGGTAAATTTATTAAAGCGCAAACTACTTAGTCTTTGTGCTCGGTGGAACCACAGTCTCACCCCGAAAAATGTCCCTCGACAACAACCTAATCGCGTGCACGAAATTCCTCCTCGAAACCTTTTCAGTGTACCCCACAGTGCGCGGCAGGACACGGCGAAGAAGGCTTCACACCGCTCATCGAGTGTCATTGAAACACCGTGGTGCAAATGGATCGCGCTTGTAACGAGCGAGAAATCGCGTTCAGCCCGACGAGATTGTACAGTGAGCACTCCCTCTCTCCCGGTCCTCCTGCGTATCCACCGAGGGTGGGTCTGCACGACGAAACCCCGCCGATCGAACTCACGGTTATCACACAATGACGCGAAATCACCGCGGCAAATCATGAAGGACACAGGAATCCGGGGTGCGGTACACCGGGGAAGCGTGAATGGGGTGAACTTCGGGGGTTACGAAGAACGATTGCCGCCAACCGAAAGAGATTCTCGAGCGGTTCCCGTACAAGATGTATGCGTTGCGCCAGAACAGTTTCACGCGACTCTTGCCAACGGTTTTCGGATGACTACGACGCGAGAATGTATGTTGTTTCACACTTTTTTCAGAATCCTCTACCCTTCCGGAGCTGATTTCTCTGGAGTTTAACCCGCTTCCTCAGAACTAGTCGCGTAAAAGATCCTAGTAAATTATAATAAATTATGTTTATAGCGTCACATTTTCAAGAAATGCGTTTCACAACACCAACAAAAAGAGATCGGTCATTTCTCGGTACGCGCTTTAGAATTGCTATCCGAGTGCGAAAGTTTAAGAAACCCTTACCCATAGATTGTAAACTTGTGAGAAAAATTGTAAAATAATCGTTCGTTGTTTGAAACTTTTGTACGTGCAGTTTCTATGGCGACAGACAAAAATTGGCGAGGAAACTGACGAGAACAGCAAAGTTAAAGGAAAATCTAATTTATTTTGGGGAGAAGACGATCCCTTTAGGGCGAAACTGTCGGAAATGTGAAAAGTTTTCTCAAATACAACTTATTGTTTCCCTTCGACAAAGGGTCTGAAAAGTACGCATATGTGATGCATGGTCCTTATACATGAGAACGAGAGTTGGAAACTTCAAGTGCCCGTTAAGGAGGTTGAATGTTTCTCCAGATAATATAATAGTATTCCATGTAGATCCTGGAGATTACTTGTATCTTTGCAGTTTTACACGCAAGCAGAATAATTAGTTTCAGTTAGGAATTGATAATTATTACATTCCCCTGTTTTATTCGTTAAAATCTTAGAACAAATGTATGCGACATAAAACTACGGTGGCGAGGAATATGAATTAATATTTTCGTATATGAACATTAGTAACTTTGACAACGGACGGTTTTTTAAATGCTGGTAGTATTCATCAAAAAGGAACCAGTCTAACTGGACAACTCCACGCGCATTATGGAAGAGAGAGGAAGAGAGAGAGAAAGCATTGGGGGATCATTCGCGCGGAAATTCATAGCAGGTAGTCGAGACTAAAATAAGGCGAATGATATCTGCGTTATTTCCCCCACCCCGGAACATCCGGCGTGCGGAATAGAATCGGATATAGGAGGAGGAAACGCGCGGATAGAGGAGAATGGGCCGCAGCTCGGGAATGGTGTGAAAATTTCACGCGTTCCCTCGCACGCCGCGCCGCGCCGCGCCGCGCGCCGTGTGACTGCTCCGAATGTGCCGCTATGAATAATAAGAACGCGCTCGAATCCGTTCGATCGCGCGGCATTTCGTGACCGAATTCGCGCGAGATGGGATGGATCGGTGTGTCGCGGATTTAACGTCCGGGGAATGCTTTCAAGTTCACTTGTTATGCTCGTAAAGTCGCGTCTTTCCTTGCCGCTGCCGCCGCGCTGTCGCCGCGCTGCGCCGATTGTGCCTTCCGGGTAACTTGACTCGCGTTTTCCGTTTGTGCGTGCACGTCAATCGTGAATTTGTTATCGCTTACTAGATTACCCCTTTAGAAACATCATTCCATAACTCTTTAAATGTCCAACAACGATATATCGCCGTTGGCTGAACTTACAAAATGCACCGGCCTCGATATGTGTTGTGTACAAGTTTAACCCTCAGTTACTCGTGCTCCGCTTTCTATATAACTCTATTCTAAATTCTACACATATACTACTTTCTATATAACATGGAACTTTATATGATTCCAAGATAAATACATATTTATTGGATAAAATTACTATTTTATAATGCAAAATACCTTTGTTTACGCTTAAGACACTAAATTTGAAGTTTTGAGATTGTAAGTACTATATGCGAGTAATTAAAAGTTTAATTTGAACTCTCTTCCACCTAGTTTCTAGATGGAATAGTAGAATATAGTAGTAGAAGCCTGGCCCAAATAATTACCTAACTAGCTATTGGATTTTCCGATCCTCAGATTTTCCAATCCTGACAATCTAAGTAAGATTGAAGTCGTGCGTTCGTAAGAGTTCGAAAAAAAATAATTAACACACATATCCGACCCCATTACTAAAATTAATATTAGTCATTTATGTCTTGCAGTAAATAAATAACTAAATGTATAATATCTTCAAATCGAAATGAGTTCGAATAATCTACGAACATTAACGAAGCTAATAATTGACTATTTTGATAATTGTTTTAAAAATGGTTCGATGTACCATCATATGATGAAAAGAAAATTTTTGTTAGACTAAAGACGTTAGCGTGGTGCGTATGTATCAGACAAGCAAGAATGAGATGAAATCTCCATCGATGTAGGGGTGCATGTATCAACAACCCTTCTGGCTAAATATTGCCATTGCAGCTTAAGCTTCCAAGCCTCGGTTGCTCCGCATCATCCTTCTGCTGCCTCTGGGCTTATCAGCCATCCTGAATCAATTACCGAGACAAAATTTCTTAATTTGTATTCTATCCTATCACCATCGTTTACGAAAGAGATTCAAATAAATGCAGGGCTGAAATATTCAATCAGAGATTAGTTCAATAGAAGTAATTCAATAGAAGTAAATCAATCGAAGAACCATTTCTAATGTAATAATATCTTTCAAGAGTATGGGAAATCAATCGGATCATGTTACGCGAGTTATAAGATAATTTAATTATCTTTAAATAACATTGATGCGTTATTTAATGCCGAGCTAAATCTGCTCGGAATATTTTGGAATTAACGATTTTAGCATTTTATTTTATGAACACTATGTTGCCATTTATAGCATTTTATTTATTTATTTATTTATTTATTTATTTGTTATTGCTTTAAACCAAGTGGTTTATATAGCAAGTACAATAATTTGTAGCATGTTGTAGCATTGTGTATTGATTTGTATCTCTTCAAAGTAAAAATTTCTACCGAAATCTAAATATCAACGCTACAAATTTGTTTATACATGTTGGTTGCCCCCATGAGGGTTTCCCCTACGGTGTATAAGTTAAGTCAATGGGATCCACGAACAAAATTGTTATTCCTTTGATCCTTGTTACCTTTCTCGGGATTCTTGAATAGGTTAACACCCTGGAGACGACTTTAACAACTCGAAATGAACCTCGAAATAAGGAAAGTCGTAAATTATACTTTACGAAACGTTCGTTCAACACACACACAGAGAGAAGTAAAACAAATTTAAGTAAAAAGTATCCTTCTTATCGTTTATTAGTACATCTTTTCGTATTTTAATTTAGTTTCATCGTTTTGGTGAAATCTACGTATATAATTTTATGATAAATTATTCCATCCACCCTTGAAGCACTCTCTTAATTCAGTGATATTTGAAATTATCAATTTTTCTACAAACTGCCCGAACTAGATGTCTTCAAACATGCATATTCATACCAGGTTCGCATATCGGCCAATCGAGCAATGGAAGATTTTTCAAGTAAAAAGGATGTTCAGTAATATCGACTAAGTGAACTGCGGTATTATCCAGTGGAAAAATAAAATCACAATCAATGTGTATATTTCCGAATTTATTCTTGTAGGATATTACGCTAAACAATATCATTTATTCATGAAGCAGAACCTTGATTATCCGTAGTAATCAGTGGAACACGAGTATTCGGATAGTAAATCAATCAGTTATTGTTAGTTTCAGTGATCGACTAAATCCTTACTGATTTGTACAATAAATATGGATTGTTTTATATCGAACCATTTCTTTGTGGAAAGTAATCGATGGCCTATCGTATATTAATTTTGACGTGTTTTGACGTCGATTTAATTGAAAAGAGAACATGTTTCTATTTTCGACAAACTGTCAAAATCAGGTATTTCATATATGGCGCAGTTACTGATATCATTCAACGGATTGGGGAAATTCTGAACGTACCAACGAAAGTCTAATAATTCTACGCGTGCTATCTATTTGTCTCCGAGAGTCTAGATCTGTACATTACAAGGTTAAAGAAGGTTCTAATCAATCAGTGAAATTTCCGGAAAATCACTCTCCAAAAATTCCATCAAATCACAGCAAGTTAACCCTCCGGGGGGGGGGGGGGATAAGCTCGAGCGATCATCAAAATGTATAATTTTATTCCGACATAGGACGACGTTTTTTATTTCGAAATAATAAAATCGCTATCCTCCTTCTTTTGAAGTTGTTCACTCGACACCGCTTAGTGCCAGAACGAGAGGGTGTGTCTCATATCCTGTCCTTTCCGTCTTATTTCGGAATAAAACTGCAATAGTGAAGATATGAGTCAGAAATGACTCACCGGAATTCGGAATGTAGCACCACATCTCGAAAGCTTCACTTTTATTCTGGAAAATAGCACTGTTATCTTCAGTCAGTATATGGTACATATGTCCTATTTTGTGATATTGGGGATAAGCTCGAGCGACCGTCGATGCGATTAGTGAGTCTCGCAATGGAGGTAATCAAAAGCTAATGGAGGTTCGGTTCCAGTAACAGTGTTATAAACAAATTTAATGTTTAAATATGAACCAAGAATTGTGTGACTCGCGTATAGATGAAAGGGGGGCAATCAACGTGTTAAAATATCTGTGAAAAATTACTCGGAGAATGGTCGGGCCGGGCAAAGTACGATCGCCGGAGGTCCATGTGAAAATTCCACGTTCCCGATGGCTCCCTCGAATGTAATGCGGCGTGACCGTAATGAGGATGCTCTCAACTGTGGCCACACGTATCCCGGAGCCCTGGTCGGCCTGGGAGAGAGAGCCGGGCGGCGACAAAGTATTCGCGTGTTCACGCGATTGGCATGATAAAAATGCATGTAACATGGCGTTGGGTGGTGTCGTGTCGGCGACGGACGGGTACCACGCCGGAAACGCATCCCATTTTCCGGCGAGTTACCGTAAAAGACATCCGACCGGATCAAAGGAAACACGGGCCGATAGAGGATCTCGTTCACCGAGATTTTATCGGACAAGTCCCGACAAAGGGGGCGAAAATAGATCGGCGAAGGAGGGTAGCTGGCCCGCCAGATCCTCCGCATCCCGTCTAATTTCAAGATGCCCGACGAAGAGAAGCTAGCCAGCCAGCCAGCTCTTCGGCCCGAATATCCGAGAGCGAATTCGTTCGACGTCGTTGTCGCAATTTCTACACGGGTTGGACGGAATGGGTCCCGGGGTCAATAAAAATGCATCTTAGAGAGCGTTTGGCAAACGAAACCGAACGAGCAGACGAGAATGCCAGGGAAAAACGCTGGCACGGTTCGGTATGACTCTATAAAACCGGTCGGGAAGATGAGCGGAGTCGAGAGGCGTCGGCTACGGCTACCAATAAATTTCCGGTCGGTCAACCGGCTGCGCGTCGACGAAAAACTGTACAATGTTTCCCGTTTAAAGTATTTTATGACGAAGGGAGACAGCCGGCTCCGGGATGGGGGTACCCGACGCGACGTGAGCCAAACTCGAATATCCAGCGACGGCGCAGCGTGTAATGGAGTCCGCGTTTTTACGCTCGGTTTCGTCGCGCCCGGTCCGCAACGATCGCGAGTTTTCACTTTTGCCCAGGCGAACCGGACGATGGACTCTCTCGTTCGTTCGATACCGAACGAAGCTTCGCTTCCCACGGGATTAGAACAGGGAATCTTGATCGTCGATTCAATCGAACGAGAGGCAAGGGTGGAGTGGCGCACGCATAACGAATAGGGAATATCTTATCGATATATCGAACAGAGAAACTTTCTCATTAGGACTCCGATGCGACTATCGTGGTGAGCAAGGGCGGAAAAACTGGTTTCGCCTATCGAGGACAAGGAGAATGCGCGTGGCACGACTAAATATGGACAGTAGACCGAACGACCGAGCGCGCGCGAGCGATAATAAACGTCGTCGTTCGTTTTACGCCGCTAATTATCCTGCTTCTTCTAACGATGGCTTTCTTATCGATTTTCATCGAATCGCGTGGGATCTTCGATGCGGTTCCATAGTTCCACGGGAACCGTTCGAGTCGCCCGTTCCAACCTGCGCCGCGGGAAAGTTCCTTGATTGCATGCGGATGCGATTTAAAGTACAATCAGGTATCTACCGACTTGTCTCGCAGAGACAATCTTTTCATGTTTCGAGACAACCGAGATCCACAATTCAACGAACACATGTACCAACGCGTGCACTAATGGCTAGGGATCAGTAAGTCGCGTACAGACGCGTTTACCGTTTCCTGTTTAACGAATTCTCACACTTCATTTTCTCAATAACTAATAAGTAGACTGCGCATCTACAGTCAGCGTAAAAGATATTCGTGCAGCCTTCAAAACCGAATAACTTTTTCAAGCTGAACCAAACTACGCGAATTTTATTGTACCCTCGAACTAATTGACATCGACGCAAGTAGACTTTAATAATCACACACTGCTCATGCATATCTTATTTTCTATAAATAAAGAAATAAGAGATCAGAAGGATGTCCCAAAATTGTTGTACTTCCTCGAGATGGTTGATTTCAGAGGTAATTAGAGAAGTAACTTTATCCTTTGCGAGAATGTTCTTCTCGGCTTCGTTTTCGTGGCGCTGGATTGGCTGACAATGAGCCGGAAGACATCCGTTTTCGTTAATAATTCGAGAACAGATCCGTGGAGAACATTTTCGCAAAGGAAAAAGTTACTTCAAATCGTCTCAGGAATTACCGCTTTCCAGGAAGTACAACATTTTTGGGACACGCTGTGTAAGTAAATACACATTTATTGTAGAATTTACATATGTAATAAATTATGCAATAAGTTGGTATTTGTAATACGAAAAATTCAAGTTTTCAATCTAAAGTGCCAGACCGCTGAAGGTTAAAATTTTTGGAATTTCCGCAAAGTCTTCCCACGAAAATGCAATAAAGAGAGAGACAAGTTCGTTGGCTCTGCGTGGCCTTAATATAGAGCCATAAATCACACCCAAAATACTTGAGATATCCTCGCAGTTGTGTTCAGAACGTTCCACGTAATAAAGTGTTAATGTGAAAGAAAACCGATAGTTCGTAAAGTATTTTAAATTAAAGAGCGTATCATTTTATATGGAAAGTTGAAAGTACCTCATGAATCTAGTTTATCAAGTGAAATGTTTCGGAAAATCCTACATAAACACAATAATGCGCAGTTTTATCTGAAAAGCAGAGTTGTTTTCAAAAATCCCAAAGATTCCCCACAGAAGGATTATTACTGTTGAATGATTGCAAAAGTTCCTCGCCGATTTTCAGAGTCCTTAAGACCCTTCTTCAAGAAAAATCACACATGTTTTTACGAAACAAAGAATCCATCAGCTTGTAAAACGTTAGCAGACAATTGTAAAATATTTATATATTTTCAAATCAAGAGCATTGGCTTTTACAAGCATCTTGTACATTACACTGTTATTGCTTCCACAATCCGTACCATTTGTATCTGAAACATTTCAACGAGACGTTGGCATGTTGAATGAAACAACATTGCACGCACTCGCCGATCATTATGATGAAAAATATAGAAACCGAACGAATTGTCGTATGTATTATTGTTGGCTGGAAGGGTGTTTATAGTTATCGAGCGGTTGCTGTATCTGCCGCGCGGATGATCCGCGGGTGGAAACGCATTCGCGGACGTGCTCGTTATTTGTTCGACGTCCCGAACTGGACTCGCAATCGGACTATCGAACATCCTCGGGGTATGTCCGATAGACCTGACGTTCGCTTAGTTTCGCGCTCGCTGTTTCTGCCTCCATTCCTTGCAGAGATAGATGATCCGTGCCAAACCAGACGATCGTACAACGGCCGAACAGCGAAACGAGTTTCGGAAAACGTGAGCTCGCGTTTGCCGCGATTCCCGCTGAGAACGCGATGGAATTTACGCGAACATGAGAACCATCTTTATTATCGAATCCGGGGTTGTTCCCGGAGCCGTCGGGAAAAAGGCGCGCTTCAATTGGATTCGGTGATGTTCAGTGACGCTGCAAACTTTCGAAATTTGCTGGGTCGCATCGCGAAGTTCCGATATTTTACTCGGCGGTAACAAGCGTTTCCGGCGCATCATTCGCGAGTTCATTACGCGAGAATCTCTCAGCCGTTGTAAGAAATAGTTTTAAGATTTTAGCTGCGAGTTAGCTGCAGAAATATTAAGCTGACAACAAAGAAATCGTAATTAATTTTCCCGATATAGATCAATTAATATTCCCGACATTAGAAACTCGATATTGTGTCCAAATATAACTATATTTAATTGAAATAACCACTAGGAATACTTGATCAGAGAAGCAATTTGTGCGGGAGCCAACATTACCTCTGGGAACAGATTTCCGAAGAAAACGCAAGGTCGAGCACTCTCAGACGTTCACAAGACACACAAAAATATCTCCCCGGAAGGATACAGAAAGAATTAGACCGTGAACTTCGCGAGACTTCAATCCGACGGACGTGAGAAAGCAAGGACCCGATTTTAAATTCCAAACGAGATCCACCTAAATCGTCCAATTTCTTTCCAGTCTACAAAATAATCAAGCAGCCGGGGAAGTTCGCCGCCATGGAACGAGAACGGAATTAGATAAAGTGCTCGGCCCGTGCTACGTGTCTCCGAAATCTTTCGGTTAATACGGCAGAGATGAAATCTGTGACCCCTTAATCGTTAGTTACATTTTCGCTGATCCACGGTGGAAATTGTGCGTTGCACCGCGACATCTCCACGATAGATCAAACAACCTAAGATACACAGCGTATCAGCATAGTTATCATTTCCATGCGGGACAGGTACGCAAGTATTAGGACGAGTGTCGGCTTTACTAAAGCAGACTTACAACCAATCGATATATTGTGCAACCTGTACTGATTCTTTCACATTGCGTCAGAGAAATACATATGTACTTCAATGCAGGTGGATTTGCATAATTATTTCATTTATATTTGCAGGTACGCCAAAGTCTCAAGATCATGTTCCTTGTTAGTACCGCAATCTATTCGTCGTGATGGTAGAAAGTCTTAGAGGAACTATGGCTCAAATTTCAAACAGTCTTTAGTTAACCATGTTAATTTTGCGATTCCAGAAACTCATTTCATTAGGAATGTTCGTCCAAAATGATACTTACATATTTAGGGATTCGTTTTCAATAAAATCAAATATTCGTAAAGTATAAAATGTAACTCTTTCCTGTAGTTCTTTCGAGATTCGTTATCCTTGCGAATACTAGAATACGATGCAATAAAATAAATGTAACTAGACTATACCACAGCACACATGCTATTAAATATCTGTCTGTTTTTCAAAAGGAAAAAGCTGATATCGTAATAGTTGTTCAGTCCACTTTAATTTGCAAATCTGAGGTAACAGAAGTAGGGTAGACAACTACTATACTTATATATGTATATACAGCTATCTTCTTCCGAGTAACTGTTGTCGACGAACCTATCTGACTACGACCCAACGTGTCTATGTTTTATCTACCCTAAACCACGCATGTTGGCCATAGTTACCAACTTGACTTCCCTGAAAAAACAACGGAGTTTCCTGAAAGAAAATATCCGTGATTCCGGGTTCCAGGTGTTCTAATGCTCGTAGAAGAAGGTGTAGGCGGAGTGTGCCTCATGGACAGCAGTTTCTTGCTAATCCTTGATGCAGCGCACGGTCCCGCGCACAGCGCAGCGACGCGGCGTGCGTTACGCGTCTTCCGCCGCGCCAGCGAATTACCGCGGATATCTGCTCAATTAACGGCTTGTAATTAACAACGATCCGGTCGCTCCGCAGAAATTGATGCTCGCGCCAACGCTGAATCGCGTATCCCGGTATTAATTGGCCAATTCAGCGATCGCGTCGGCCGGCTCTCTCCTCCAGAGACTCGGTCGGAACGAAGCGTGGCCACGCGAGCTGTTTCATTTTCGCGGTACGCGACCAATCGAATCCGATCGATCGACCAACACACTGGTATCGGGCGCGCATTTGACGGCCAATTTGGTCCCGTCGCGCGTCGCATCGTTTCGCTAGTTTGCGTTATGCGCGTCTTTTTTTTTTCCCTCCGTTCCACTTTTCCCTGTTTTTTTTTGGTGCTTAACCAATCAATTATTACACACGAGAGCCGTGCGTTTCCTCCGTTCGCAAACAGATCCCACGCATCACGTCGGGAAAATCGAACGAGACGAGTGGACATGCCGCGCAGCACCGTGCCGTGCCGGCCAAAATTGGTCGGGACTGTCAGGCACAGGTTCAAGTGAGCGAAATTGTTCGGTGCCCTAGTATACCGGATAGCGTTGCCAATACTTTAACGACTCACTTCACGTGCTGGCCTTAAGGACGACTAAGGATGCTTCGATCTGCCTATCGGATCGAGCGTTTGATTCGGTCAAATTGCGTTTACAATCAGAGGTATAGCGAATCTAATATTATCAGCAAACATAACGCTGATGTAAAAATAAAGTAAAAAACACTATACACGGTTGCGTATATTTTATAAATTAACCACGGAAATGCGTACATATCTGTAGTTCGCTTGTTTCTGTATATTTACCTGGTTTACGATAATTCAAATGCGATCCAGAGGGAAAGTTAAAAGTAGATATTTGAACTGAGAAATCGTAATTTAATATATTCCTGGAAAAGTTTAAATGTTTAAGATTTCACTTAAAAATTCTGTATTTGTCTTCTCTCTGTTCAGTATTAAATGTACATCGGTTTCCAATGATACTCAAAAGTACATTGACTCATTTGAAAACTGCGATCGACGATGAAAAGCAGTTTTCGATAATGTGGAATGGGTGACACCGAAGAGAAGAAGAGTAACACAAATATGCCAAGGTAATCATGTGGCGGGCGTTAATTAGAAATTCAAGCGACTCGATCATAATAAATATGTATATGTAATGTATGCCATCAAGGGGGATCGGTAACTTATACGCGAATACTTGGAAGAATTTATTTTCCTATACTACGTGATTTTCTTCAGGTTAAAAAGTTCACAAGCCAACGCGTTATATTAGACTTGATATTTATTTGCGAACAAGTCACCGGCAATTGCTTCTTCCCCCGTGACCCCCGGTTCCCTTGCAGCAGGAAAGTTATCACACTGTAAGTAACGCGCGATAATTCGCAGATAAGAGTGTCCCTCCGCGACGTTCAGGAATCAGGTAATTCCGGATTGTTCAGACCAGCTGAACCCGGTAAGTGGTCAATTAGCGAGGCGACACCGTCGGTGATTGCCGATCGGCCATTACCGGGGATGTTTCCCAGCGCGTTTAATTCGCGAGCACCCGAACCGCACCGATTAACCAGTGTCTCGATGAAAGATCATAATCGGAGACGGCGAAGTTGCAGAGCGAGACGTTCGCGCAGCACGATTCGACGCGACGAGACGAGTACTGCGAACCCGAATACAGCGTCCCTGCTCTCCTTCTCCATCGTTCCCGCGCCCCCCGGGCTCCGCTTTATCGATTCAGCTGAACCCACTTTCTGGCCAACTTGTTCGTTCTTTTACGATCCGCCGCATAGATATGTCGCGTAATAGCGTGGCCAGTCTGCTGAGCGAGCTAAGAAATCGATCGGACGACAGTCCAAGGCCTATTGGCGCCTTCACCAGTGTACAGCTACTTCCTCCGGCCTGGCCGCCCGCGGCCCGAAACGAAACTGGTAATTCGATTACCACACTAATAAAATCCCGGTTCTCACCGGCTTGTTAATTGCACGCGCGGCGCGCTATGAATATTGGCCGAGCATGCGATGCCGCAATACTTTCCGCGGATTTGCATCTGTAACGAGTGTCCAGTGAATCCTCGCGATAATTCCCTTGCCAAGAGCCTTGTGAGAACACGTAACGCAAAAAGCTAGACTAGATTCTTAATTTAATATCCTCTCTTTTTCACTCTTCCGTACGTTGTAAAACTCAACACTCCGATCAACTTTTTACGATAAATACAACCGCTTGCGAATATGTTCTCCGCGACTTTCTTAAGGAGTTATTAACCCTTAGCACACTCGAGTGGTGACTCAGAGTCATCACTAACAATTGCTGTACGTTATTCAAAATAGTGTTTACATTATTAATTTTGGGATACTCTGTATGGTTGCCAGGTTCGTTGGAAACTATACACACAAGTATAGGGTCGGAGCACATTATCTGACCGGAGAACGGTCGCTACATAGATGCTAGATACGTTTCCTCGCTTCGACTACGCTCGGAACAGCGAAAAACAGGGTTTAACCCTGTTAAACGGTGGGACCGGTCGCAAGAAGCGGACCGAGTTCCATGGTTCGAGGCTCGATTCTTCGTAGTAGACAAAGTTTAATGATTACGCCGAGGAAACGAGCTGGGATCAGGCAGCGATCCACTTATCTGGTTAATTGAATATAAACGAATCGCGGCAGCGATTAATTCGCGCTATCGAATAACACTGGCCTCGGCAATGAGACTGCCAGGATAGAAGAGTAGTAGCGTAGTAGTAAGACTTGTAGCGAACAAGTCGGGGCGAGTTAGGTGAATCGTTGGTCGATTAGGGGCCCGAGAAAGGCGTCACGGAGGAAGGTCCGCGAGGATGCAGGCCGCGCGCACACACACACACACGTTCATCGGCAATCCTGATAAATTGCCGCTTACCCACTGCTTCTGGGGGAAAGAATCTTCGTCGCGTTTATCAAAGGACATTATCTGCGGAACGGGTCCGTTTATTTCTCGCGGATGGCAAAGGACGTGACAGCGATTATCACTCGCGAACGATCGTACCGGTTATTGACACGGGAAACGGGTCCCCCACCTACGACGAGCCAGAAACGATTTACTCTGACTAATGTGCGTGACCTTCTCGCTGGAATTAGCGGGCCTGTAGAAATGATGGGATACAGAGTTTCGACTCTACTATGTACAGGTATTTACTGAGATTTTGAAGCTACCTGTGGCGGAAATTTTTACACCAGTTAATTCATTGAGGCGTATATTATTATTCAAATCGTCATTTTTATTCTGATGTTACCATGTAGGATTGAAAATTATTTTCTACGTCTACTAACAGAGAACGTTATGTAGATTGCATTCATTTGGTTTCGATGAAAGACAAATATCTTATTTTAGTAACTTTCGTTTGTAGTGGACTATGGATTGTCAGGATATATATGTATGTGTAACGAATACTTGAATTATTGCTAATTCTTGCATTTTTCAAGTCCTATAAATGTATCAATCTTATTTAAAAGTGTATATATTAATTTAACATTGACAACAAATCAACACGTTTATATTCAATCGATAAACATGGTTTAAAATGGTTCAAGCTTTTTAGAATGAATGTTTTTTAAAAAAATGGGGGGGGGGGATATCTTGAAATATATATATGAGTAGTACCATTAAAATTTCCCTCCGAAATTAATACTTGCCAAGATAAACGATCAAGTATGATTTGCAGCTCCCAGTTTGAGGGTTATTTTCACCCCTCGAACCACGAATGATAGCCAAGGCAGCAAAATTTCGTGCTTCATTTAGCTGCACTGCTATATTTTAAGGAAACCCGTTACTTTTATCCGATCACAGTATTTTATCTCTGTCAAACTTCCGAAAGGTTTCAACTTCGTATAAGAATTCATCGTCCATACATAACTCTCTTAAACATTTTCAGAGGTAGATATAAAAGCTAAGCTATTGAAACCGTTATGTTGCGCAGGTTATTTCGTAACCGTATATACTATATATATTTGTTTATTTTACATTTTTTCAATTGTAAATCATTGACATGTACTGTAATTCAATTGTTCTCCTCCATTTGAATGACTTGTGGACTTTCGAAGACTAGTAAGTGTGTTGAAGGCTAGTAAGAGATTATTTATCGATACAGTAAACAGTAAATGATTGAGTTAATGAAAGTTTCAGTAGCCTTCGATCGTGCTTAACCCTTGAACAGTAGACTATTCTTCTAACTATATAATTAACAATGTTCAGAATTATTCATTGCTTTATTTATCAATTTTTTAAAAACATATATTTGAAGGTATTTCTCGTAGACACGTAAATTGCTCTATTGCTCCTAATGCAGCGGCTGATCAAATCTGTATAACGAGATTTTGATACTTCGTGTAATAAACGAATAAAAATATTAATTCATGTAATATTAAATACAACCAAAATATCGGTCCTTCATAACAGCTATTTAGAGTATCGGTCCTTCATAGGTGTCTCAAGGACCGAATCCGATATCATAACTGTTTTCAAGCCCTGGTCCTAAGTATTAGGGAGTTCTAATTTTATATCTGTAGCAGTTTTCGAAATTTTCTCGCGTGGATCGAGAACCAGCCTACAAATCCTTGTGTGAAACAAGATCAAACCCGTCGCATCTGGGCGAGTGACTAGTTCGAGGTAACTTTTAATCAAACTATCGTGCGACATTCCATTAAACGGTCCACGTAACTCGATTATACGTGCTTGTGCAGTGATTCGCACGAAATCCCTTAAAATTCGCTGTATAATGCATAGGATTACGAAAATGAAAATTTCGTTAGGGAACCGAGGCTGAAAATTTCCGAGTGACCGTGGTATCGAGAGCGGGAGAGAGTGGTAACTTGGTCTTTGGATTATGTGTCTGCAGAAAATTCGAGCGTTGCATCGCGTGGTACCGTGGTAGTATCAATAGCCCCGGAGACCGTTAATACACGCTAGCGTTAATAAAATACTATGTTCAAACTACTCCGGTATAATTGAATTCCTCCCCTTCTCCCTTACTCTCGATCCTTAAAGCACGCGGAGAGGGAGAGAGAGAGAGAGAGAGAGAGAGAGAGAGAGAGAGAGAGAGAGA
>CM052314.1:435575-734719 GCA_028455605.1 Lasioglossum malachurum
ATAATCCAGCTTCGTTACCGTTTCAAAGCGAATGGCCATTGTCGTTCGGCTGCTCGAAATTATCCGGTGCGGCTGCGTGGGTGGAAGTTTCCAGCTGATTAACGACCTTCCTACGATATTACATCGAAAAGGCCAATTCACGGCAATTGATCGATTTACCCGAACGTGTTTGGGCACGCGAGCAACGATAAGCTTGACTTTCTAAGGAGGCTTTGCCCAACCTATATGTATACATATGGGCCGCGCCCGAAAACTATGTATACACGGGCACATGGGGATTTCTCGTAAACGAATGAAAAAAGGAAAGAATAAAATTCTTTTGTTCCATACTTGCAACAAAAAAATCAAATTTTAATGTCCACTTCACGCACGTATATAATTGTAGCTAAAATATTTGAACAATTATTTAAACCACAGTCATTACTATTGTGTACAAAATTGTGGCGATCCAATTATGGATGTCGGTGTACCGAGCAATCACTTTATGTTCTCAAATTCGTAGCGGATTTGTTAGATCAGGGGTCGGCAAACATTGCTGGCAAATCAAGTTATGGTTTTTTAGAAAAATAAAAATGTTGAGTATGCGACGTCAAAAATGATTTTCTTCAAGATTCATTCTTTTTGATTTTTTTTTAAGTAGATACTGACTGTAAAGTACTGTAAACGAACAATAACAACACATAAGATGGTTATCGAATTTGATTTCGTTTCAAAGGAAATTAATAACATACATATTTATTGTTCGGAATCTTCGTCGCGAATCTGACTCGATATTACAGGGCAAGGGATGAAATGCCTGATTGCTGTGAACAATTACTGTCGTAGAAAGCTCTCAACGAAATGGAAAGTGTGGACACCGCTGTAAAAATAGAATGCGGAGAGGGAAAGGTGCGGGGCATATCGTAGGACAGCATACGTTTTTCCACGGTGGTAAAAGTGCTGGAAATTCTTGTTCGAACGGTACGGAAAAACCGGCGACGTGCGATCGATCGGTCGTTGCACCGACGAAACGGAGCTATCGGTGTGTATCGCGGATTAATCAGGATCCGTCGGGTATTTATTATCGACCACGAGATGCTGGCGGGAGAGGTTTCGGGAGGCCGGAATAAATGTTCTCGATGCGCGGGGAGCTCCGCGATATCTTAAGCACCCCGGCACAGATACGGGAGCCGATGGTAAGACGGTTGAACAGTGCCATTTATATCGTCACAGCCGGAAGGAAGTAAAAAGCGGGACGGTTAAACGGTTGCCATTTATCGTGCCACGGAACGGGAATGGTTACTTCGCCAAGGAATACTTTAAACAATCCCGGGGCACTGAGCCACCGCCGTTGACCCAGCGCGGTGAGGCGCGGTGAGGCGCGGTGAGGCGCGGCGAGACGCGGTGTGGCCACTTTTTCCCGGCCGAGTTTCCGGTAATTGCGACTGACACCGAGCAACTTTCCCGCGCGACGTCGTTATTTTCACCGAATACTCTCCCCCTGGTTCACGGACTTTATCGATGATCGCGATTGAGTCACGGGCGGGCGGTGGGATCCTGCCACCACGACCAACTCCGAAACAATTTATAGCGTGTACCCGCGGTGTAGAACAGGGGAAAACATCTTTGCGCACGAGCCTGGTTAGTTGGACCCACTTCGGCGTTTCTTTGAGAATTTAATCGGAGGATCAAATGGGAGCGTTTCATTTACCACCCGCATCGCATTATCTGCGGGCTCGCGGTTCATCGACTAATCGCTGTGGTCGGGTGCTCGATTAAATCGAAATCATTATCGGTAAAATAATTTGGTATTTAATGAAACGGGGTTATGTTTCAACGGCTGCTGCTGATAATCATGTTTCCCCGCGCGAATCTAACTTCCCGGTAGAACCCCGTTATATATGTATTGTATAAACATCGTTCTTCCTTTTATTAAAGACACATTTTGTTCGCGTAACTTTTTTACTGTTCAATAAAAAAATGTTAAAGGAGAAAGATTATTGGTTTGACGCAGACTGCATACACACGCATTTCATAGCTGCACTATTTCTCTTGCTATTCTACGTACAAAGGTTTACTTGGTTGAAAATTGATTAGGTAGTAAGATATTTTGAAGAATGATTTTTATTGAAGGAGACGCTCAAACACATGTCCATTAAATCTTAAACATTTCATACAGTTATGTAATTATTTTTTACATAGGAAAATGGTGCATGTGTGCTGGTGCATGCCACGTGAATCTGTGCACTTGTGAAAAACATATTAGCATTCAACCATTTATCTTTTACTTCTAAATTTTTTCGAGTTAAAAAATAAAAACAGTTATGATTTGTTACAGTTGCGTGAATCACCCTGCACTGAAGTCACAAGATGTGTCCAGACGCTAAAAGTGAGTAATTTGTTTCGCCTTTTGTAAATAATAACACTGAATTCCGAGAGAACCGAGACATTGCACGATTATTTCTACAGAATACGTCAGAATAAATAAGTATACGCATTAAATGTCACAACACACAAAGTGTCTTTACAATTAAAATTATTGTAAAATAATTGTTCTAGCTGTAGCAAGAACTTTATTTTACCCAATATGAAGCAAAATGCACAAATTGCTGTTACACCAACATTTACTGACACAATAACACTAATATTCTGTCGTATGATTTCTGTTGATCTTCACATTGACTCTGGCACGTTATAAAGCAAGGGGTTAACCGATAATATTTTCCGGTGGTTGCACGTTTGTAAACAAAAACTGAAAGTATTTATATACTTCTTATGTTCACACTTGGTTAACGATGCACACGGGTCGTTGAATATGTATGCTTCGAAGTTTGTGTCGATCAATGTTGTTGTCGATAAACATCAGTGCCGATAGGTTCGTTTCAGTAAATCCCTATAGGTCAAAAAAGCCCCCCCCCCCTCCTACGGTGAAAATACAATATTTTTTAAATGTCGTGGAAATATTAGTATTCAATCATACCGGAAGCAAAGCTTTCTGAGAACATTTAGAGAATATTTTGGTTGCATTATTAATGAAAGGTGTTAGCGCTGAAGTGCGTTATCCATGTAAGCAATGATGTATGCCGCGTATGTAGTATGATGTATGATCGATATTGTGCAGTGTAATGAATGTGGTAATGTATGTATGGTTAAAATATGGCGCGTTATTGTCGTTTATTTTCTTCCCCCGGTTGTACTCCTTGAAACCTTGGTTTTGCTGTTTGTTACATGTTTATTCGTTCTGTCTTATTAAACTGCACGAGTATCAGTCGTCGATGATTTAAGATTCGAAACTTTTGAGATTTGAAAAAATAAAAGTACAATAATAGTAGTAGTCTATGAGAATGAATGCCATCATTCTTTGCACGGCAGTCGGAGAGAAGTTCGGGCTACCTAGCTAATATACACATATAGCACTCGTATCGATAACAATCTGTGACATTGTTATTGATGCGTTTCAATAAAGGAAAAGTCGCTCCGGCATGATCAATAGGATATTTATTTACGAAAAGCTGGAAAATAAAGTTAATTCACCGTGACAGTTTCGACCGTTCATAAAACACGAGTGAAACGAGCAAAATGGAGTAGAACTTCGCGGGTGTTATACACATAGATGCGGTGCTATGTCGAAGTAAGAGGTGAATTGTGTTTTACCTCTGAATTTACTGTTGAACTGCTTCGAATGACCATACGATTTTATTCTGCCGATCATTTCGCATTCCCGCACCCGCAGAATGCTCTTTTTCAACATTGATGAATATTCGTGCGCGGAATAATACATTCTGTTGTTTTATTGGACTAACCAGTGTCACGGATATATTGGCGTTAATCCGAGGCTACGTAACGCCATTAATGAATTCAGTTTTTCGTGGTTAATAATGCTCCAACGCGAGGAAAACCGATGGAAATTTCGCGAACGGGAAAATCTGATAAAAATTATATTAGAATTATCGTTAATGCCATAATTCTTTCACCGTGTACATAACGCTACATCGCGCTTTCACATTCGACATAGATTATTGATCGTCGAATCTGTACTGAATAATTTAATTCTACCTGTTTGTGGATTAGCTACGTGTATTATAATGGGTCGCACTCACATATTCATCGATCTGTCATTGCCAGAAAATATCCTAATAATTCATCCATTCCGCGTGATCGTAAATTAACTAATCGCTATGGAATAGTGACAGTATTTTTATTTAGTTTTAGTCATTCGGTATGACTGTTTATAGGAAAGACTATTTTTTAAAACCAGTTGGCTATAGTAATACATAAACTCCTATAATGGAAGGATAATAATTCCACCAATTTTCTTTCCATTTACATTAAACAAACATGATTAATGTAATGTTTAATTATATTGTTTACATTAAAGGCGAAGTTAATATTGTATTTGCTAGGTTAATTGACTGGTGCATAGTTGATAAACGTTGTTAACGAACAATTTATGTTTTGATTTCATAAAATAATGTATATTCAATCGTTTACGTAAAAGTCTATAATTGTAAAGATCGAATAGATTTATCAATTTCCGTCTGGCCCTGCAATACGTTGTTTTGTTGTCGAACAAGCATTGTCAAACTTTATAACAGCTATTCTAAGAGCCACAGAATGGAATTATCGCGGAGATTGCGGATCGTGCCCGAACCGTATCTCACAATTACCCCCTCGGTATTGACTATCGAGTGTAGCTAGTCGGATCAAGGTTTTGCACAGCTAGTCACTGGCAAGTTAATAATCTAATACGCTGGAAATGGTTAATTGCGAATGGCTCACTCTCTGTGTCGCGATTACGGCGTTTCGCAGCGTGCAAATTTAATGGGTATTACACGGTCGTTGGCAGCATCGGCGGGGTCGGTTTCAATAACGTTTTGTTTTGGATCGATCGTATCGAGGAGCCGATCACGACGACGCGCGACGCCGACCGAGGGGTTCGCAGTGCACTACACACCGACAAAAACCATTTGTTCTTCGGTTTACGATTAATTCCAACGTCGCGACACTCGCTGGTCCTCCGCCCCCGTGCTTTGGCGCGCTGGAAACTACCCGAAGAGGGAACTATATCGCGGCTATTTTACATTCTGTATTTCCCGGTTCGTTATTTATGCAAACCACTAGAATATACGATGAGAAAATGTATGTTTATGCAAATCGTCCATACAAACATTTATTTATGTTTCGAGGGTACCCTTAACCTTTAACCGGCTTGTTATTCGGCACTGCCGAATGTCCCCGCCTCGCGTTCCCCGGTGTGCTTTCAAACACGAATTACTAACAGGATTCCGGGGAATTATTTCGCAGAGCTCACCTACTTTCTCCAAGATCTTTCCGCCTCCTAGACATTCGTTCTACCTCTGCGACCACCCACCTATTTCACGACACGTTTTACAATTTCCTGCGTTTTATCACGCGTGAAGGATTACAACGGAAACGTTACGCGCGGCGGGGATTAGCGACACGTTAAACACCGATGACGAGAAATATTAAATAACCCGGGAAATTGTCGACAACGTACTACGAGTGGATGCACGGACGTGGAAGCGTTGCTCAATCCGCTGGTCACCGTCCGGGAAAATCGCTAATGTGTATAATAACATTACCGTCGCCGGATCGTAATCCCAATCGTGTAAAATAACCGATGCGATTTTCAAGTTTCGCGTGATCGAAATGGCCGTCTCCTGGTCACTGACTCGACACTCAACGTGTTTGCGAATAATTAGAAAACTTGTCTGGAGATTTCGTGTCTCTTCCACACCGTTGAACAAGATACATCGTGAACAAACGTTCGGCGTTTTAAGTGAAATATTTCAGTACTCTTTTGCGACTAGTGCACAATAAATTAAAATTTGTGTACAAGCTACAAAATCTACGTGTATTATAATTAGACTGCGGATCTTTACGCAAAATAAAAAATGTTGGCATCAATTGCAAGAAATAGTAACCATGTAGATCTTTCGCTTCTTCTTTAAAAATCTATTATCTCGTTAGCCTTCGTTTAATTCTCGCAACGTTGGTAGCAAGCGGAGCGAGGCACCGATCGGATGCGATCAAGTAAAATCTTCTCCATATTTTTTAGCGAAGTGCTCCTTCACGTGCTCATCGTTTCAATTGCAAGCTTGCGATTCGGGAACCATTCCACGGCGCGGCTCCCGACGATAAAGCGGGTTTTCTCGTGGTTGGAGGATCCTTGTGTCTAACTCGCAATTAGCGACTTCTAATGATGACGGGGAGGCCGTAGCGCGCGTAACCGTTTCTCAGCGGTTGCCGCGGAAAATGGGGAAACGGAAAAACGAGAAGAAAATAGCGAGAGCCACGTCGCGCGTATAGCGATCGTTTCTTTTAATTTCATTTAATTATCACTGCCTCGCTCGGCGAGAAAATAAGGGTGAGCGAGAAAGTGGCGTAACGAGTAAGCAAGCCGAGCGTCGTCATCGATCACGGTTTCGCGATCGAGAACGTTAACGCATCCATTTGTTTCTATTTACAGCTTACCGAAACGAGGGAAAAACAACACACCGGCGAAACATTCGACGGGAGAAACGAGAGCGAGGAAAAAGGACGGAGAAGAAAAACGCAGTCGGTGAGCGAGTGCGGTCAGAAAAAGCCGCGACGAGCTTTCGCTGGCCACGTTAATTAAAATAATGCTTACGAGATAATTAATTTGCGGCCAGGCAAAGTGATGGACGAGCACGCGGCTGTGGGATGGCCGCGCGCCGCGAACATACCTGGTAATGGTAATATAACGCGGAGCCGCGAGAATATTCGGCATTCCTAAATTAATCGATTACATTTTATTGTTTTACCCGTCGAAACGTCGCACGATGTTTTCGCGCGTAGGAAATCACTTTCTTGCCAACCCAATGGAATCGTAACTCTTTCTATCGTTCGTACAAAACTTCACGGAATATTTGTTATCAATTCTACCGATAGCCGTCGCCAAAAAGATCAACGATTAGAAATGAGGGAGCAGTTCCGGGAATCGAGCAACGAGTAAGGAATGTCGACCCTCGATTTGCGGCCTGTGTACGCGCTGAAAACCGTACTTCAAGCCCATAGAAACTCGAATAGCCCCTTAACTTGCCGAGGCACAGAGCACCAGAGACAGCAGCGCTGGGTGGGTTTCTGGGTGACTCGTTGCCTCGCGAATCAGCCGGACGACGATTGCATTTCGAGGAAATCAAACCGTCCGTAGGAAAGTTTTCCTCTTCGAAACGGGATCGAGTCACCCCGGGAGCAGGCTAGCGACGTTCAATGACTTTTACCTCGCTTCGCGGAGGATGCAGGGATCTCGATTTATAAGTTCGTGCCCGGCCAAGGTATTTGCATCTCGTTCCGAAGCGCCGCGCCGCCAGAGAGCTTCCCTGAATTTCCTCAAATTCATGCAAATCCAACGGAGTGGTTGCGTACGGAAAGGAGACGAAACACCTCTGCGATGTCTCATAGCTGAACGATTAGCCACTCGATTCGATTCGTTCTTTAATGGATACTGCCTGCAACGAGTTGTTTAACCCTCATACATTCCTCAAAAATAGTTGCATATAAAAGTCTAGAACAATATTTCATCTATTTTTATTTTACACTTTAAAACAACAAGTTCTATGTTTCGTTTATAGCGCCACACTTTAAAAAAGTACACCTCACAACACAAACAGAAAGAGATGAATTATTTTACAGTAAGAACACAGTAAATTGACGAATTTTCACCCTAAGGAACGTATGAGGGTTAACGGCTCGACTCTGTTGAGAACGTGCGGGAATGGCTTTGAATGGTTTAAATAGTTATTTGGAGACTTGAAGATGTAAACGCGAACTACGAGGTCTGATAGAGCCTTCTGTCTACGATGTATTGGCTTAGAGAAGCGCACACAACGATATATCACTTGCTGTACACTTCAGTGTTGCGCACAATGTAAATCAATGGACGACCGTACACGAAGCGTCATCATCACGTTATCGTCATGATCTGCGTTCGTCATGACGCGTAGTATACGTTGCCGTGATTGTCTGTTCATGAAACGCTACGTCGTAATTCTATCTTTGTTTTCTCTACAGTTTGACACCATGATATCACGACGAAGTTTGCATCTACTGTTATCGATTCTTAAGACCCGCATTACTATTGTAGATATTAATAGGGTTCATTTCCTACAAAAGCCTGGAACGGTCAAGCCCCCTCACGCTCCCGTGGTCCTTTCCTGCTGCTCGCCCCATTATTACGGACGTCAAATTGTGCTTTACTTAATTGACGAGGTAACTACCTCGGAACAAGAAAACGCGCCGCACGGAAACAATCATTAAACGTTCAAATAGCCGAGGTGTTTACCGCGCGGAAATTACGAAAAGAAACACACCGAGGAAAATGATCCCCTTCCGGCGCGGCGGGACTTGTCCCGCGTCCCGTCGCACAAACCACACCATTCAGCCGGGCTATCGATCTCAATATCTTTCCGGCGACGCTTTTTCCGCGAACCATCATCAATCTTTTATTGCAATTTATCGTATTGTGGAAAACTAATTCCATCGACCCCACCGGAGTGGCTCCTCAACTCCCACCCCGCAAAACGAAATCGAGTTTCGTCGATGGGCGGCGGCATTCCGCGCTCGTAATTCCATTACCGGCGACAGTGACGAACTGCGCTATTCCCGGGCTGGCGGTCGCGGTGGCTGTGGCTGTGGCGGGGGTGGCGCCAAAAATTAATTTTATTTCATTGAGCGAGAAACCACCTGTTACACGGCCACGTCTGACGTGGTCGAACGACGCGACGCGACGCGACGCGACGCGACGCGACGGCGGCGTCTAATGCGCGCGCGAAATATTTTGTTCCGCGAACGAGAGGCCGCGCACGCCGCCGCTCGAACTCGTCAGTAAACATCTGAATTGACGACGGACGGCGCGCGGCGGGCCGCGGGCCGCGGGTTGACGACCCCTCGACGAGTCTCGATTTAATTTCGCCGGCGCGGCGGCACAGCACCGGGACGCGTCAAAGTCGCAATTAAATTGCGATCAAGCAGCTGCCGGGGTCGAGCCAGTAAGTAAAAACAAACGAGTTGTCGCGCGCCCTTCCGCACCATACCCTCGGAGCACCTCGATGACAACCCCTTCGACTAGGCTGCGGCTTTAATGTATCCGCGGTCACGACATGGGCGGCCCCCTCCCCAGAGACTTCCGGCGATTTTTTATTTCCACCGCCGCGCCGCGCCGTCGAACGAGATACACTGGTGCACCGCAGACGGTTCCCGACGACTCCGGAGCTTCCAGTCGCGGCCTGATTTATCGACGAGAATTCCGCGATAGCTTCGCCGAGGCTTGTCGCCGCGGAAGAGTAACAGCCCAAGGAATTGGAAGAGGCGTCGATCGTTCCTGTTCTCGCCCTCCCATCACCCCCGCCAAGCGAAATATATCGCAAGCCACCCCTGCCTGCATGTCGATGCACTTATGAATCCGGAAATCGAGCGCAGCCTATCGCGAAACTAGCGAGTATTGATCTAAAACTTATCGCTCGCTGTTGTATCGATGTTGATGATACTTAAAAATGTTCCAGACAAAAGTCAAATAATATCAGGAAGCATACTTTTCGATGTGTTATATTTTTATTCTACGTGGTTTCGTGGAGGTCATATGAAGGTCAACTTTGTTATTTAACTACTCGTTAGTCCCTATATAAAAGTACTAAATCACTTTTGGCGACAAGTCATTAGTTTAGAAGATATTTCGATTTTGATAATTCAGCACTGTAGTAAGTACTGTACAGGACTTACCTTTGTGTTTTTAGAAAAACGTTTAAGGAATAGAGTGGTCGTGTTATAGTGACAAATTTGAAGTCATTTCTTGCATTAGTACTTTTACTAGTAGAAATTTCACACTTTTAGGAGGGTAGCACACAGTTGCTGAAGATTATCACGGGGTGGAAACGTGGAAGTAACAATGGCAGATCGCTGGATACTCTCTCGTTAATTGAATTCTTTGCTCATTTAAACAGTTAATGTATTGGGTCATGATATGAAGTACGGTCATCTTTTGTATTATCTTTTATTTAGTTATTAACAAAGTGGAGAATTTCAATAAAATAATCAGAAAATCGTTGACTATAAGTAGTTTTGATTTAATCACGGTTATCTGCATTTGTAATAAGGCACAATTATATATATTATATTTGCAACAGGACGAATTTACCTTGCAACCCAATACTTCTAATTTTTGTATCTGCACTTCATAAACCTGTTTTCAATTTCGGGTGTATAAAGTACTGTACTAATCATTAAAGTGGTAATTTAGTAACTGGAGATGGATTACTGAATAATTTACGTCATTAATTTTTCAAAAGTTACTGAAATTATCCCTCTATTGTATATCTTGTTTCAAAACTATTGTGATATTTTTTCATCTCTCACCAATTATTGAATCCTATAGAACACGAGCACAATTGATTCAATGAAGTAATGTGGAGTATTGAAACAGAACGAGGAAACCTGTAAAATGTTTGTAATTGAAGTCCATGTCACGTACAATTTGACGTTATCCCACTCAAAAATCATTTTCTATTCGATAGCATTGAGCACTTCGCTGCAATTGTCTTCCTCAAACGTAAATTGGAAATAGTATTTCCGTACGTAACTTCAAATTCAAACAGAGAATTTTCCGCACGGTTAATGGTGTGATATAACCGAGTACGAAACTAATTAAAAATTGAGATCGAGATCGAGTGTAAACGATCGATTATACAATGATTGTTGGCAAAAGAGCGACTGGAAATGTCTCAGCAACAGGATTATTGTTTTCGTAGCAAGGTGAATATTAAAATGTTAATAAAAGCATCAAGTGTTAGAAATAATTGTATGATGTAAGATTAACATTGCGAAGATCGTGGCTGACAGATTTTCTAATAAATATGTAAATTATAATAATCATACGGACCACATGCATATATGTATGAGCTACTCGTTTCCACGTAAAAGATAATCTTATAAGAACACAAAATTATATTATAGAAATTGCATAATAATTTATTTATAATCATAATAAACTGTATGGTGAGTTGGGCTTCGAGGAACGTTCAAAATTGAGTTTTTTCTGATAATGAATCTGTGATTTTTTAAGTATCAAGAATTTTTTTAAGTTAGTTGCGAATTTGATAATTGAATGAAGTTATACAAATTTATCGTATTGTATTTGTATTATTTATATTATTTAATATTTATGTTTTATTTTGGATATCAGTCTTGGGCAACTGATTGCTCACGAACATCGACCCCTCGAATCGGTACATCCACTATCATGCTGACTCACTCGAACCACGTAGGCGAATATATCGTCTCATACTAATACTACTGAAAATTTAAGACTATCGTTCGGGCAGTAGTATAGGACAATATATTTCTCCTGTACGGCCCGAGTGATTCGGTACGGTAATGGAGGTACCGGCCCGAGGGACCGACACATGACCAATCACGCCCAGGCGGTTTAGTTTATGGATACGACCGAAATTCAGTCAAAAAGTTTATTCCAATAGCATTCAAAATATTCAAGTATTTGTTCTACTTTTATATTTTTAGCCACCGTGTTTCTCGCATCGTGGTGCCAGTTTTCCTATCTCTTCATTGAAAACATTCCGACTAACTTGCCACAACTATTCTCGAGTTGCACGTTGAACTTTTTCGTTCGAATGATATCGCGGCTTCGCGAGATCTGCATTCATGAGTCCGAAAACATGGAAATCGCAATGTGATAGGTCTGGACTGTATGGAGGTCGTTGTTGACTATAAATTTCCAGGACGGAAACGCTTCTTTGCCCATAGAAAACGCATCACAGCACGAATCTCTCATTTGCGATACAACTACCACCGGGCATGCATTCCCTGACGAGTAAAATCTTAATAAAAAACTGAAAATATACACGGCGTGTCTCGTAACATGACGACGTCAAATAACTCCTAAATGATTTGTTGTACGCGTAAGGTTTTCAAACAAATGTTGCATGGTTTCCAGGGAGGCATGCAGTTCTGTAATCTATTTCTTGTTACTTCGCAACATTTGTTCGAAAAATTTATTCGCACAACGAACTTCAGAGTTACTTGAAATCGTCATGCTCGCCCTTTTATATTCATCTACTAAATGCAAATACAATCCAAAGCATTCCCCATTAGTAATAATCACATTTATCGTTGAAATATTCTGCCATTTTGTAGAAGAAGTGGTTACCAAATTGAGTGTGGGGTAGAAAGGAAACTGATTTTTAAGGGGTGGCTGAACCGTGAATCGACAATGTGACCATTGAACGTGGACCGATCGCGAGGAGACCAATAGCGTGTATCGAGCCTAATTCTCCAGGAACCGTAGTTTCCGTCTCAACATCCGCCGTTGGAACGTCAAAGACACCGTCCGTGAAAGATAACAAACGCGGCTCCGTGACAACATCCTTTGGAACGATCCTCTCTCTATTAACGTCCAAGGGAGAGGCAAAATTCCGGCGCGATCGATTTCTACGTTTCTACGAGTGATTTTCGAAAGATCACTGGCAAGTCTGGCGGCGTCGGCGGCGACGGTGGCTGGGGGAACGTTGCAGACGTTCCCCGCTTGGGCGAAGCACGAAGCGAGACGGAGAATTATGTGGGCCGACTTTGTTCGATGACTTTCGGCTTCCCATCGACGCCCTGATTTATTGCATTACACCCAACACTGACACTTACACTGGCGCGGAAGCCGTTTGCAGCAACCGAGGGGCGAATTTTATTTACTTTTAGCGAATCGATCGAGTACGAGAGATAGAGGCGGCAAGAGAAAAACCGAGCAAGAGTCGGAAAGAGACGGTGTGCGAAAGAGCTGGTCCAAAGGGGAGCGAAGAAGAGGGTAGGATAGCTAGCTACCACGGTAGGACGAGCCAACGAGTTACGTGGGCTAGGAGCCCGGACCAGTCTTTCGTTTCTCCCGACGTTATATCATCGTCTGGTTCCTCGAAGGCCGTGAATTCACGCCGACAAATCGGCCCAAAGATCGGTACACGATTCTCTCTCGGGCGCACAGAGTTTCACGGTTCGCCGCCTTCATGCCCGAATTACTATAATATCATGTTCACCCGAGCGCTCGCTCATCTTTCTCAATGTTTTCGACAGTCCCGTCGATCCGCCTTCTCCACGTCGCGTCGCCTCTATTTATTTTCACCCTCGTCGCGCTCGAAATATCCGGCGACGGGCTCGCTACAACTCGAACACGCAGAAATTCGATCGGCGAACGCACGCCCAGACGAGACAAGCATTTTTGCAGGGTCCCGCTCTCGGCTACCACCTCGCCGGAAATTTCGCGAGCACTGGGAAACCTTTCAGTTTGTGCAGGGGACGTACTTCATATCGTCCAGCCGCTGGAATCAAAACCGAGGAGAGATCTCGCGTCGAAATGTACGACGAACTACACCACAGTCTACGATTATTTCGGCAAGATAATATTTGCCAGAATTCGAGAACCCGGCGAACTCTGCAGCTGCAAGGAGCAAACCGAAACCGAATTGTGGAAACTGAGGCTACGGTTACGGATATGAGGAATTTTACGATTTCGGAAAGCAGAGGGAACGCGATCCAAAGTTTGCGCGACCCTTCGTACTTTCTAAACCCACCGATTCCTTCACTTCCAGTCCAATCCTCCACTTTTTCACTTAATTGCTTTTCTTAAACTCTCAATTTTAGAAACGTACGGAGTTATTTCCTATTCTTCAGAATGCTGTGCAAAGTTAGGCTTCCGCTCTTCGTACCAGAGTTAGGCATTATTTGAATTGTGTGTGTTCCGAATCAATATTTGTCTGAAATAATTATTCGGAGAAATTGTTTTTATAGTCGAATCTTTCATTCGGAAAATTATTCTTTTTTCGTAACAAGTCATTCGAATAATTCATCATTATTTATTCGAATATCGATTACATATTTATTCGAATAATAATACGAGTCATTGTTTATCACTTTCGATTTTAGTTAAATTTTCTAAGCGTTTTTATGCGGATACATTCAGTCACGTCGCACATCAACAAATTACGTTTTATTCGAGCATGCAACAATATCTGGAAATAGAAAATAGAAACATACGAGTAATAAAAGTCCGAGCCGCGCGCGCGTCTTGGACTGGTTCTTATTAAAGCTGCCCTCTAAGATTTGTTGATGCCGCAACCTCACGTGATCGGTAATTCAAAATGGCTGTAGCGAGGAAGGCGTTTTATGTTCTTTAATTAAGCAAAACCGGTTTCTTTATTATACTATTATTTTGCTTCTATCCTGCGAGTTAAGTGGAACGTGTTCATGCAATCTACCGACGCAGTCTGAAAAAAGAAACTTGAATCACTGTACTAATATATACAGTTCGTATAAAGGTAGATACATTGAACTAGCAACTTGTGATAACAAAACATCACGAAGTATCTCTGGAAACCAGTCATCCCAACATTTTAATATTTTGCAATTTCTTTTTTTCGCGGCATTTCAACCGTCTGTTCCTTTTGAAAATACTGACAACTACCCATATAAAACAAGATACAATTCTGATTTCTTTATACCGTGTTAATTAAACTTTTTGTATTACAGCAATCTGCGAGATAGGAAACGCAAATGCGAACATCCTGCGAAAGCAAAATCAAAGCAGCAGAAGGATTGAACTCAATCGCAGCGAGCTGTAATGGGTGTCATTGATCCGCAGTATGATACATAATCCCGAGAAATTCAATGCTCGGAAAGAATCGTTTACTCTTAATGAAAAGACTCGGGAATTGAAGAAACAAGATAACAGTTAATTAATTATCTGAATGATTTTTCTCCGGATAGCTTGCAGGTCTCCCTGTAAACTGATTCACCAACGTTCGTCGACAAGAGATAATTCGCGAGCACTTCCCTCCCGTAATTTCATCGGTCTGGCCGACGGCATGGACGCGCGGCGATGAACTTTCAGCCAGATTGTTCTCGAGCGTATCGATATCGCTGCATAATTCGCACAAGTTTCCTTCCTCCGTTCCGTCGCATTTCGTATACGTGTCTAGTTGGACAGAGTGTTTCGCAGCTGGTCGCGGTAGTTTCTGCAATCCTGGCGCCGCGCCGCGCCGCGCCGGATTCGCGCGCTAGCATACGCAAGAAGTAGAATAGGTCCGCTATGGCCAGACGCGTCAGCCGACTCCTATTCAATAGCACGCGTAACCGCCGAATGTTCAACCTCGAGTTTCTCGAAAACGAAGTGTCGGCCATTGAATTTTACTCTTTTTTACTCCTTTTTGCGAATAGAATAGAGTACCACCCGTCCATGCGATTTCGGCATAGAACAATTATTGGAAATCCTACTAACAGCCTTCTGGTAGATAAAGTGTTAATTTTGTAAGAACATGTCACGCAAATAGGTAGCTCAAAGAACAAATCCGAGAGTTTTGAGGAAATCTGCGACTACATGGCGAATTCTGGCCCGTGCCCACCCTCGGGCGCAGTAAAATCCGAGACACGAGATACAGTAGGGGTTCAGTCGGGTCTGAACCGAAAAAATTGCTACAGCAGGGTATTAGCTTTACGACAACGTATGCTTCTTTACGATTCCTCCTCTGGTGCCGGTCTGGCGGAACGCGGCCACCCTATAACGGCGCTTTCTTTCTTTCCGCGGAGTTTTACGGCGAGACGGAGCCTGGCAGCTCGGCTGCCAAATGGCAGGATAATTTCACGGAACCAGGTCAAACTTTCGACGCTGCATAACACCGCGAGGTGTTTCCCTAACCCCTTTTCTATCCAGAGGCTCCTCCTCGCAGTCTTTTCCCGGTCTGGGTTTTATTAGGACAAACACGGTCGTATACGGGCGATAGGAACCCCTCTCGTTCCACCACTCGTGATTCGAAAGGCTTTGTCCTCGAAAACTCCATCGAATCCGCGGGAAAGGGTAATAAAAGGATTATTTTCGATTTGAAATTGCTAGTGTGCGAGCTTCTGCCGCGCCACGGTAATTCAACCGCGCTGTATCGCTTCGCGATGTTCGACGTCCGCCCCCGCAGACCGCACTTTCGCGAAACGAGAAGATATCCGGGTTTGAATTTTCAACTAGAACGCTGAATGTCTCTGTTGCTCGGTAAAATATCGCCGTGTAATATTCTTCCACTTGCTTCAATCTCCCCTCCCTTCTTCCCCGTTCTCTTTTGCATTTCTCTCCGGAATAGCGCACCTGCTCGATTGAAAATGAAAATATTGACGGCGGAACGCGCCGTTATTACTTTGATTGCCGTGCGCAGCTCATTATTTCAGAATGAAAGCGTATAATAATCTCCGTGCGCGGTATTTGGATTTGCAGAGCTTCGCTACGATTCAAGTAAAATCTATCGCAAATATGATCGACGGCTTTTATTAGGTTTGTCATTGTTCTGTCGCTTCTCGATCATGTGTTCCCGCCGCTGTTACTCTGTGACAATACTGTAAGGCACAGGGTGACGTGTCAAATAAATGGACACTTAAGCAGCATGTCTGTTAAAATTAGTATTCACAATTCGTTATTTCAATTCCTGTGTGCTATTGCTATAAGAAGGCTGTGTCAAGTTCTTACATTCCAGAACACAATACGAACAGTGGACGGTTAAAATATATAAATCGCGTTAATTCGGTTGAATTCCACTTTTTTCCTTGCAGAATTTTTTAAGAACAGTAAACATGACAAGCTTACTATGATTTATAGTATTGCATGTTCACTATTGCATCACTAACATATACATACGTACGCACTATCTTTCCGATCAGGTAATGTCATCAAAGCGTAAAGTCACCAAGTAGGACATTTTTAGATGGTATTGTGGAGATTAGCAGTAAACAGTTATTTCGTGCAATATTTTGTCTTATACATATAATACTTACTCTACATTGACGAATTTACGTACAGTACTCGTTACTTAAAATTGCATCGTAATTGTTCGTAACGTTGACAACCCTCCAATAAGTCTAGTGATAACGCATTACTCGAGTGGCAACCAAAAACAGAAACGCGCAAGAAGAGAATAGCATAACGAAGCAAAAGAAAACTGACAGCGTTATTAATAGAGGAATAAAGAATATCTCTCACAGAATTTAGCCAATCTAGCATCTTTGAGGTTTCCAGGGTATCAGAACCCGAAACAAAGCGTAGAGTAAAGAAGCACAGGCACGGCAGAGCAGAGCCGAGTCGAGCAGAGCAGAGCAGAGCAGAGCAGAGCAGAGCAGGAGCAAAAGAAAGGGTACGGCTAATGCGGCATAGCGCGTCGATACAAGTAGTGGCCACGAAAATTGGGTTATCTTCGTTCATTCGTTCGTTTTCGCGTACAGGTCGAGAGGCGTACGTGGATATCGGCACCACAGCAAACTCCTCCGCAATGGTACGATTAAAGCCGTAGGATTATGAAACGCGAACGCGAGAGCTTCGGCCGTTTCGAGTGTATATGCATGCATGCATGAACGTTCGTGCATAGGTAGGAAGAAAAAAAGGTAAAGTCGCGGAGAGAGAGAGAGAGAGAGAGAGAGAGAGAGAGAGAGAGAAAGAGAGAGAGAGAAAGAGCGGAAAATAGTTGGAGAGAGAAAGAGAGAGAAAGCTGTGTTGGAGGCTGGGGGCCGCGTAACGAAGGAGTTAAAGCCGCAGTTACATCTTCTCTGACGTTATTTCACGTCGCGTCATGGAAAATGTAGCCGCGGTGAGCCAATTAAAATACACGCTCGGATTACGAGACGCGAGGTCACGAGGATTTCGAGCATTAGGCAAATGCGCCACGCAGAGGACGCATTGACATCCGTGGCCCCGCGTAAAAACCGGGCGACCCGACCCGACCCGACCCGACCCGATCTATCGAGACACAGCGGCGCGACGCGCTGCCTCCATGTTCCCACTTTTGTTCCAAAAATTATTCGAGAGACTTCTCGCGGGTTTTTTACTATCCATAATCCTGTATCTTTACGACGAGATTATACGGCCCGTCGTTGCGTCGGTTGTCGCGTCGTTAAATATCTCACGAATCGCTGGCAGACTTTCGATTGTGGATTGTCCGGTCTTTAACAGGCTTTCGACGCTGACGATATATTAATATTTGACGGAGCGCGTTTTTCCATACCATTTGAAGGGGAAGTTTTTCGCGTAAAACTAGTTCTCTTTGCGCGCGGGGTTCGTTATCGAAGTAATAAAACGGTCCGAATCACCGAGCTCGCTCCCCTCGCCTCCGCCATTACACCGAATTAACACTCTGTCGAGAATCGCAGGATTTTGATTGCTCCTAACTCGCGCGCGATCCCCGCCTGCTTCGAATATCGCACACGGCCTTTGAGCTCTCGGTTCCCGACCCAAGTTTCCCGGGAATTATGAAGTTCCGCGGCAGCCTCGCAAGATTGGCAATTTCATGAATTTATTGTCGTTCGTTGCGTTCGTCGACGATCCGTGACTAATTGCTACGCGGCCTAGGGGCACCCGGTACCATTCCCAGCCGTTCGTGAATGAAAAATTCCAGCCGCCCTCCGCCAGACTGCGAAAACTGCAAAGTTCAGTACCAAGCAACAAGTTAAAGAACGGTCGCGACACGAAACTGCTTCGAGAATGAAAAGTGTAAATTCCACTCCAGTCTCGTTATTACAAAATCTTTGTAGCCCCACCGCAAGCCGACGATGACAACAACACGCAGAACGTATCGACCCTTCCCCATCCGCAACATGCAATCCTAAATTCTACCAAGAGGCCTGACGCCTCGCCACTGCGACTCTATAACGTCGATTAATTTTCCTGTAATTTTTTCTACCAGTTTGTATAATTTTCGAAAAAATGTCTCTCTCAATCCCTTGTACTATAAGATCGAAACATTACGATTTTCATTATTTAACCGCTAGTGGTTCGCGATGAAATTTTTAGTGCATAACTAACATAGATTTATAAAACGCATATGTCAAATTTTCTTTGCAGGCTCAAGTAAAAAAGTTTTAAAAAGCGTCTTTTTTCGCGTCATTTAGTAAACCAATTCCACTAATTGGTAAAAAAAGATCAGGTCATATATTTGGTTCGATTTCGGTTTGTTTTTCTCTTTACTTCATTGAAGACAATCAGCAGTATTGCAAATTTATTTTCGAAAGTTTCAAGCGATAAATGTTATTCCACGTTATCATTCAAGAAGAAGAAATTTGAAGACTGATGAAATTAAACATTCCATATCTAACAATGTAATGAAATGAAATCCGAGTTTGATCAAACCTACGCGCTCGTAATAAAAATGAAATATGGATCGATCGTAGGTTTCTGTGTTGAACAAGCCGCTGATTAAATTCTGCCGACGCTTTTAACAAGCAGCCTACCATTTTTGCGATTTACATAAGTACATTAAGTGTTATCGGATGGAGCATTTACAATAAATCACACCGTGGGCAGCAATCTAGCCTCAAATATTTTAATCCCGTTCGGTCAGGGTTGACACCGACATTCGAGAACATCTGGCCGACGCGACGCGTCTTTCCGTGTTCTCATCCGGCACGCAATGCGACGCCAGAGACTCGTTCCCGTCCTCTTTTCGACAAATCCTTTTCCTCGTTAATTATGTGCCGCGCATTAACGTGACCATTAATCATCGTGCAACGATCTAAAGCACGTCTTTGTCGTCGGCCGTATCCACCGGCCCCGTAAAACGTTTTCATATCGACCGCGTAAATTTCTTCTCGGGCTAATGCCATTAAATTCCCTCGCACGCCATTTAATTCCCACCTGTCCGCCGCAGTGTACGAATTACCAATATAGCTGGATAAAAGTCATTTTGGTGACCATCATAAAATCTCCTAATTTTTATTGCGTGTTACCCGAGAAGTTAATATTTTCTAATGAAGAAATGTATGTAACCGTGTGCTTCTGAAGAGACTGCCAAGAGAATTTTTATATATAATTTGTGCGTCGGTGCAGTAATTATTTTCCAGTAACAATGTTTTATATTTTCACTTCTTTAAGTTTCCCGACACATAGCGAAAGAAAAGTGGAAGAATGTGTTCTCACTATTTAATAACACCGTTTCGTTACGACATCTGTACAGTAAATTCATCGCTAAAAAATCTCATCTTCGCGTACATCTAATTATGAATAAGACTGCGGTTATGTATATTTGACGCTACTCCAACTCTCTCTCTCTGTATCAGTTAGTAAACGTATTTAAAGTCGCCCATTGTGAATTTTGCCCAGCTAGATTGGCAATTCGTAACACCGTGCGTATTTCGGGGTCGAGTGCCGGGCATTTATCCTCTAGTATGTCCCCCGGAATCATAGAAAACCTGGTCCCTCGCGAGCTACGCCAGCACGTTGTCGGCCGAAGTCGCGTAATCGCGACAACCGTGGACTATCGATCGTCATCGTGAATATTTTAAGACGTGTGGCGCAGACACGCGTGCAACAACGCTGCTGCGCGCCAGAAATCGGAGCTCGGCGAGAAATTCGCCTGCGTTTCTCGAGCGCCATTCTAGGTTTCAGCGTGCGACGATCGCTTTTCCTTTTGCATAATTTTTTTCTCTCTCTTCCGTTTCGAGCCACCCTCGCGTGGCAGAGAAAAACCACGTCAGCGCTCGCACGTGTGAGTAAACACGCGAGCCGGCCGCTCGTTGCTCCGAATTTTACTACACGAACGCACACAGCCAAGCTCCGAAATCCGCGCACGCGACGAAGCGTTGGAAATTATTCCCTTCTGATTCGAGATTAACCATATTACCCCGAAACTACCCCTAACGATCGACGTTGTTCTCCTAGGTATCCGCAACGGCGAAGAGATCGACGATCCTCGCACATGAAATGAATATCAGCGTTCGCCTACCTGATCACGTCCCGTTGCGTCGTCGATCGTCCCCTAACCAGTTCCACGAAATCCCTGGTGTAAGACCGACGGGAGTTCGCCGCGTCCACGTCCGAGAAATCCATGGCGATCGCGGTGAAGAATCCGAGTATCGTCACTATCAATCAACGTATAACGCACTATATCAACATTGCTCTGAGAGAGCCACGGATCAACCAGACGCCAGATTACTATCCCGCGAAAGACACAGACGGGACGCTGCTCTACGTCCAACAGAATCAAATACCCTCGGCCACTGGTGAAACTTCCACCGATCGCACGGAAACTGTCACACGTGCAAGCTATTACTGGGAGTACCACGCTACACTTCTCTACAGATCACTAACTGCAGACACTGTTCGCGGGTCACCGTGCGCCACTTCTCTGCAGGGTAATCCATCCGGCAGTGGGAAAAACACTCGGCAGCTTCTCTTTATCCACTATCACTGCGGCGATATTGTCCAACGAGCGGACCACTTATCTATCTGATGAACGGTGAACGACGACGCACGAGGCACCGGAGCTGTCAGGAGGAAGCGATCGAGAGGGTGTCGAGCAGCCCCGCCGATCTTCGTCCGTCAGCGTGCAGCATCACGACATTCGCGGCTTGGTACACGGCTACACACTCGCGTGGCTCTGCGACGGGGTGTTCGGAGCAACGAGAAAACCACTATTTTCGTTGACGCGCGAACTAAACGTCGGACGTAAATGGGATACACTCGCAGAAGAAGCGGGACTGAAGCACAGTGCACACACTGTCGTTGGGTCGCGGAACAAGTTCTCCTCCCCCCGCGTTATCGGTCCCTTGGAGATTCGATAATTTTCGATGTGGACGTCGACGTTTTCGGCAGACGTGCGCGAGCTCTACACGGATCAGCCGACATCCGACTCGCGCGAGAGTTGATACGAAACTACTGGCGAGTTCTCGGTCGAGCGTACTTGCATCCCCACCACCGGCAGCGCAGCTCACTCCCACCGCCGGCCTCGCGTAGGGCACACGCGCCCCTTCCCCCTCCCTCTAATGGGCACGCACCGAGCTACCTGGAGCGTGACACACGCTCACGTTTCTGGTGGGGGCTACGGTCGCGTGGCGGGTTGCCTTCGCGGTGGGAGAAGCGAGGGCAACGGGGTACGCTCCAAACGAAAGGGAAGCGAGACAGTAGGGACTCTGGGTGAGACCGAGAGAGCGAACGAAGGAGACACGGCGCGTTCGCGCAAGCGCCTTGCTCTCCTGCGGGAATGTATCCTCGCGAATGTTGGCTAAGTACGGAGCCATGGACATCCGTACGTACGGGATAACGAAGGCCGTGCCGTAGGTGCAGAGACCTCTGCGCTTTATGCGCCCCCGACGATATACGCCATACGCGATATTCTACTACGCGGGTGCACGCGATTCATTCGAAGGTTACGCCGAGGGCAACGGTCCCTCTTTACCTCCTTTTCGTTACCCTTTCTCCGGGGGAGTTTTCGAATGATCCGCCGCCATTGGCGAACACTTCGATCGACGCGCGTGTCCACTGGTTCTCGCCGTCGCGTCGTTCGTCGTTCGTCGTTCGAGACAGCGCTAACTAGGTTCGGCGAGCGGAAAGAGCGCAGGAGGATGAATCTCTCTCTGCCGTCTGCTCGGTCGCTGCGCCGAGGAATATCAAACAGGCCTCGGCAGACGTTTGCTCGTATAATAGCGCAGCCTTAAGCGCGATATGTCTTCAGAGCTTAGGTTTCGCTCTGCCGAAGGGTAAACGTTTACCATCGGCAAATATTTGCCCGCGTTCGCGGCGGGGGATACTTGTCCGCTTCCTTCGACCCCGAACGCGTCCGACCTGCGAGGGTCTCGTCATGAAATTTTGAATGCGTTTGGAACCGTTCGGCAGCGTACGCGCACCGCGAATCGGCACGCGCACGCGCACGCGCACGCAACCCTCGATCCTGCGGCATACGTCCTCCAGCCTCCAGGTGGAATGCGGGCGAACAAGTGTGCGGAGAACCGTCCCAGGTGACAAAGACGATGCCGCGGAGGACGAAGACGTCACCGATGCGATGCGATGCGATGCGATGCGATGCGATGCGATACGATGCGTGCGTTGGGAGACTCTCCGGCGACAACCGTGCACGTGATAACGACAATTACGACGGTATAGCCCGCTGTCTGGTGGGAATACTGCTTCGGTACCAGGAAACTAGACGCTGTCGAATATTTTATGTTTATACGCAACAGAATAGATGATTGGCGGATCTATTTGGATACCGATTGGATCGCTACTACGGAAATCTTCCTCTCGGCTAACCACGTCCGCCCCACTTTGTACAAGCCTCATTTTTAATTCAGAATTTCACCCAGACACAGAGTTTCTGGAACTTCCTGCGGACTTTGAGCAGCAGATGGATAAGATATTGCAGAAGTTGTCTAAGAGTTTCAGGAAAGTCAATTTGAAGAATTTTATCGATAGTACAGGGATCGGATCAAATAATGGAAACAGTTTGCAAGCCGCGTGTTTTGTTTAATCGATTATATAGCGTATAGCAGCCTTCCTCCTTAATGCACGCTTGTATCGTTCTCCTGTAACGTTTGCGGACCATGATTCAATTTCCAGAAGAATTCAAGTTGTATGCAACATTTAAGTAGGGTAATTTCGGGAGAGATGCACCAGTTTCTATTGTGGCAATACTGTATTAACCTATGCAAATAACCTCGTTTCGAAGAACACGCGTGTCACATCATTTATGTGTAGCAGAAGCATGAAGACTTCTTAGTGCTCCGAACTCTTGACGAAATATTTTTGTAAGTGGTAAGTACAAATGTTATTACGTTCTTATTGTATGGTTTTAACTATCAGTATCGATTTATGACGTCTCTCCCTAAATTTACGGATAGACGCACCAGTAATTTATGTAAGTATACTAGGCACACAGTCGTTTTCGTCAGGAGCATCTCTTTTACAATTAATTACGAAACGATAAATTAAACCTAAGACTTGTTATTTGACACACTATTTGTTAAGCTAGAGAGCTAGAGAGAGGTACTCCCCTCCGATTTGTATGAAATTTAAACTTGTTATAGATTTCGAGATTTTTAACAACTTTTTCCTCTTTCGCAAAAAACTATTGCTAGTACTGAATTGAATTTTCTTACTACGTATACTACTTTATGTAACATGTGTGGTAGAGAAAAAAAAGAATAGAAGTAGGGAGAAGAAGCTAGGCCCTAGGGAGGGATGCACTTTTTCTACCTCTTTTTTAAAAAATATATTAATATATTAATATAAAAATTTTTTACACTCATGTAACGTTATATTTTATTAAAAAGATTTAAATAAAGTCTACACTTTCAATTCTTTTTAATAAAATTCTTATATAAGCAGAAAACTCTCCCGAAATTACCCTATCACAACTGTGGACTATTACAGAATTATTTGAAGTATTTTGATCATTTGGTCGAACGTCGAACCCTTTTAAATCACGCCGGAGTGATATAGCTCCCAAGAGTTTGAAGGATTTCACGTAGAGCTGGATGTAAGTAAAGACGTCTGCGAGTGGCATGACAGACGGATGTGAATAAAAGACCAGGCAATCTGGATCGAATCCGTTTAATTCCGACTGAAAAGTGACCAAGGCGGAAACCGGGGAATTCCAAGACGGATAGAGCAAACCGCGCAGTGACATTACGTTCGACATAGCCAACAGTGATAACGAGGAACGGTAGCACGAGGTTACGTGCTTCCTCGGGAGGATATTAATCCGTAATGATGCACTCAGCCCGCTGGATCTTCCAAGTTTGAGCGCTGCTATATAGACAGAGAGATATCGGGAGTAAGAAGCAGAGCGACAAGGGAACTGAACTTGCTACGCTCCGACGACGGTGGCCTTTGCCGCATTCGCCCGCAGCCAACTTTAATTGAAATTAATCGTCATGAATATGCCCAATGTTTTCGATCGGCCGCCAATCGACTTTGTACATCACGAATTTTTTGCCTCGATGCTCGTCGCAGGATGCTCGTAAGGACGACTATCGTCGATAAAACTCTTGTTTCAACAATTTCGGAACCCACTGTATTGGATCCCTTATTTTATTACAATTAAACTTCTGAATTTTTTAGGGTTGTTATTTAGGGTTGTACTTAAAGTAAAAATACTTTTCCATATACATTTGAAATACTGATTAGATTTGGACAGATGATACTTTAATCGACAATTTCTTGGTGATAGAAGTAGATTCATGAAAGGAGTGGTATTATAACGCCTTGTGACATCCCTCCTATAACGCGGTCTTTATTTAGAATAGTAAAAGAATTTAGAAAAGTAAAATTCTTAACTCGAGTACGTCTATACAGGGTGGAGGATGTAAAAGAAACTTGTTTAGTTTCAAGGAGTCTATAGTTTGGTATCACTTACTTTTACAATTCTGCTTTCTCTAATGGGTTAACGTACTTCCTAAGCATTTTTTGAAAGGGCGTTTCAAGATCATCCAAGGACATCTGAGGTCAAAAGCAATAGACTAATTTTTAAACATACTTCCGAATACTTTGAGTAGTGCAAATGTTCAAAATGGCAGCCTCGAACATCGTTAGATGCTTTAAAAGGATCGACGTTGGATATTTGTAGTAAATACATGTCCACAAATCTACTGCTAGGCAAGTCGTTGATTAGTTATACAAGTTTTTAGAGGATTAGCTATAGATATAACATAAATACAACATCCTCCCTTTACAGCTAACGCTCTCTTAAATTTTTTCTACATCCTCTACTTCAAACGTTTTGAAACCCTACAAAGCGGTACATAAGAACTCCGAAGATAAGCAAAACAGTTCGGTTCAGAATGAATATATCGAGGCACTTGAACAGTGACAGTGGACTAAAGGTCGGTCTCCGCAGCGCGGCGTAAAATTATTTCCCATTTCCCCGGTTTTTTTCTGGTCATTTTCCCCCAGAACTACGTAGCAGGAAGTGATTTCCTTCCTCTATTTTCGTAGGAGAGGAACGACGCCTGCGCGACCGAGTCCTGCGGGATCGTAAAAATGTATAGGATAAAGGAAGTAGGGGTCGGTAGCGGGGATAGCAGGGGGAGGGTGGAGGTTAAGTCGCTTCCCTCCAGGCTCCAGGTGCTCCACGGTTTTCTTCGAACGATGAGAAATGTCGGTCCTTCGGGAACGGGAGACACTCCCGAGTGGAAGATCTTTGGCTGCAGGTAAATCCTCGGACACGAGATTAAGCGGGAGGCTCCGGGCTTAATTGATTTTCTAATGTACCGTATTAATGGATTGATCAGGGACGGCGACCTCGATGCTCGTCGTTGTCACGCGTTCGACCGACGCGACGCCGGATATCGACCACGGTCCCCCCCCCCCCCCATGGAAATCGTTCGGGTGGCTGGCAGCTATCGCTTTCAGCGGCACGAAGTCGATGAACCGCGTGAAACGACGAGTAATTACCCGAAAGTAACGGCAACGGGTAACGGCGTAGCGCCACGATCACTGTAAGCTTAATAGAGACGCGCCTCTTTCTAATCTCGCATAATGTCCTCCACCGGCGCGGCGCCCGCCCGAGCCCCGCCACGCCGCTCCGTCTTTTCCACCGGAGGAAATTGAAGTTATCGTCGTCTAGTCACAGACATCCTGCAGAATCTGTGCACGCCCGCCTTGCTCTCCGCCGCGAATATCGAGAGGAACACTTTTCTTCCAGCGTCCCACCCTCGACCCTTCCGCCGCGCCGCGCCGTTCCGAAACGGAGGAACTTGCGCACTTTCCTCGGGAAATCATGTTGTCTGCCCCGGAAAAATATCGTGGATTTCTGCCGAGGCTCGCTTCCTCTTAAATATTACAAGAACTTCGAGCGACAACGTTTCCCTGGCTTAATGGTAGCTACCCGACGCGACGCCCGAACGTTTCGTACAGTTTAAATTTTCAAACTGCTTATTGTCTGCGACGACTTCCCCCTTGTTGCCAAGACGTTTTCTTTGGAAACAGTTCGCCGGGGCTTCTTCCGACGGCTCTTCCTTCTTGTTTTACGCTGCGCGTTGTGTCTAAATTGGCCGGCGCGGCCAGAAAACGGTCCTGCCCCGCGGAGCCATTCCGAGTTGATCGTTTTAGATACCGCTCGTAACGCGACTCGTTGCATTAACCGCGGTTCGGATCGGATCGCGCGCAGATTTCCGCTCTATCCCGACGTCGACGTGGATAAGATTGACTCGCGATTGTGCTCGACAGCGGCGCGTACACCGGCGTGAAAAAATAATAGCGAGCCGTGGCCGCGTGCCACGCGCGTTCCATAGTCGCCGCGCCGCGCCGCGCCGATAACGTATCTGAGAAGCATCGTGATTGATGAGCAATACGCTCAAACGTGACGACGCTACTCCCAACGAACAGGACCCGAATCAGTTTCGGGATGAATAAGTTAATGCGTACGTATCTCGACGGCGACAAGTCGACCTCTTCTGAAACGTGTGCTCGACGGCAGCTGCGCCGATATACTCGGTAAAGAATTAATCGCACGCGAATCTCCTCCCGCACTGGTTACATTAATGTCCACGTTACGATCTGTATCAATGGGTTTGTCTGTACAGGCTGTTCAATTGCGAGTGTCGAATATTTTGAGGCGTGATTTTGCAACGAAATTTTCTATGTCGCACACGATCTACATACGCAGTTGAAAATTTAACATTACGCGTCTCTTGGTCTAAGAAGAAACATACCTCCTCCAAGATACTCTTTTTCGGCTGGACGACATGCATAGATGATAAAAGTGAAGCGAAGCGAATGAACGTAGCTAACACCTATGTAGTTCATAAATTCTGGACGTCGCGTCGAGCGAGCATCGACAATAACAAGCTGGAATGAAGCCGAACATCGTTAAGCCAGATCCGATCCAGGATCGCGGGGCGATAATTGAGAGAGAACTAAACTTTCACGGATCGATCCTTCCTCGCCCCGGAAAAATAGTTCCGCTCGCGTTGTTTCTTCGGCTCATCTTTTATTCAGTTTCCTTAACTGGCTCGTCGGCGCGGCCCGGCAATAAATTAATCGCCGTCGGTCGTGACAACGGGTAGCGTTATTTATAATGTTCAGGAATATTCTGCGGAAACACGATGATATAACACGGCCGCGCCTATTAAAGAGCAAATTTATATCGGCGCAGTATGTCACACGCTGCACGTTGTAAGCCAGATTTAAAACTACTTATCCTGCAGATCTTTCTTCCCTGGGACGAGAGTAAATTTCAAAAGTCTGACAAATTCCAGGTCACGCCTCGGAATCGCTTTATTCGGGGGATGGCGAGTCGCGCCACTCCGCTGTGGAAATGGGGTGGTGCGGGTGCGGCAGAGGTGAGGGTGAACGTGGTCAGGGCGCCGTTCCCTCGGACCGGATTTTTGCAGCACGCGCCTCGAGATAAGCTTCGCCTGTATTTGCCTAGGACGCTCGCTCGTAGGCAAGAAGCGGCAGGAGGTCAGAAGGAGGAGGAGGCGGGAAAAAGGACTGGACATATTGCCATTGTGGCAGAACGCCAGACGGAATTTCTCGAGGCATCCGAACGTAAATTGAATCGAGGACTGTCGCTGGGATACGCTCAAAGGATGTTTATGACTCGTCCCATGCCAAGTCCATCGGGAACTTTTCTCTGGCGACTACAGGCTTTTAACAGACGGGCTACGGATTTATGGGATGGATAATACTCGCTGAACCGAATCGAAAATGTTATAAACTGATCGAAAATCAACAATTGCTCAGGTGTCGAATGGCTTTGGCCTTCGTCAGATATTGCATAATGCTATCATTGCTTTATGCTTTATTTCCACATCGAACATTGAAATGAACTCTTATAAAAAATAAAATTGGACGTCTATATGCAGAACGAAGATAACACAAACAAACAACAAGAATTGAAAGGGGTGATTTTTGGGATCATTTGAAGCAACCTTTTACTTTGCGAAGATATTCTCCACGGCTTTGTTAAGGAGATATTAACAAAACTCAAGGACTCGTCCATTGGCTGGGCCGGAATTCGTTCGTTGTAGCCGCGCTTTAATTGGAGCTCGTTTATCGTTAATAACTCCTTAACAAAGCTGCGACAAAAATTTTCGCAAAGGAAAAAGTTGAGTCAAATGGTCCCAGGAATCATCCTTTTCAAGAAAGTACTACATTTTGGGGACACCCTGTATTTCTTGAGCAAAATGCTTCATAACAATTAGCCTTTTAAAATCCGACATTTCACATGCAACAACTTAATATGTGTATACGCCTAAAGCCAAAGGACGAAAACACAATTTGGTATCATTGTACGGAGCACAATTAATGTAGATTGCCTAAAAATTTATTCATCTCCACTCTACATTTTAGAGTGGTTAAAATGGTCCCATTACGCACAGTATTTTTTCCTTCTGATTAAACTCTGTCAGGTTTATAATTCCTGTAACAATCTCTCAATTCGTCTAATTACTCGAGTTTATGTATCATGCAGATACAATGGTTCAATTTCACTCATTTGGGATCGCTGATTATGTCGATTGAAACGTATCACGTTAATTAACGTCGGGCTGGCATTTCAGGCAAGAAATGCCGGCGAAATATACATATTTCCTGTTACAGAGGGATCAAAAATCACTTGTAATTCTGGGCGAGTCACTATCTAGATCTACATTCATCGAGCACGGGATATTTTTCATCGGACTCGGCGAGTATCGTTGCCGAGTACGTGTATCGAATCTGTTTCTTCAAACGGCCTGTAATTTTAGCAGTGTCCGAGCCCGGTGCGCGTATGTGTTTCGGTGTCCTGGGTGGGCGGCGCGGCGGCGGCGGCGGCGAGAATAATATATTATCGCGATAAGGAGGGCACGGATTTCTGGGAAAGTCGGAGTGTTTTCCGATAATATTATAAATTCTAGCCTGATAATTCGGGACCTCCATCCGCGGTGGTTCCGCAACGTCGCCGAAACGAATGGGATCGAGGAACTCGATTACAGGACTCGCGCGCGATCACCGATATCGGGCATCGGGTATTCAATCGAGCCCCGATCACGATCGGAACACGCGCCCCGTGAAATAACGAAATTCACGAAAAATCGAAACCAGGACACGAAGTAATCGCGTGTGGTTCATTAGACTTTTATGTTCGCTCGCGGTCTCGGGACGGCCATTCTCATTTTTTGACCGTTTTGCCTCGCGACTGCTCGCAATTCCTCGATGCGATACGAGATCAATGAAATTGAATGGAGCGCTGCCTCTTATCCGCTGCCTGTTTCCGAAATTCCTCGGGCCGCGGCGCGGGTGAGGTATCGAGCAGCGGGATGCAATTTTTATTTTACGAAACGTTTGATTTCGTATTCCCGATAGGAGGGCTTTATCGGCCGTACATTTTCGCATTTTCAAGGCTTGCCAGGACGAACGCGTGGATGATTGCCAATAACGCTCAACTACGTAGCGGGGAGATGGGAGAAATATAGTTTTCCTTGTAGAGTTATAGCCTCTTAATCGAACTATTTTGTCGTCACTCAATACCATGCATGCCATTTTCTAACTACATTTTCCCTGGTGGCTCGTGCTCGACTGCCTATTGCCAGCCGGCTCTGATATAAATTTGATCGAACGTTTTGACGTTCGAATATTTCTCGAATAAGGTCTCCGCGCGACGACGCGACTACGCGACAAGCTGATCGTTTGGCGCGAGCGCGTCCCGCTCCGTGTAATTGCGATAATCGTTCTTTCATGTCGCATTGTTGTTCATTGTTCTCTATCTCTCCATTTTGTCCTCATTTTCTTCATTTTTCTTCCTCGATCGTTCGGACGTTTGATTTTATCGCAACGAGCCACGTTGCACGGTCGCCTATCCACAGTCGGCAACCGTAATTAATAGACGACTTTCGCAATTCCAACGAGTCAATATTATTTCGCTGTAGTCAAACGCATATAATCATTCCGCCGCTGACGCGAGTTTTACCTGGCGAATCTTCGCTCACCATCTCGTATTGACACAGGCTTTATTAACGCCGATGCACTTTCACGGTGAATACGCTGCCGCTTAATTAATAAGTAATATAACTCTGGCTGGCCTCCCTTAAAAACACGTTATACGAACTGTCTCGACGAAATATCTTCTTCGTTTTTCAGGATGTGAAAAATGTTCATGGCAAAATTTTAATGAATTGAATGAAGGAGTATCCTGAAATTGTCAATTTACTTTTCCTGTTTGTTTTTCGAGGTCATTGGCATGCCTGAATCATGACCTCCAGACAAATATACAGATAAATATATATATACTTACAAGACACTACATACTACAGAAGAATGGTGGTCGTTGTATATACAGTCAAGAGCAATATTAAGTGGACATTCTTAAAAATCACCTAACTTTTTTAAAATTGGTCCAATGGACCGGCATATAAGTTACCGAAATCTACAAAACACATTTTTTAAATTATCGTTACATGCTCAGATAAAAAAGTTGACGAAACATCATTGTTTACATATTGTATGATTCCTACAAATTGGAATTTAAACAAATTTTTCTTTACTCATTCTCTAGCAAACTAGTTCGTCTAACATCTTAAACTAAATCAAGTCCTTTGGACTAATTTTGAAAAAGTTATGCGATTTGTAAGAGTGTCCACTTAATATTGTCCACGACTATACATATTATACATATTATACATGTAAAAATAAGTCGAAAAGAGAAAGGAATAACATTTTTTCGTTTGACGATGGGTTTTCGAGAACATCGAGTTTAAAGTTCCGCCAGGTTCGCATGCTGTAGTATATGCACAAAGTAGAATTGGTTGATCATGGTCAGACGCGTCAGACAGAAAAACATATAATGAGAAACCAAGGATATATTTAGGTGGTCTTCTTGAGTTGACACTCTATCGGGAAACGCGTTTCGGAAGAACTAAAACGGTATTCGTAAAATTAATTCGAATGTTTGTGTCGGGTATTCACAAAACGAGTTTCCCTATAAATATAGGGAGACGGGTACCACGGTATGTATTATCAAAGGACGCTTATCGGAAATAGTCTGTTTGACATCTTACCACTACGAAGTTCTTAGAGAGGAAGGCGAATCCGTGTTGCGCGGCGTCTACCAGCTATTTTCCGACTTTGTATACACAAGATCTGAAGAAAGATTCGAATAATTCACGGCCACGTACAATGGAGGTCAAAAGGACGGAAGTACTCTTTGTATTATTAAGTATGCCGTTGGTGTTCACACCAGGACACTCAGCTCCTTTATTGCAGACGTTCTATTCGACTTTGTGCAATTGTCAAATGTAACTGGCTTACATTCTTTATAGGAATTGCAAAACTGTATCGGAGTTTACAAAATCTTGATTAAGACGGGAGCAGAAATAAGTAATAATAATTCACTAATAAAGAAAACAAGATATAGATTATTTAAATTTCGTGAATCACCCTGTATATCAGAAGAACTTAAAATAATGTGTTGAAAGATACTCGTCTCGGTAGTACGCGTTTCATTTATTGCAAATGCGACCAAATCGCGCTTCTAAATCGTACTTTTCATCCGTGCTTCCAATCGCACGACGGAACAATGCGAGGACTCGTATTGAAAGTTATATCGTCGACAGTGACGGAAACGACGTATCCCGGGAACGATTCATCCGTTTCATTTCCACGATCTCGCGGCACGGTTACGACACGACAGTACCAACCGACACGACGAACTGTGTCGAGTGCCACGGACGGTTTAAGCTTTTCCTTCCTGCCGCTTCTGTCTGCCGCGAGACTTCTATTTCCTTGGCTCCTCGGAGTCGGGCGACGCGCGACGGCTGCGTTCGTTCCTTTCTTTTTCCCCTTTGCGACCGTGGTGGCGCGCTTTCAAAGAAATACCGATTTGTCGAATTATTGCGTTCGAAAGAGCCGTTCGGCCTGCTGCCGACTTTTATGCGCGCGACAGCCCTCCCCGGCTCGATTCGTGCCGACCCACCGCCCCCGCATCAGCTCCCATCGCGCTTGGACGTTTCACGAGCGCGCAGATAAGACGTCGACCCCTTCAAATTAATATCACGACTTGAAAGTACTTTCGATAATGGTGCAGAAACTATACATACCCACCAGTAAAACTTCTCATCACCCCTTCACACGTTCACCACACATGCTGTTATAGCTCGGTACATTTAGTGTTAAGCCTTACGTCAACAACCAAAATTTTCTACGATATTAAATAATGCTGCACCATATTGTTTCAATGCGTATCTTTATGTCTCAAGTATAAATTAATCTGTGAGATCATTAGACAACGGATTTTATGCATTCACGACAAAAATGAATAGATATAATTTAAAACAGTAAAAACATTGGAAGAATTTTAAAATATTGTTGTATTATTTTCGACCTCTTGAATGTATTAGTTTGTTGCAATTTAGGTTGACAATTTTTATTTTACAAAAGATCCGCTGTCTAGTCACCTTTTTGGACAAAGTAATATCTATACGTATTGCAAATCATTCCTAACAGGTCTGCTAACAAGATGTTATTCTCTATCGAAGCATTTGCAAGTGCCATTAAAAAGGCGAGTTTCATTCGATTAATAGAACGCGGCAGGCAAATGGAAAGTAGTTTGTCCAGTGCACGCTTGTTTTTGCGCCTTTCGTTCATTATTCCAATAGCCGGCGTTCTGGAATTCCGTGGAATCTCGGCAACCTGAAAATGAAGCACGATTCTCTGTAGTAGATTTCAAGTTTATCACGCCAACTCGACATACACATCTATCGTAGAATTAGCAATGCAGAATAGAAGTTCTCTTACAAATCTATGTATTAAACTGTGATTAGGACAATTTATATAAGCGGGCTAACAATAATGTAACCGGCGCGGCGACGCGATTTGAACAATTTAAATAACAATTAGTAATGAATACGGGGCCAACAAACGAACAAACGACCTATAAATGAATTTGCCTCGGAGCATATTCTATCGACACAATCTCCATATTCATGCTTGATTCAAATTCAGATTAATTCTAGCCTTTGTGGTCGTGTCACTATACTGTGAATTACTTTTTCTATTGAATATTGAATCGCGGCCTGGCCGGCGCAGCGCGGCGTGGCGTATCCGTACCGTGCATCCTAGAGAATGTTTTGCTTCCAATCTCGACATCGGGCGAAATGACGCGCGTATGCCAATGCGGCTCGATTCCGGAGCTTGATAATTCGATCCTTCACGAACTATGGTTAATTGCCGGTGTCCTCCTCGTTCGCCGTGATTGTTTCTGAAACAATTCTATTCAGCAACGCGGGCTTGTAAACAAGAGAAAACTAACCGGACAGGCTACATTTCTCGCGAGCTTTTACATAATGCCTGCAACTCGAATGGCCTCGCATCGAATATAATTTGTCCTGCGATTGATTAGAAAGTCCATCGTGCGGCTTCCACAAAACGATCGTGTCCGGAGAGATTCATTGAGAGAATTTCGATCATAGATGGCATAATGCCGACGTAATAAGGCAACGACATCCCGCCCCCAATGAAACCATACCACAACATGCCGAACAACTTGTTCAGCCAAATGTTGAATAATGCTCCCGTGCCGTTTCTGACTGCCATTGTTCCGCTACCGGAAAAGCCTATTCTCATTGTGACCGATTACGTCCACAGCGATTATACGCTCGAGATATCAACTTCAAATGGACGTAGACCGAAAGTTGGCCAAACGGCACTGGCCGATTTTAATACTGGTTTAGAATGACGTAACTATCTGAATATTACTCGACACGCGGTTTATCATACTACCCCGCTATCTGCAGTGAAATTCCTTAGATTACTATCAATTCGCGTTCCCAGAATTGTTGTACTACGGCTGTTTGTATTGCGAATACAACACACTCTTCAACTCTACGAATCTTCAAGAATTCCCAACTATTTTGAAGATGTAACTTGAACTATCAAACGATTGACTGCATCACAAGGGTCAGAGTTTATCGGTTTCTAAAAACCGGATTTAAAAACTGGGTTATTTGGGTAAATTTTTGAAATTCGAAAAGCGAGTTTTTTGAAAGAGTGAAATTAATATGTCAAGACTCTTTATTTAATTAAAAACATTCAAATTTTAACTTCAAACCGCCTCGAATAAGTATGTACAGTTGTACAGTGTTCACTCACGACAGCGGTTTTATATTTCTGGTTTTTGAAATTATATTTCCCGGAGGAAGATACTAAATAAACAATTCGACTTTCGGTTACGATTTCGTGAAAACTGTTTTATTTACAACCAAAATTTTTATGCTAAAATGTTACATTATCTAACCACAGCAATTTTTATTCTCTTAATTGTATATCTATATGTTGGAACGTTATTTTGCATAATATATCTAGAATTTACTATTCACAATGTTACATGTATTACTTTGTTATACATAGTTTTGTATATTTTATTTGGCTATGTTTTTATAGTTCCACAAGAATTAAAATTTTTTTAAAGTTTTTAAATATGAACAATTTGTCACTATTTTAATTATACTTTGCCTTACTGTAAATTACAAAGTACACACCGACTGTCATTCACATAATAACCATAACTTCTAACGTACCTAGAACCAATTTCATTCTAAAGAATTTTTCTTACTCAAGGACACTTACAAAAGGAATGTCGGAAGTAATGGAATTTGAACTCGAACCTATTCAACTCGAAAGTGTAATAGTTATTTATCATTCCTTACCGTGTACAGTGAATGCGAAGGCTTGGAAAAGAAACGTTGTAACATCTGAGGAAGGGAGTGAAAAGAATTTTCTTCGTATTCAAAGGAATAGACTACAAGGTAAGACAATGACTCCAAACTTCTGCATCCGACGTGGTGTGTGTAAGTTGTAAATGTACTTTTCTTTCAAAGAGCAGAGGAAGTTCTTTCTACCACTATGTAACATAAAATATTCACAGCACATGCCTGTTCTATTTAATGTACAACCACCATTTCGTCGGATATAATTTAAGACATATACTACGTACCATGGGCATACGTAGTTCCCACCGTGCTTTCTGTAGAATGATTTTCCAAATACAGTGGCGGCCGAATACTTGCATACCTGCAATTTATAATTCAATTTTTGAACTTTACACATACACACGGGTGTCCCAAAAATGTTGTACTTCCTTGAAAGGGGCAGTTCCTCGGTTCATTTTAAGTAACTTTTCCTCTAGCGAAAATGCTGTTATTACACATCATATATGTTATTGTATTAGTTAGACATCGATGAAAGTTTAATTTTACTAAGTGTGCATAGGTATATGACCGTCAATGTTTGTCCTGAAAACATTCCTAATCGCCACACACACACACACACACACACACACACACACACACACACACACACACAACAGGTAGAATAATAAAAGAACATTTCTAATCGACTAACAAATAGAAGTATTACAAAAATTCTCGCACTCTTTCAATTCTTTCTTTTTCAACATTCATATTAAACTTTCGTCCTTCCCTTTAAATTTTAATTGAACGGAGCACGCGTTATTCGAGATCTCCGTGGAGAACTTATCCGAGGAACTAAAAGAAGGATAGAATGCTCGATGCAAATCTGTCGTAACTACTAGCTCGAACATGTCTGACCATGGTCGAATTATTCTCCTTCGAACGACACTTCGAAACTCGAATTTCCAAGTCGTCCAGGCTGTTCACCTAACCGGTCGACTAGAATCGTGTGCTCGTCAACGCCAGCTTTCGTTTCCAATCTTAGTTTCTATACTCGTCTCGGGAGATATCGAACATTCCGAAAATCAAGAATATAAGCACCGGAAATCCTTGTTCGCAACGTCTTACCTTCCACGCTCCAGAAGATCTTCCTTACGGATGGTTCTCTGGCAATTCTGTGGAGCCCAGCTAGCCACTAACTCATGATATACAGCGACTGGCATAGTCGAGGTTGGTCCCTAAGTCTTCGGCAAATCTCTCAGAAGTGTGCGGATGAACCCATGTCTCGTGATTCGAGGCACTGCCTTTGTTGCGGACCGAGGTTGCTACGTTGCTAGACTGCTGTCGCAAATACAGTTCCGCTGTAGTCCTCGATGGATCGTGATCTCGGATTCTGGGACTGTTGCGTCTATAATGTTTGCAGCATCTGGAAAAATCTCGATTCTTATAACTAGACTATTTATACAATTTTTTAGTCTGTTTAGACAAATTTTAATAACGGATTTAGGCACAAACCTATTTTTCTAACCTCTTAACTGAGTGACTCTTCAATCATGAACACGAGGAGGTGATTGTAAATATGATGTAATGATGGAGTTTATTGTTTATTTAAAATGTTGTTTTTTTCTCGTAGTTGACAAGGTCATCGATGTTTTCTTTTTTAAACTACATATATTTCCGTGTAGCATTAAATATGTATGGTAACATAACCCTGAAATGACCTTGTACTCCGAAGATGAAGATCAAACTTAAATTTCGTTTGTAAGAAGAATACAGGTTTTGCGAGGAATGCTAACACCTGTAAATATGTAGAAATTGTCTTTCCTAGCACAAAGATACAGTAAATAAAAGTAAGTCATTGAAAATTTCATGATCAATTCATCTCGATATATTCTTTGCCACAAAATTTAAAAAAAGGCAACCTCTGCGGGATACTAACCATTTGATACCATCTGAACAAAGTCTAACAAATATGAATGTCACTTTCTCTTTAAATGAAATAAGATTTTATTCGTTTGTAATCAATATTTAAGCATTAAAATAAAATAATATACGGCAAAGGGTTAAAATAATGTACAGAGTGCTGAAATATAATTTTCCTATCAAATATACGTGCGTTGAACTGAAAGTGGAATCTATCTAGTCCGTAACTCTGCTAACAATCGACATGGTAGCGTGAATGGGAGATCAATCAGCTTCCCGATGTTGCCCCATCAGTGTTCGAAACAACTGTGTTCAGTCAGAACTAATTGTGAGACAAGGGACGAATGCGAAAGTTTGACGGATCAAACGAAGAGGGAAACGAATCGGGTGTGTAGGATGATAGGAGAGTTGGCCTTATCGTTAAGGGCTGCGATAGGGTAGCTGGGAAGACGGAGGGAAGCCCGGGACTTATTCTCATCGGAGCAGTTAAGGCCGGTGTGGTTCGAGCGAGGCTCGGGGAGTGGATTTGATAAATGCCGTGACATCACGAGAGCAATTATCCCTGCTACACTCTATTTGCAGTTCCCTTGCTCTTTTATCTATCGCAGTGGTGAGCTCAGCCTCGCCTCCTTTCCATCAACGTCCACCGAACCAAACATTTCCTTTTCCAGTCGTTCAATTCGTGCATGTACTGTCCAGTACTGTCCATAAAAAAAATCATTAAATCTGGAAACTGTCATTCGTCTCATCCGTGATTTATTGACAGACAGATTTTCCGATCGTGGGTTTGTATCCGGCCGTGAAAAAAAAAAAGCGTACCGAGAACAATACCTAAATTCGGGATAATTAAAAGGGAAAACAACTTATGAAACTCATTGAATGTATCGACGATAACGTAATACAGTGAGATCTTTCACGATCAGAACTGATAGGGAACTACGAGTTCTTTGATCGGCGCCGTTGCAAAGCTTCCGTGTTAATGAATTCTTTTGCCGGGACACGCCGCGCAGGCCGACCTTTTCTCTCGTACTATCCACCGTTCTCTACCCCGATATTCGCCAATTAATAAGCGTCTCGGGTGCTGGTATTAACGGATTCTCCTTTGTGTTCAGCCGAATAAAAATGGAAAAGGAGAGAAAAAACCGGAAAAGAAAAATGGAAAGAAAAACGAGGATTGCGGGGAGGATCAAAGCCCTGAGGGATCCTGCAATTCGATATCGTAATGTCAGAAATTCGAGGCGGTTATATCGAAGGCTCCGGCTTTTGTTAAGGATCACCGTTATTCCCGAGCCTGAGGGAAGAACGAGAAGCGTGGTTCCCTGAAATTCGCACCACCCTCGGTTGCGTGCGTGATTCGGAGGTCGCGTGATTCGCAGCCGTTATCGAAATTCCAAGGAATTCTTCCGGCGCGATGCGAAAGATGGCCTTACCAAGCGAGCGAACGCGTGCAACCACCATCGCTGATTTTCTGCGTGCGTGTGCAAAGCGTCCCGCCATTAGACAGAGACGAAAACTTCCGGGAAAAGTAATTTTCTTAATATACACATGCTCTCCGTTGACGTTGTTATCTGCTTATCGTTGCATTAAAAACGCGAGCAGTAAACCCAGTGACAAACGACGAATTGCCAAGTCGCGCCGCGAGCTGGTAGAGATTAACATACGGTAGCCGACAAAAGAAACTTTCTAATTGGAGTTTCTGTATATGAATGTTAATAAGTTTAGCACTAGATGGTTTTGTGAGTGTTAATATAATCTTTTTCTAATCTGTACACATTACGACATCAAATTTCTTTTGCTTATTCGCCTGTTTTCACGCCAAAGTCCTCTGCATTGTAACAATATTAAAAATTACATAATACGCATTTGTTGATATTTTTAACTAACATACGTATCCTTAATTACATAGATGAAGGATAAACTTTACTTTATCGGATTCAAAATTTGTGCCTTTCTCCTATAAATTACGATGTATTTGGTCTGTAATTCAGTAGATTTGTACCCGGGGCGGCTGCAGATCGAAGTTTCGATACTGTAGGATCAATGGTTCAGGAGCTATGCTCGCTTAAAGTTGAGCAATCTGTGGTGTTTTTGACAGGTAAGGGCGCCGCCATATTGGTTTGTAGCGACGACCGCGAACCGATCCCCTATTTTGGTCCATAGATTACGTACACAAAGTTACATAAATGTCGATAAACAACCATTAAGAAATATTGCAGAGAAGATGAATTTTTCTCATATGTAAAGAAAACACAAATTCTAGTTCCCGAGATATTAGCAAGAGTTTTTACCCCCAACTTTGAGGGCTATTTTCTCCCCCTTAACATAAATGTCAGTATCTAAAAAAAAATTTTTTGTTAAATATTTTTCAACAAACTATACCCTGTATAAATATCATTAAAATCAACATGTTACACTTGTTATTTAGCATATCTGGTTGTATGCCTGCAGTTTTCTCGCTTCCAGTATTTAAAATGTAAATATTTATAAAAAAATTCATTGCTGCTTCAAAATAAGATTTCAGTTTGTGAAAATTGTGCTAAATTGTGCGATATCAATTTTTAACCGATTACTGTAGCTCATATTCCTGTGCTGGGGTCATTTCTGACTATGCTCATCGATATTTTACTAATACATTGTATTCGTAATCGCTCGATTTCCTCGCGGATATTGCCAACGTAGTGACGAACGCTTGAGCTCGAAATCCGCTTCGAAATACAGTGAGGATCAAAATGGAACGAATGAAACCATTGTTTTCAGAAAATCATTATTTATGTATTTATTACGACAAAATCTCAACGATCTCAAGAAATACATGATTTTACATTTATTTTAAATTGACGAATGATTTTGTTTGTTATTAAAAATTTTGCGGCGTTTCTTTTACAAATTTCTACCGCGATCCAGAGGTGTAGATTCACCCCTAGGACAGATTAAATGTTAAGATATAAGATAGATGGTAAGTCATTTTATTGAAAGATCTGAAGTAATTAGTACTAGAAGTTCAGACGTCTATCGAGTGTTTTTAAGTGGTTAAATTAGTGGACACTCCGATTACGTGGATCGTTTCTTCGCCGGGTTAAACGACCACAGCGCTCCGCCTTCGTATTTTCATTTTGTCCCGCCTTTCACGAAAGTATTTCTTATTAAGCGCGCTACCAACCGCTGTTACTTCCTTTCCGTATACATTATTAACCATGTTCCTCTAGTTCACCTTTCTTGCTTTCCCTTTCCTCTAAATGTGCTGCGAGATCACCCATGTACAGGAAAACCCGAGCTCTTTCGGTGTTGTCGAGAAATCGAGATTTAACTACACCATTCACCTCCCATACCATACCCCTCCGCGTTTACACTATTAACAGAGAATTTAAAAGCTGTTCCATTGTAACGAAGAACGATTAACTTTGCGGACGTTAGAGCAGACGTACCAGACAAATGCAGAAATCGTTTCCATTCCGTTATGAAACAGTGACTATTCATACTTTATTCAATAATTATATTATATATTATAACCCGGGAATAATAGTCTTATGTATAAAAATGGATATAAGGTATTCTTCCACATATTTTGATACTTTAAATTTATAATCCGAATGGGCAGGGAGACGATCACTCGAGACTGATGTAATCAAGTTGATACGATCGATTACAACATCGTAGCATACTCTGGATAATTGCGATCTACTTTCGTTGTGATGTTGCATATTTCATTTCGATCATCCTCACTGTAACGCGCGCGCGTTGTATATCACGTAAAAATATGAATGCGATAAAAAATATGTTTATTTAACGCAGTTAATTGTTACTTTGTTCAGCACCACCGTAATGAAACTAGCAAAATTTAAACATTTGCAATGCATACACATATTCGCAGAATAGAGACGTTTCTGAGTAGAACGAAACCGCAGTGATACAAAACAAACATGGAATGTTAAATATGTCCTGCAACGTATGAGAATAATACATCTCTGTTCTGTAACACATTGTACTACCAGACACCAAATTGCCACTTCCATCACTTCGCATTTTTGCAAGTATGTATGCATACCCGTCGGTGCGCAACTGCATGTCGGGGTATGCGAGGATTATTATAATTTTTGTGATCCACGTTACATGTGTCTAAACCGCGTTGACGTTGATTTTAAGTCTTTTGTAGATCGGATCCCTTGGTTGCGAAGCTTTGGTTTTCCTAAGTGCGCGAGCTTAAAATTATTGGAGCCATCGTTCTTCATTGCTGCCAGCATAACATGTTTTTTTTGTCTTACTTTTACAATGGGTCATCTGAAATAAAACAATTGATTTCGATCAGCGGATGAAATTAGAAAAATAGTTATAATTCGTAATAATTAGATTAACCTAAAAATTGAAAAATGTGTCAAAACAAATGACAGCATTCGCCAATAATTCCCGTTTAAATATTCACTTGCTACTATTATTATGGGACAGAGGGAATAATATACTCCATTTTTTATTGTATTTTGTAACTTGCTAATGGTATTCATGTATCTACGATAAGTCCACGAAGTTCTGTAGTGTAGATTCAACAAAAATATGGGACGTCATGTATTATACGGCGTTATATTAATACCCTGTACGATGTTATAATAGGATTATCTGTACTTGTTAATGAAAATGACCCATCGCGAAACAACTAATTGCGAATGACTAACAACATTCTTAATACGTTGTTAACATTCATGTATATTCTCATTTTTGTATATGACCCGAAATGAAATTTCAAACTTAATAGTAAATATCATATTCAATAAATAAATTCACACACAACTTTCCCCTCATGTATATTATAGTATGTACATTAAAAAGGGGGTCTCAAAGGAGAACGACCTTATTTAAAATGAAAAATGCTTTATTGCTGTTCTGAATTGGACGCGAAGGGTGACTAGCTTCGAGCTGCTCGTGATCAAACGTTAGCCCGATCGCTGTGCTTTTATGGTTTTTGTCAGTAGAGCGCGAATCGCTGATTGGACAGCTAGTCGTTCTATGATGTCGATTTATGACTATTGACCCACTGCATATTACTATTGATAAACGATGTTTTCCAATACTTTGTCTTTTACAAAACTAAACAATATGAATTTATGTGTACTGAATTGGTAACCTACTAAAGTAAATTAATACGAATGTGTTAACTATTTGAATTGTGAAATAACAAAATTTGATTATATTTTTAACTTTCCATCCGAAACTACTTAATATATGTAGTAGCAACTATTTTACACTGATTTTAAAGCAATAACAAATTATTTTACTTTCCATCTATGTGTCTTGCGTCATACGAAATGAAATAATGTTTCAATCCGAAATATTGGAATTCAATTTGAAGGCAAGGGATTAATACGAATAAGCTATAAAATAAATCTGTAGAAGAATTGTAGCGAACGAAAAGGTTAACCAGCATTTGATCCGGTAATTGAAAAATAAGTTAAAGCTGTATTAACACTACAGTTGCTAGGAGAGTTAAAAGAACCTATTAAAATCCGATTTCCGATTTTAGAATTATTAAAGACATAAAAGTACTCGCGTGAGAATTTATTTGGTAGATTGGTTCAGTTATACGCGCACTGTAATAAAAGTGAATTCAAATATCAATAAATGCACTTTCGCAATTCATATAATAAAATTGAATCGAGCCACTTTGATCAGTTGGTACGTAAAAGAGTCGTTTGAACGCGTGTGCACTGTAGTCCATTTACAGTGGCGACCATATACATACTTAGGTACACTCTATACTTCAACTTTCAAACTTTATGCATTTCTTTGGGACACCTGTGATGATGTTTATGGGTTATTTCCAAGAAGTATCAACCTTAATGTACACACTATACTAGCATTAGAGTTTCTATTTATTTCCAAAAATGAAGCAAATATTTTGTTTAAAGCTATCGGGGTTCTATAGCCAAGATCTACTTGATAAGAAAAACGCTGTTTCTTACAATTGTTTTACAATTTTACATTACAATCAGTGACAACACTGATCTATTTATAGTATAAATACTTCTTAATGGAAGAGACCCTTCATGCCTGGATTCATTTGAAAGCTTAAAACCTCCACTTGCGCAAATTAGTGTTTATTTTACGCTAAAAGTTTTCAAAAATATTTTTCGTAAATGAAAGTGGCACGGATTGGAAAATCGAATTCTTTTTTCCCCATAACGACTCTTTAAAAATTGATGTACGATATTTTTTCACTGTTTTATGGAACAAAAATGAGGAACCAGTTCGGTCGTGTAAAGTCCTCGTGGTGTAACTTATGTGAGTAACGGATAATGTTCTCCGAGAAGCGAGATCTCGGAATACTGATGCAAGAAATGATCGTAAGATTCGCTGGTTATGCGAATGTCATGGATGAGATGCAATACCTGACATTCACAGTAGAACAAAATGACAGTTTTTTATCGTTTGTAGTTCACAGCTACATTAACCACATTTGATGATATTTTCAGTTGTAAATAACTAACATCCGATAAAAAAGTTGTAAAAAGCAACTTTTATTATTGTTTTCAATTTCTACATACTATATGCAATATTTCAAAATTTGGATTACATGTCAAAAGTGAAGTCTCGAACACATAAAGTATCGCATTATGAGACTGCAGAAGCAGAAGAAAAAAGTTCTGGAAAACAGAAGAACGATTAACAGGATTTGGGAATATCAATGCAGTTCACTTTCTACTGCTTGAAACTTGAAATGATTAAAAAAAGGAAGTTCCTTCCATTTGATGCCTGTCCCAAATGTTCCAATTTATATAACAAATGTTAATTTTTTGCATAAAGATTCGCATTATTACATTATCCAACACTATAAACTACAAACGCACAATCAGCAGTCGAGTTAGTAATATCATTGAGCCGGCTCTCGAGTATCGAATAGTATGGAGGAATTGAAAAGAATTTTATTCGACATACAAGACATGCGATAACTCTTACGTCGCTCATTGATATCGGTACGACCATCGCTTAACAATCGGTTGGACGTGGGTGCACAGATGCACGGCCGGCTTATCGTTCGATTCGTATCCATAAACACCACTCTTAACCGCTTTATCTTCCGGGCCGGTACACGTATAATGCCTCCGACACCGGGAATCGCTGGCGATCGTAAATGTCCTCGTAAAAAGCTCGATGCACACAGCAACTCCGGTCACCGCGTCGCTGCGGCAGAAAAGCACTTCGGCCGGCCCATTTTTCCCCCCGTCCTTTTTCCGGCCTCTCCTCGTGGAGCAGCGGCGCGGCGCGGCGCGGCGCGGCGCGGCGATGGGTGGCTTGATCGGCCCGTACCATGACTGAAAGGTACAATGCGGCTTCGTCGGCCGCCGGCGACCTTGTTATCCTTTGCTTTCAGGACCGCGAATTAACGGCGGATCCGATTATACGAGTCATTTACGGGACCGGCTGAGTCCGCCATCGACGTTCGCCGGGAAACGGGAGCGAAGCGGTTCCGAACGACGTGGCTCCGAGCGGCAGCGGCGCGGCCATTTCCAGTCGTTCGAAATAGGAGGTCGCCTTTCGAATATTATCATTCGAATATAGCCCCCGAACTCCATTATCTGCTGCGGTGCAACTACTCGAAACTCAGCGCGCCATTAAACTATGGGGTCAATTTGTCCGGAACGTGTACAGCCCCCGGAACTACGTCCGCCGCGCCGCGCCGCGCCGCGCCGCGAGGATGGGAAAGAGGCGCAGAGAGAGGCACTGGTTTCATGCACGGAATTACACTTGTTCTCCATTAATTTGATGCGAGATCGATAATGTACGCTCCGCATTGTGTGCCGCGATGAAGCCGCGATGAAGCCGCTGCGGACCAACGACCAACGAAAAATCTGTGTGCGCGCAATGCGAGCCCTGCTGTGAATTTTCTGAAATTCTTACTCGTCTCGTTTTTAATTGCGATCCTTTCTGGCATAGGTTCGAGTATACTTGCAGCAGCTGTTCGTTTAATTAATTCGCCGGAAACTGAGCAATTGAGGGATGATTTTGGTGATCTGGATCAAAATAGACCCGGACTCCGGTATCCAAGGGTTCATAAGCTTTCAGTGGAGAAAGAGTTAATGGGTTAATTTAAAAAATGAATATCCACAATTAAGAGGAGCACCTAATTAAAATATTGTATAATTGGCGTAACAAGGATGAATCACCAATAATCTCCGCATTTTGTGCCGCGATGAGGAGAACGACCAGCGAAAAATGTGTGAACGCAAGGTAGCTCTGCCGCAAATTTTTCGAAATTGTTGCTCGACTAATTGCGATCATTTGCGGACGAATGCCAGATGAATGGATTCCAGAACAGCGCGTGTATGTACACAATTCTTTGTGCGATCCTGACGAGAATGAAATTTGAAAAATATCTCAAGAGCGCAGTTTAACGTTGGGCCGTGCCCGTCGATTGTTCGTATTTTCTATGTTTAGGTTAATCGCTTTAAAATGATATAATATGATAATACTAGAGTATCTATTTGCAGTATTCACGTAATGCAAATCGATAGGAGATAATAGGCGTTGGTGAATAGGGGAGTCGGCGAATAATAGATAACACTATATTGGTGCCAGGACATACATAGGAATATTGCACACATGTGTCATTCGGATTCAGCCCAATCATGGCAATTTTCGCAACTGATTCTCCTGGAATCATGGCTTTGCGTAAAGCCCATTATGCTTTTAATGTCGAAAAATTGTGCTATGAAAGAGAGAGAACATTTTCCACTTCGTTATAGTGTGTCGGATGAAGCTTGCATTAAATACTTATAGAACTTTCTGCGGTAATAGCAACTAAATGCCCACCAATGAACATGAGATTATTACTCTTTACGAACCAAAGATTAAAGCATGCTCGTATGTATACTGTTTTTAAAACTGTAGCCTTCAAATCTGATTATTTTTAATTAACATCTGAAACGTTATGCACTCTTTTAAAATCGACGAAGTTAAAACTTTGCGTAAAGCTTGCGTAAACATGAACTCTGTTTGAGATTTTTTCTCTCGGCTAATAAAAAAAATAGCAATTTGCATTTCCCTGACCTGATACGTTTATCGTACATGAAAATTAAAATTGCAGCCGACGAAGTTAATATTATTACTGTTTAAGTGGTTTATATGATTCAATTTCTGAATCGTTTTCATTTTTAAAGATCGCGAACACGGAAAAGCGCCAGGGACACACTTCGCGGTTTTCACGTAGTTACGCGAAATCCCGTAACCTCTGGCCGCTTGTCCAACTTCCGGCGGTTTTATGTGCTCGCTCTCTATGTACTTCTTGCGCGGCGTATTTTCGGTCCCTACTTTGCCGAATAATAAATAAAGTTCCGTTACACATACGGGCATATAAATCAGAGAGCACTTCAAACAATACGAAAGCGGAATAACAGAAACATATGCTGGATATCAAAATATGAGACTCGCCACCATAATTGGTACATACATAATACATACTGTGTTCGTGTAATTGAACGGAACAACAATAATATAGCGAAAGTTACACGCAAATATCGTGTATTGCATTTTGTAGCTTGGGTAAACGGTTACGAAATCTCAGTTTACAATGTACAATAATATTTAGCTACCAAACCAGCGGCTCCATACCTTATGAAATATAAACTCGCAATATTCGGGAATTTATGTTGTATGATTAACTTATATTAATGGTTTGTAGCTTTTTGCGCAAAACCATTCTGATTTCGCGGTTTATATTGACAGTGCTCAGTGGTCAATGAAATTTACAATATTTTATACGCAGATACATTGACAGAGAGAAATGAGCAGATAAATGTAAATATGGATAGTCTAATAAAACTTTAATCAAATGGTAAATAATTAATTACAACGACATATCCGCAATCAATTTTCTGAACTTTCTAATTGTTTTTTTTTTTTTTTGTTATACATACAGCGAGTATACATACGGCCGGTCACCTAAAGTCGGCCATTTTCCGCCACGGGACAGGCGCGATGTTGGAACAATTGCAGAAGAACGAAGGAATGGCATCAAGGCCTCGTTATGTGAGGTCCCGACGAGGATGTCGTCGGTAAAACGGCGATCAATCACGATTTACCAGGGGTGTTTGTCAGTCGGCGCATGCATACGCGTCCTGGATCAGGGACGAATGGGGTCGTTGAACCGTTTCTTCGGATCTGCGTCCAAAAATACACAGGAATCGGGGAGGAACGACAGAGTCGTAACGAGAAACGTAACGTAGAGGACAAGAGGGTGATGGGGAGAAGGGGGTGAGGAGTGAAAGGGGTGTGTGCCGAAGAAAACGGGTACGGGCTAGAACGGGTGGGGTACGGGAAGACGAAGAAGGGGAAAAGCGAGCACAATGCTCGGGCTGGAGAAACTGCGGTGACAAACAGTGGACTGCAGTCGCGGAACGATGAACGGAGACGCGTAGAAAGCGAAAGAGCGCGCGTGCTACCGTGGAAGAAGGGGCGGCCGCGAGGGGCAGCAAGGTAGAGGACGAGCGACGAACGAGAGATAGAAAAAGCGAGAGAGTCGAGGATGAATATATATCGCGATGGGACTCTTCTCCGAGCAGGAATTACTCTCCTCTCGTCTATTCTTTCCACGCGGTTATTATGGTAGCCGAGCTATTCTTGGATATAGAGAAAGATAGCAGAGGTTGGAAGGAGAAAAGGGGCTGGAGGGGGAAGTGGAGGGGGGAGAGGAGCGCGAGAGATGCTGGTAGTTTCAAACAAAAAAGAACGCCGTTCGGAAAGCGGACGAAAGCTTTCACAGTCGGGCGGGTTCGCTCGACTTCTCCATTTTGATCGAATCGATTTGCCTCTTCTGCGATGATAATGTCGATGGTCGGTCGCATCAAACCCGGCTGGATAGTCCACGCGGGTTCGTAAAGTTTCCCGTTAATTTGCGCCATTCGGTTGCTAGCATATCCGTTAAATACTTCCGCGTAGGAAAAGTTTCGCTAGCGTGCAGCATCGCGGTCATCGAGCAATTTTCTTCCACTCTAGGCTCCCCTTTTTTCCTCTAATTTCGTCGGGGAATGAGTTGGCGCGGACGTGAACACGCGAGAATAATTAATTTTCTCTGATACACCGATCGCCGGGTAGCGTCGCGTCGGTCCACACCAGTGAGATTTTTTCGACGGATGTTCCGACGCGACGCTACGGTCGCCCGGGATAATGAACTGCTTGGAATCTATTTACTCCGTGTTTTCGTTCCGCTTTTATTTTCCCCTTTTGCCCGCACAATGCGCCAACCGGGTATAATGCGGGTCCCCGGAGCGAATTCTTCCGTCGCGACGCTGCTGTTTCCGAACTGGCGCATCGATTTGCCGCTTGTTTCGCGAACGCTGAATGAAGGCAGTGGAAGCCGGAAGAGAAAACCGGCAACTTTTGATTTCCTCCATTTCAGAGTTTGTCGCGTCTCGAACGGATCCTTCGCCCACCACGTCGCTTCCGTCCCCCTCGGTTCCTTTTTCGCCCGCGAGTTATTAAAATCCTCCTGGCGCGGCGCGGCGCGGCGCGCGGTGCGGCTCGACGCAGCTCGGCTCGGCGCGGAACGTAGCAGAGCAGAGCGGAGCAGAACCAGCAGCCGCTGCAGCGCAACTTTTTCAATTCTCGCTACTTCAAACTTTTCGAAACTGCGCGGCGCGGCGCGGTGAGGCCAGGCAAGAGCGGCAGGTAACCAGCAAATTTTTCGAAACATTCGAAAACGAAATTTTCCCCCGGAAAATTTTCGCAATGAACACGCGAAATTATCCCGAACTTCCGGCTCTCGGCAGTGTCGCCTGGATACGAACAATGGCGGAACGAACTGGCCCGCTAATCGTGTCACGGGAAAACTGGCAGAGTAGAGGAAAGGGAGAAATGTTCCATTGGTCGCACGCTGCGCTGCGCTGGAGCGGCGACACGATCCTACGCCCATGCTAAATCCATGATTTACTCCCGGCGAGCGAGTTCAAAGGGAAGAAGGGTCTCCTCGGAGCGTAGAGAAACTTTCGCCACCACCTTGGGACGTCTCGAGTGCATCTCGTCCCTAGCCTCTGCTTCTGAATTTAACATCGAAGCTGCGCCAATACACTCCGCCTCTGCCCTTCGCGTGATAAAAGTTGATCGTTCATCGGACTACACGGAGTTGCGGATACATGAGCTTCTGATAGAGCTTTATGGTACTTCTGCAAACCAAGCATGTCAACTTCCCCGCCATTTGTATTTATGTCGTATGCAAATCGGTTTGGTAAGTTGTTCACGTGACTCGCTCGAGTTTCCTGATGATCGAACTCGTCCTCGATATTTCTACACCTCTTCCACTGGATTATCATTTTCTTGATTGTTCAGCCAAGCTACAGTAGAACCTCGATCAAAGTCTTTAGTACCCATATGCTACACTATTCATTGTATAAATTAATAACAATTAAATCTAACATAGTCTGAATAACTGTACCACTATGCGAACAATCATATTTCCCTGTCTAGTTCGGATAATCGAGGTTCTGCTGCAGTTGTTTGCGAGTATTTTTACAGGAGAACAGTGTTAACCATTATGTAGCCAATCAAAATGTGTAGATTATCTAAAACCTTTTGCATTTAACATATTTCCACAAATTCTCATTTTGAGACTAGAAATAAGCAAAGAATGGACATTCAGAGACATTTTGTAATATTTTGCAGTAGATGGGTATCCGGTAATATTTTTTTCGTTTGAATCACGTTCATTTATAGGCTGTTTGGGTCTGATAAATATTTGACGAAATGATTTTGCGAGGAAAAATATCAAGCGAAAATTAAGAGTGACAAGATTGGAATTTCGACTTATATTTATTGATTAAAGTTCACCAGTGTATAAGCCAGTCCTCTGTTTCTGTACCTCGCACGGCACTCCGTTATTCGCGTTTATTCCGACTTAATTTATGCATTATTGGTGGATTGGATGTATTTAATCGTTAATAACTTGGAAATGAAGTCGATGCGAATATTAATATTATTGACTTGGTCTTATTATACCTCGTGGGATCATCCTCTATAATATTTCGTCAGCCACGTAACGTGGCGATCTCAAATAACTCGTAAGTTATTTGTTGCACGAAAAAATGTTGCGAACAAAAGTTGCATGGTTTCCTCTGGAGCACACACAGTGTTAAATTTCCAATATAAAAAAATGGTGACAAGCAACTTTTAGTATTTTCTCTGCCACATTCCGACCAATTATGGTTTTTCTAAAGTTTTTTGTATACTGTAAGTTGAATTCTTGAAAAAAATTTATTCCGTTTCAAAGTGTGTACGGAGACTTTGTTGACAGACAGTAAGTCTTTGCATATTATTCAAAATATAAAGTTACAATAATCTCAAAGAAGTACATGAACAATTTCACCTAGAGCAAGTACGGGGTGGAACAAATACTAGACGACTAGCACATCGTTAACGAACACCATCTCCTTGTGTATAAGAAGACGACACTTGTCTCAGAGAAACTTGAGTGTACTATATGATTACATGGCCCTATTCAAAGCTAAAGTTCATATATCACATATACTTCATCATCGGTATTATGAGAACACTGAAGGAACCCATAGATTCCTCGTACACGCTGTACTCCGAAATTTAAGCGGCTATCCTCAGAAAATGGAGTATACCCCCTCATGAAACTTGTAGCAAGAAACTTCCTGGGGTCGCGGACTCCCTTTAAAACATTTAACCCCACCCGACACGGTGCGGCACGGCGAGGCACGGCATGACGCGGCGTCCACGTGTATCTACTCGGCCCACGAAGCGATCGCTGACCAACAACAGAATCCTGCTCGGACACTCCCGAAATTAGATCGCAATAAATAAGTGAGTTCCCATCGTGTCGGCGAAATCCGAGGTGAGTTTCGCGGGAGAATGAGCCGCGCGGGGGAGGAGATGTCAGGCCGCAGCAAACTTCTTAACTGCACCATTGTAACTAACTTGCTACCGGTAGCGTCTCCCGAACTTAACCGATGAATAACTACAAAATAATCGGCTTGAATATTCATGGCCGGTGCTCGCGCGTCACGCCCGGTGTCGTCGGATTATTTGTTTCCATCCCTTGCGCCCCTCCCCCGCGTCCTTTGTTGGCGTCCTCGCACGGAATTCTCGGGCCGCGCGAGCATTTATTAAAGATGCGGCGAGGCGGCGCGTTATCTCTTCGGGCGACTACCGCCCCTGTATTATCTGCCGCGGAACACACCGGGCGTTTTCTGTAATCCGAATGAGCTGTAATGGGCCGGCTAACCCGGGCTCGCCCCCTGCGACACCGGCGAATTTTATTCACGGACCTCGCCCGCCTTCATTACATTCTATAAATAATCTAAGTTCGCCGGGCGAGCGAGGTGTTCGCTATGGAAATTAATTAGGGCTTTTAATGGAAATTCGTGGCGCCGCGCCGCGCCGCGCCGCGCCGCGCCGCGCCGCCAGGACGCCGCCTGATGACCTCGTAATTTCGTCTTTACAGTGGCCCCTTTCACGTCCGATTCAATATTATCGCGGTCTTTGAAGATGTTACGAGCTTGGAAGGGTTAAGCAATCGGAAGATACAGCTATACAACTTGTGACCACTAAGTTACGTAATTTCCGAGTTCCCAATGATTTGTAACGCGAAAATCGTGTTGATTTCAGATTTTGAAATTTAGCCAAGAAATAGTGTTGCCCGTATGCTATAGAAGCAGTAACAATCGTGTTACAGGAAAAACAGTTGATGGTAAAAAATTCACTCGGCTGTTATCGTCCAATGTATCTTGGGCCACGAGACTGAAGCGAAATATTTCCGGCAGATACATTTTCATTCGCCGGTCTAATTCGACCCGTCCGCGAGTCTAATTACGAATTTACCAGGGCAGGAAAGGGTAATTTGTAGACTGGATTAGCCGGCGTCTTTTCTCACGGCTTGGAAGACTTTCGGTTAAAGATCGTGGCCCGACGTGGAGGAACGTAATTCACCTGAACGCTCCTCGTACTTTACAAGGGTTAACGAAAGAGGCCGTGGTAATTGCAAAAATCACGAAAAGATTTATCTCGACGGTTCAGTCTCGTTCTCTAAAATTTTTTCATCCACTCGCAGCCCAGTTAACGTTGCGCTCTTTTTTTTTTTTTATTATTCGAATCGCTTGAATCTAACGATTAAATTTAACGTGACAGCACTGGGAAAGTAACTTTATTTGTATAAGCACGGACTATTTCACCGTACAATGATTACATTTCCACAGCTCAAATATTTTAAGTAAATAGTACTTGTTTGGGATTCAACCCGGTTGAATTCGCTCCGATCTACTCGCAAATATTGTTAGCAGAATCTGCAATAATAAAACGTCTGATTCGCGATAGCTGATAGCTACGGTTAATATCGATACACGCGAGTTCAAAAGTTTCAGTTGGGTCCCTGGGGGTATTCTCAAAATCGTTATAATTTTAACAATGGCGCCCTTATCTTGTTACTGCTTTAATATTACGCGTATTATGTTTTTTAATTTTTTTAAATACATTTTTCTGAAAATCGTCATCGAATAGAAATTTATTTTCTCCGCAAACGCGTGTTGTGTGTTCTGATTACGTTCAAAGTAATACAAGAGTTGTTGCATATTAAATTGTAATACTTGTATATATAATTATGCTGACTGAAACGTGCTGAAAACACAAACATTCACAGTTTAGTAATTACGAGAAACTGTAGGACAATGCCTGTGTGAGTTATGAAATGTTTCGTTCTCGCGAGATTATGTCGCACAATTTAAAATTACAGGGCAAAATGTTTCATTGTCATTCTCGTTATGATTTATTCTACCTGGAATTTGTTAGTTGCCGTTGCCACTTAACATTCATTTTGTCCTAATTTGATACATTTGTCCATCTACGAAATTGATTCTACACTACCCCATATGTGTAATACAGCATTTACTATCGGCAAGATTTGCTTATACAAACATTGGCAATGCGTTTCTTCATATTTATGATCGTTGTTGAATCATCTGTGAAACAGCTGAACATGAATTTATATTACGCGTAAACAAGTGTACGGAGAGATTGTAAAAGCTCGGAAAACATGACCTTGTCGACGACCTTGATCCGCATAGACTTATACGTATACCTTTCGAAGTTAAAGTGCGATAACTTTTGTATCTGCACAAATAAGAAAATAATGAGCAACAATAAAGTTCCGCGAGACACTTTGGAAATTATAAATGTATATAAGTCTGAGAAACTAAAAATTTATTTTTCATAAGAATTTCCGGTGAGAAAAATGTATAAATCGATTTAATGCCAATATTTTATATATCTTCGAATGCGGTTACAGGCAAGTTTTTTTGCCCAAGTTAATTATTAACTCTTATCCAATTCGATTGAGAAAATTCCGGACAGCAGCGTACGAGAACGAAAGTACCTTTAGTACACAGAAGCTTAACCAAGCAATCAATGTAAAACATTTCCGATCGAATCGACCCCGGGGCTGGGACCGCAAAGATTTCAGATCGTCGCTCATTGTTTCCCTCCGAACTTCGGATTCACGTCTCCGTTTCGAGGCGAGGATTACGTATTCCCGTGCGAAGAGTAAATAATACCACAAGAGATCGGTGGAATTCGGCGGAGGGATCCTCCGGAGCGGGCCTCAATTTGCGAATTCGGTCTCAATCGAGGATGATGGGCAGCTTACCTGAAAGTGCTATGCTCGCATGTCGATGATTGGATCCCGGGATCCCTTACGAATCCGTGGAGCTTTTCTCGAAGCGGCTGGTTGCTCGTGCTCTACCGCAGCTGCAACACAAGAGGCCGTTTTGCGGATCGCGTAGCCACCGGCAGGCAAATAGGCGGGTGTGATAACGTGGCGAAAAATACCGGTAATTGGAGCACCATAATCGCATTATCCGATTGAAATGTTTGCTCCTGGGGCTTGCAAGCTGGGAGCGGTGAAGCGGGCGTCGCGCGTCGGTCGCGAAATGAATTGGGCGTTGATTAATTAATATTTCGTTTCATTTATACGCGTTTCCATTAAAATCGATACTCCGTTAGAGTCGCAGCCGCGAATAAAACTGCGAACGAAATGTATTTCAAAAAACTGAAAAGAACCAGAAAACAACGTACTCCGACGCACTGCATTCCCAGCTGCACTTCTGACTGACGGGGACTGCCAACAATGCTCGATATTGTGAGGGAGAGATGAATTAATTGTGTTTTGTAGCACAGTCGCCCGGCCGCCGCTAATAATTTAGTGATATTGCGCGTGGCAGTGATCCGCTAATAAACGAAACAATGTTACGAACGGGAACGTGGCCCCGCGGTGTAATGAATTTCGACGGCGGGAAACGCGTTCGTGTCGCGCGAGCACCGGAATTACCTCGAGTACTGGTTAAACGCAGCCATTAACTTTGTTAGAAACGGCGGAAACGGTTGAAAAAAACGCCTCCCACGGCGCTGGCTGAAAAAATCGATTGCGCATCAAAATATGAAATAATGAAGAGAAGGTATAGGGCAAGCATACCGCAATCGAAGGGACCTGTCGGTGTGTCGTAATTGCTCGAATTCAGGCAAAATAGCCAGTCAGTTTCAGTATCGGCGATTCATGGATCTTGGCACAGTCAAAGAGCTTTAATTGCTTAATAACACATGTACAATTTTGTACACTGGTATGTGTAACAATAGATACCGTTAATTCATGAGCCTGTTACTGTATAACAGCTCGTTATCGTAACGACCTTGATTAATTATACTCATTCCAATTGAAATTCCAGATGAAAGGAGCTATCATCATAGGTGTTTAAAAAAGGGTGGTTCCGTTTAAAAAACAATTCTTATGGCATCATGCGAGCCGCATTAAACCATTTCAAACAACAGAGATATTTGGGGTACAAATGTTAGGTGACTTACATAAATGCGCCTGTGTATAGTCGAGCGGTGCACCTAGAAACAAAAATCACCGCACCGCACCGCTCAACACTACACTCACCACGCCGCGCCGCGCCGCGCCGCTCCGCTCCACTATATTCCCGTACTACGTCATTCAGAAATGAAAGCACCTTGTGCTATCTCTTCGACTGGGGGAGTAACCATGTTTTTTCTTGGTGAATAACTAGGAAATTTCGAATCGCATGTGTACTAGGTGGTCTTTGTCTAATCGCTTGAACGAGTTAAGGGTGTAGTTTAGACATGAAATAAAATAGATAAATATTATTTCAGGCTACAACGGGGCGCGACGCCCTATAAACACTTTACACTCACCCCATGTACCACACTAGTTCGGAAACCATAAAAAAATTCACTCGGCGGAGCCGATGATTCATCCCTTGTTCACCCCAAACGGCGAGACAAGGGTGTAATACCCCTGAATCATTCAGGTTGTTGTCGAGCACGGAAAGCATGAGTGAACTTGAATGTGTCATACAACTAATATTTATAAAAGTCTTTAGAAGTAATAAAAAGGAGTAAGTGTGTGAAATATATACGAATCTATAAAAATATGGATTTAAAAACGGGGGTTAAATAAATTCCTCCACATTCAAGCACATATTGTTATAAAAATCGCGAGAAACCAAAATAAATTTAGTCGCCTAGTTGTTTTAAAACAATGTTTAGCAGTTACATTTATTGGAAGATATACATATTTTACTATATTTCGCAAAATTGACCCGAGAAAAAAGTTTCTATAAATGAATGAGAATACGTGCTTTAATATTAATAAATGCATATTATCGACTTTTTGATATGGAATTTATATGCACATTTCATTATATGGATTTCATTTAAAACCGTTTCAATAATTTTCATTCTTCATAATTTTTACTTAATTGAGAAATATATTTAACCAGTGTCATAGAATGTGACCAATTAAAAGTTGAAATCGTTTCCGTTCTTAAACATACCGTCCTTAACAAAAATTGAGCTCCAGTGTAGTGTATAAAAACGTTATTTAATAATTTTTCAAAAATTACTTTTTTGAAAACGTCTTCTCTCTGCTTATCAGCTATTCGTATTTCCTTTCGACGATAACAATACTTACTATTACATCGAAAATTCAGAAAGGGCTTTCACACGAGTTAATTATTACGATAAATCACTGTAGAGGCAGACTATTACAATTTGACTGCATTACTTGCTTGCATGGGAATTATTAATGATACATCCTGCTAATGTAATAATCGCTTTCAATCGTTAATTATTTTATTTAGCAGTTGACTTTAAGCGTACAGCATATGAAATAATTGATTGACCACAAAAGCATATGTTTCATGTATTTTTGCTAATTATTTGAAAATGTAGCCACATCAACGATCTTAATGGCCTTGAACTATGCTGCGAAGGTCAACGTTCGAAACGTTCTTCTGCTATTCGTATAGCAGTCGTTTAGCCTTGGTCTCCGACCCCAATCTTATCTAGATCTCACCTACATCTAATCCAGACTTCACCAAAATCTACCTCAGAGCTCGCCTAAATCTAACCGATACCTAATCAAAACCTATCCTAAACCTAACCAGATCTTTGTGTTACCGTAAATTACCTTACAAGGTAGAAAAACTTGTCTGCATCGAGTGCAAGAAATAGAATCCAAATTGAATGTTATTTCTTCCCTTAATGATTTTAATAGAGGAGAAATCATTTATTGGCATTTTCAATTTTTATCATCATCTACTCAACAATCTACATTCATCTACTCAATTTTGTTACAAATGCATAAAGATCCACAGTCTACTCATGAGTTATTTGGAGTTGTCATGTTACGAGACTCACCCTGTATATGGTGAGCTGAGAATCATAGTGGTATAAGTCCAAATGTTGAAGATGTGACCGAATAATGTTTTTCGAGTCTTACGATTGGAGTTATAATTGATCTACAGGCAGCGTTAATCGATGTAGAACTTCATTCTTTACTGAAACATAGCGGCGTATTCTTTTGTGACTAAACCAATTGAACAAACCATTTAGAATCGTAGTGGGGTAAGTCCGCCTTATGCTCTTTTGTTTCCAACCTCTTTTATCTGAATAAGAGGGGATATGCTATCGCACCTATTTATCACCCCTTTTTTTAACTCAATTAAAACCGCCGAAGATGTACGAGTTCATGGTCCCCTTTCTGATGAAGGAACCGGGGATGTAATTAATTAATAATTCTGCATTCATTAAATACAATATATATTTTCGAAGAAGAAATTAATAAAAAACTTTCATTTCTTAAGAATATTAGTGCACTCATTACCCATACTAATCAAAATGATTGGAATAAAATTCTGTTTCATGCTTCAATTTTCACATACAAACATTTTTTATAGTTTTCCGAATCTATAGATGTGTTTTTGCAACCGCAACGCGTATTTTTTGTTTTTCAATAACAACAAACACCGAACATTATTTTACTCGAAATACCATGTATGTGACTTACACCACTACGCGCGCGATTCTCAGCCCGCCATACAGACTAACCCAATGACGAGATGCAATTTTAGTACCTATCGCGCTTGTTTAACAGCAAACAATAATATCGACAGTTTGAAGTTTAAAACTGAAAGTAGAAAAAATGTACATACAACAAAGAAAACCTAAAATCACAGAACAGGAAAAGAAAGCAAAATGAATCTGGAATGGATGCAAGTCACCGAAGAGATCGATCGGCGCTGAAATAGTCATATCAGTTCAATTACAGAAATAAACGTGGGCGGACCAATGGTATCACGTTCCCGTGGAATACCAAAGAAAATGGAAATAGATCGTTGGCCTCGATCAACGATTCGCTTCGCGGGATATGCGGTGCGGGTCCCGAATGGCAAGAAGCCATTCTTCGGGTTTGACCTAAATCACGGGAGAACTAGGCGCGGCGCGGCGTCGGTGGCGGCAAACGATGGAGCAGTCGGCCGCCGTCTACTGGAAAACAAACCAACGATAAAGGGAGAGAGAGAGAGAGCGCGCAGGTCGAGCGTAACGGTGGACAGGGTGCAGCGATTTATCGTGCATCAAAACCGATTAGCGATCCTAATCCGTTTCTCCGTTTCAGATCGCGGAAGCGCCGCTGAGTGCAGTCGGATCGTTAATCAACCGCTCGTCCGGACCAGTGGATCTCATCCCCGGACCCGCGTTCGTCTTCCGTCACTCCGATGCGACGCGGTGTGGCGCGGCGTCGGCGTCTGTGCGAAATGCGAATGCGAATGGCTACGGGCAGCGAACAGGAACCTCTCTCTGGCTAGAGGTTAACCGTTTATCAAGCGGTCGACCGACGATGCGCTGCCGGCGCGGCGCGGCGGCCGGAAGCATTTGTGGGACTTCTTAGACGCTATCGACCATAAAACCTCCGCCAACCCCGCTGGAAACTTGGATCGACTGGGAAAGGAGACCGATGAAACGCGCCTTGTCACGCGGCGCACCAGCCGGATAGCGGAGAATAGGATGCAACGCGATTCGTTTGCGTTAATTAGACCCATTTTTCTCGGAACAGTCTTTTCGAAATCGTCGCGAAGATTTAGACGGGACGGAGCCGCGACGAGAGCGTTCCACTAAATAGCGCAAGAGAAAGGGAGAGGAATAGCGGGCGTCGAAGAAAACGAGTTTTTGTCCGCAAACGGCAACCTGTTGAAAAGCGTAAACGCGGAATTCATCTTCAAACTCGTCCACTATGCCGACTTCCTTTCTTCCTTCCTTCCTACCGAGAAATTGCTTTGAAGTATTTAGATAACCGACGAAATTCGCGAGCGTCGGCGACTCCTGTCGTGGGCATCTCATCCCTTGCTGAGAACAACGCTCGCGCCGCGCGAGATATGCAGCCGGATCTTGGCAATGATAGAACGCAGGTAAGCGGAGAAGTTACGGCTACGTCTGGGATCCTAATTATCGAGCAACTTGGCTTGCGCTCGTCGATCACCCGCGAAATTACGCTGCGGCGCTCGGCCGACGTTCACCTACCTACCCGAAAACTAACGCGGGAACCTCTCAAGATGTTTGTTTCTGGATGCCGTCCAATTATCCGGGAAAAAGACGGAAAAGTGTCTTCGCTGGCCCCGTTTGAATCTGCTTTCGAAGAGACTGGATCCAGCACATTTTATTCCGGCACGAAAGTAAGGATGAATTGAAAATGGTAGGTACAATAAATAATACATAAGACATTTTTTATCATATCCTCTACTCTCTCACGTTATTCAATACGTCCAATAGCATCGTTCTTCAATGAATTACTAACCATACTGAACATATGTAGACACATCGATAAAAGACACGTTAATGATGATTTCAATAATTTTATTTTTAAAGAGACATTTGATTTTGATGTGTGTGGTTCATCAGATGCTATTTGCAAAATAATGAAAGATATATACCCATTGTTAACTACTTTCTCGAACCGTGACAAGGTATTAAAAAATCATCAAAATCGAAGCGTGTTACTTTTTTGTGAATATTTACCACCAGTTTAAACGTAAATTCTACGACTGCCAAATACTAATTGTAGCATTTATAAAGCATTTTATAATTGAACGAAACAAATATGATATCACATACGGAAACATTAATAAACGCAATGCAATCCCGCAAGCAACAAAATACAATATTTACGATGTTTTTCCATTTTATTTAATAAGTATTTCTGCCGAAGCCACAGAAATTATTTCTGTGCGATTTGTTTTTCCAGCTGGGGTAATTAATTGCATATCAACCGCCATATTTTTAGGAAAAATTCATCAGTTATAAATAGCCTGTAAATTCGTACGCAAGGCAAAATTTTTTAAAACTATTATAAGAAAACAGAAATTAAATAAAAAAGAACTTTATATTTTAATAATTTAAAATGTTTAATAAGTCGGAAATAATGTACCAATACTTTTGACTTCTTCCAATGTCTTCACATAAATGCATAAAATCATGAGTAGACAGCGGATTTTATGCATTTATTGTATGATAAAAATGCGTACATCTAATTTATGACAGTAAAAAAATTTGAAGAATTTAAACATGCTACTATATTATTTTCAACCTATTAAACATATATTTCGCAAGAAATTAAATATTTATTTCGTCCCAGCTTGTTGCAATCAGCTTGAAAGTTTTTATTTTGCATAAAGATCCGCTGTGTAATCATCGGTCTAGTGATGAATAAAAGAGGCACTGTATTACTTAAGTATGCTACCCGGAGTCGTCAGATTGAGACTTGTGTCCCCATTCTACCTTCCCCTCCTACGACGCGTTTCGTCTCTGTCGTGCATGTGTCACCATCTCACGTGACTAATCCGGTACTGGCAGAGGAGAGAGTAGCTGTACTCCCCTCAATTCGAGCCAATTCCGCTAATCTGGCGACTCTGATACCACGAGGTATTAGTAAACCACTGGAAGCAGAAGTTGCGTATCGGAAGTTTTTAAGGAGTTTGGCCAAGGTGAACCTAAATATAGCCTAATTCTCTGAAAGACTACACATATGTGTCTCTTACTTTCATCTAATGTACTCAACAGCGGTGGGCGAAAATATGAATTCGGTCGTTGACCTCTGGCAGACGATTGTCGCGATACACTCGCACGTCCAAATTGGCAGAAGTACAGCTATAACTCATACGTTTCGCTGTCAGTGTACGTGCAGGCCAATTCGCTCTGATATATCTCGTAGAATGGTAGTTGGAATGTTGCGGAGAATTTGAGAGGAAAGAATGTCCGAATCCTGACCCCTGACCCCTTGGCCCGACCGATCCAGTAATCCAGACTGTCGGATTCCCGCTAGCGAAGCCAAATTCCCCCATATAGCTGGCGCCTGCAGAAACATGAAAGAGTCTGGAATCGAGTCTGTGATTGTAATAAATCGGCGAAACTCGTAGTACAGGTGGCGCTAGATAAACTGCATTCCCAACGACGCTTCTCAGCGCGTCTTTACGATCCCAGCGCGCGTTAAGCGAGAATAATTGGCGTCGGGGTGGCACCATGATACCATAATGGACGAAGTTAAACACCCCGACAAGAGGTCTCTATGGAGGTTTAACGTGAGTAGTTACTCTCGCTCGCGTTCCTTTCAGCCAGCGAATTTTCGAATTTCGACGACACCCGACACACGTTCTCGTTGTAACTTCGATTTGTCTTTCCCTAAAGATCCATGGCAATCTTGAACAATTTACTTGGTATTTGTGCGTTCTGCTGTCACACTTCTGTCCTTTCAGCATGTTGGCTAAACCTGTGTTTATCCCGGCTTAGGTCGTTTGTCTCACTCTGTTTATCTAATATCCCTTAACATTAATCACCGGAGTGGCAACTCCTACACGTACAGAATTTATATATATATATATATATATATATATATATATATATATATATATATATATATAAATCACTTTGCTCGAGTCATTAATATCTTCACCTTTAACTCGAGATTTTAGAATCAAGGCCGTGCAAAGTAGTCAGGATAAAACGCAGAGTGACACAGACATCTTTTTAATTATTAATTTACAAATTTTTCTTAAGTTTCAGTTAAAAATAAACGATTCTAGACGCGACATTAATTACGTGAATCATTCAGTTGATATTAAAAAACATGTCGCAAATACCAAAGTAGTACAATACTTAAGAATTGACTGTACACAATAATATATGTGTGTCATAGAAGAACATCTGCCTTTTATGCGAGTCTTGCAGAGTCTGGTGACGTATCCACACGCAGTAGACATTCGTTCTGCTTAAGAATAGAACTTCAATAGCTCCAACTTCCATTTCATTCTCTTATAATAGTTCTCACTTACTTACTTCTACTCACGATTTCTACGAAACGACACTGTACAGCCATTGACGTTTATTTCCATTTCTTTTCTCACCATCCGCTTTATCATCATTTTCCGTGTAGGCCGTGTAATAAACCATTGAGAATTTCGTCTGATGAAAAAACAGTTGTCACGTTACATTATTTCTAAGAAACTCATAATACGAATTCACCATGAGTATTGCGTATGTGTGTGTGTAGGGAACAAAGTAGTAGATAATAAATCTAGAAATATATCACATTATTATAGTATCAGGACCACCCTATATATTCCCGGAGGAATGTGATACATTCTGCCTCCGTTGCTTACAGTACCTGCTCCTCTACAAGGTTGTCATAGGTTCAACTACTTCTTAGAACATCGGCAATTTCTCTGTAGAGTTTTCGAATTAGCAGTGATTTTAACGAACAGCTGCTGTTTTCGAAGGGGAGTCTATTAAGAGAATTTCTCCGGAACTCCGTTCCTGAGTTGATTGATTTTTCCTGTGCGCTTTCGAACCGATTCCTGAGACACTTCGCGTTCCTCGCGCGAAAAATACCGATCCTCCTCCAGCTGAAATTCCGGCATGAGTCGCAGCCCGAGCAGGGTCGACGAGTACCCGGCATCTCGTAAATACCAGCTCGACACCCCCTCGTTACGCGGGATTCGTCGCCTTCTAGGGAGGTCGTAGCCGGCTGCTGGAATCTGTCTTTTGTAACCCAGCCGTCGCACGTCTTCCCCATCCAAAAACGGGAATAGAACGGTCCTGGGGGAAGCTGAGCGCGAGCCGCGTGAAAGAAAACCTAGACCCGACGACGACGTTTTCGGGTTCGGGTTCGAGGGATGCAACGGGCACGCCGGGTGCAGAGGGGCTGAAGCGCGTGCACGCGCGCATCCGCTCACGACCGCCTCGAAATGCCACGAATCGACGAACCACACTCTGCTAAATTGTCTGAAGTCGAGAACCAGAGCGTGCCGAAAGTTTTTGCAGATCCTGCTGCTCTGAAAATTCTTCAAGTAATTTAAAGATTCGAAGAGAGACGGGAGAAGTAATTTAGTCCCTCTCTCTCTCTGATCTTTAGCTTGCGGAATTGTAACGTTTCATTCACATTCCACACAACGAAGTCATCGAGCATTTTTTCCAAGAATCTCAACACTCGTGATTAGACTGTGGATCTTTATGTATTTATGAAGAAATTGCTTGGGTGAAATATAAAACAGCAATAAATTTAAACAATTCAAGAATGTTGTATTGTAGCTTTTAATATAACAACGTCGTCATTAAATAAAGGCACAAGGAATATAGAATAAAATAGGTAACAAATAGTTCTATAGTATAACGGAATTCTATTCAATCAATTGAAACATGCTTCTGAAATCTCTACAGAATATAAGGCTTTTTGGAAAATGCAATATAATGTCGCGGATAAAAATGTTTCATTGGTGTGAAAGCGTCGAGTCCTCCCAGATGTCCACTCGATTCAACTATTTGCGATTTCAATGGACAAAGTGCCTCGGAATTCTCTGACGCGCCGATATTTTTCGGAGGCATGCCGACCGGGAGGCTCGCATCCGCATATGTGCATGCTCGTCCTTCGCCGGATGCGAGGATTGGGGAAAAAGAAACTCGAGGGTAAACGGGAAGAGGTTGGGTGGCCTAAAATTACTTAGTCGTCGTCACAATTCACCAGTCTTGGACCTTTCGGATCCCTTAGCGAAGTACATTTCACCAGGGGGCGCGCCGAGTGGGCTGGATCGAGAAACTTGGTGACATTTTACCGTCACTCTCATACCATAAGAAAGATAGGGATGAAATTTCCACTAAACTTTATTAAAAAATTATTCCTGTAAATAATATTTAAAAATGTTTATTTGTTACTTATTTCGTAATTTTTTCTACGTTCGGCTCGGCCTTTAAAGCTCAAAAAAATAGTGTCCGTCTACGAACTTTGCAAACCTCCACGAGGTTTTTGAAAAAGATAGGACAGTTTCCGGTCTAGCCTATAAGTAACAGCCCCATCTCCATCCCCTGATAGGACTCGACCCCTCCTGGAGGGGTGGAAACTTACGAGGGGCTACAGTAATGAGATATGGTTGAAATCGTTGTTTTTAAATTTTTATATATATATATATAGTGCATGGTAGTTAAAAAAAAAATAAATTTTTTCTTTACCTTTTGTAGAAGTATTCTGTAATGAACATTTTTATGTTCAGAAAAATAATGTAGGAACTTAAAAATGCAATTCGTATCATGTGACCCGAAATCAATTTGATTTGGGGGCACTTTTCAGCATCTCATCCCTTAACTTATTTGTGAGATTTGAAGCGTCATTGATTTTCAACCGCAAAAAGATGAAAATCGACCACTGTGCGCCGTCAGCTTCACAAGTATCTACGGGGTGTTTTGTATTTCCTCGACGAGCGCCGTAAGATTCCCGGTAATTCGGGTGTTCCGACTCCCCGGCAAGGAAGGATAAATTTCGTCGTTCGATAACGCCAGAATGCCATTCGTTCTGCGACGAGTTACCCGGAGGAATTTCACCGATCGACGGAATTCCCCGGCATTCCCGCAACGTCGCCGAATTTCTCGACACGAGCGGCAACCTCGATCAAACATATTCCCCGTGAAGTCACGGGCACGTGGTGCGTGTAAATATCCGCTTTGACGGATCGGTCTTTCCTTATTGGGCTTCCGCGCTCGCATGAAATCTGGGTCTCGTCGAGGGCGTGCCTCGCCGCCCTTGATTTCGCGGATACAGCGCGGACAGGGAACGAACGTCTTGAATTTAATCCTTTCACCGTGGAATAATACGACGCGGATGAATGCGAAGACTTTTGTTATGCCCGAGATTACTTCGAGTCGTAGCCTGAGAAAAGTGTAAATAGATTGCGAGTGTTGTTTGCGCGGAAAAGGATTTTTCTGAAAGAACTATGAAAGATTCTGTTTCTCCGCGTTCGGAGTTTGATCGGGATTTTTATTCAGAATAATATTCCATTCAACATACTTCTAATTATTATTATAAATACGTGAGATGTAAAATCTATTTATACAAATATTTTACTCTACAGTTACATATACTCTACATATACTCTACTCTACAGATACTCTACAAATACATACTCTACAGTTTCAGGCAGAAATTCGAAATAGTTATACAGGTATAGCTTATAAAATAGCAGCGCGTCGCTTAAATAGATATACTGGTGCGAGGCATGTGCTTCGGCATACAGGATGTCCCAAAAATGTTGTACTTCTTTGAAAGGAGTGATCCCTCCCTTAAGGAGTTATTAACACTAAACCTACCGAGCCTTAGAAGTAACAGGTGCATGTTCTCTTATAAAAATGATAGGACCGACTTTATTTAGACTTTGTGCGGCTCCTATTGTAACACGTGCTCTACTAAAACTATCTATACTTATATTCTGACCACTTCTGACCAATTCTGGCCAATGCCAAAGAAACGCGGTGGGACCTAATAGCCGCGCCCTGATTGGTTCGTGTTTTTCGTTAATAACTCCTTAATAAAGCCGCGGAGAAAATTTTCGCAAAGGAAAAAATTACTTCAAATGACCTAAAGACGCGCCCGTTTTAAGGAAGTTCAACATTTTTAGATTTCAGTTATTTTAGATTTCAATTCATAAAACGATTTCCGAGTTAAAAGCTGCTGCACATAAACAACATTTCTAATTAAAAGCTTCTCGCACGTTGAAAAATCGTAGGGTTCACAGTGCGGACCTTGATTAGCAAATTAATGGGCTTTAGTTTTCAATCCATTTATGATTCTATAGTCGCGTTTTTCTCGAAACCACTTATTTGAAATATGAGGAAACGATAGAACAGTGTACAGCTAAACATTAACTAACTGCCGCCGACGAACATAAACATTTCCGGAACGAAGTGAATCACTAATTTTTTTTTAAATAACACGTGATGAAAATCGTAACTCTTCGTTCAAAGAATCATCAACTTGTCAATTTTGTACTTTTTTCGAGCTTTTGTCATGTTCATCGACAGTGTAAAGATATGAAAATTTAGAGTATCATTCGTTTTTGTTTTAATTTCTGGTATATAAATGAAAGGCTGTAGAACGCCCGCAGATTGCACCGCTAGCGATGATGGCGCCAATAAATGTTTATACGCTATGCTGTACTATATGTATATTTTACAACTAAAAATCCATACGTATTCCTTAATCCTAACTAAACGATGATGCGTGGAGCAACGGAACGAATATGATTGAACGCTTTTAATTTAGCAACGAAAATTCTTCACCTTCTGAAGAAACTGAACAAGTGAAATCTTCCATTAAGACGTGTTATTTTAAATGATAAAAAACGCTGCTTTTTTGATCATTTTAATTTCAAATAAAAAATAGCGTAGAATTTAAAATGACACTTCTTAATGGAAGATAGTTTATATGCTGCAGTAGTATTTCCTATTGTCGGAAATATCAAATGTTTCGAACGTCGTTTTTACGAAAGCTCAGTTATCTTTGGTTAAATAGCAGATAAATTATGCTTAAAAGTGATCGATGGAGCCGCTTCATAGTTCCGTGGACAAAAGAAATAGCAAAATTTACTTTATCTTGAACACACTGAGCCAGAAAATACTGTGGATACGGGGATAAATAACTAATATTTTTCAACTGCGATATAAAATGATCTGTAATTCGACCACGTTGGCTTTCAAGCTCACCTGTGGACATTTAAAAAGACCCTGCCGCGCCGAACTTTCAAAGGGTTAGACGAGGTAGCGTCCAGCGAGGTTCTTTGAAGGACTGAATCCGACCTCGTCCCTCAGAGTAACTTCGCTAACTGAAGACCCGGCATGAATGTCGAAGCCGGTGATTAGCCCGGGACTATTTTTACCGAATGCAATGAAGCCGCGTAATTAACCGGGTCGTGGAAAAAGGCAAGAGACCGTACCGGAAAGCGTGCATCAAAGAGATCGCCTGAAGGGTCGCTTAAAATCGCGCGAAACCGCCGCGACACCGGACACCGGTTACGACACGCGGGGAAGGAAAAGGGGAAGAGTGAGAGAAGGAAAAGGAGCGAGAGAAACGGTGAGAGGGGAAGACCGTGCTAACGAATTCCTTCGCTTCGAGATATTTTCGTCGTCGCTGAAGCCGCAGCGTCGTTTGTCGGGCGATAAACTTTCTCCCTTCTACAATGCTCTTTCTTTCCGACCGCGTCCACCCGCTATTTCGCCCCCGTAACGCCCAACAACGAACGCATAGGCGTTTTCACTACACGGTGTCCCAAAAATCCATTCATAGACTCGTAAAATCCTCTTAAAATCTTACCAAAAAATTCATTTTGTTTGGTAAAATTTTTAAAAAATTATTCTTCTAAATTTCTAAAATCTATTTTTCTAAACCGCTTTAGGAACCGTAGAACCATAGCGGAGATATATATATATCTCCGCGTTCGCCAGATCGACAGTACAGTAGATCGAGTAGATCGACCGACTCGAAATTTCCGGGTTCTGGCACACCTTTAGTTTTCACGCAGTGCATGACACGCGGCTCGCCAATGAACTCGTGACACCAACACTGTCTCTAGATCGCTTGTACAACATTTAGCAACTCGTCCTGCTAGCCGAAAGTTTGATCGCTTAGCCCGTGAAGCGGCTTGCGATCCGGGCAATGTTGCTTGTACATGAATGGTCTCCCTCTCTCTCTCTCTCTCTCTATGGAACCCAGGTGCCTAGCAATGAAAAGGGGGAATATTGATGTTTGAGGAAACCCCGGGACCTCAGGGTCCAGACAGTTCAGCGGTGAGAGGGGGGGGGGGCAGGGTTTGGTCTTTTGGGTATTGGTGTCCTGAGAGCATGGTCTCTCCAACTGGTCTCCACGTGAGAAGGGGGTAATATTGATGTGGTGGGATGGTTCCAAACTGTAATTATTTAGACACACAATTCAGTCTGATAATGTTACTTGAAAAATGGCAAAAATCTTAGTATTACGTGTTCACTTCGCTGGAGCACGTGCGAAGGATTCTCAAATATTACAGAATGTCCTCGAAGTTCGAACATAACCATAGTTTAGTAATAATTATAGAATATATAGCTGCAATTCTACATAAATAAATACTCGTTGAATTAAATATTTGTTGCAATAATTAAGAACTTTTTTATATTTGTGGGTCCTATTTAAACTAAAAAGTTTTTTTACCTTTTCTCATCAGAACATATGTATATCAGATGATTGCATAAGTTCTTGTGCCCGATTTTCATACATGTCGCAAAATGTAAAACAACATATAATTCTACAATTAGAAAAGAATCGTGACTATGTAACCCCTTTCCCTAATAAATATGTATGCTACTAATTTCCTATGAACCGAAATAAAATTCGATATTGGTTTTATTAATGTACAGCTATTGCAGAATATATAAGCAAACAATAGATATAAATTTGCTCCTTTTTTTAGGAAAGTATACGAACTACAAAAAAGTCTTAATCACTGAAACCGTACAATAAATCGTAGGGCAAGGGGTTAATAAAGCTGAATTCTTTAAAAACTATTGGCTTTTATTTTCGAATCACACACGAACTTATGCAATCATCTAATACACTATAAAACGATTTCTAAAAATGATTGAAAAGTGCCATAACTGTTTCGACCTCTTTTGAATATGATTTTGGTGGCTAAAAAATACATGGAAAAAAATAAATGGACTTTAAAAGATAATTAGTTTTGTTCATGCCTCGTTACAACTATACTCTGTTAGCTGAAAATCAACAGAATTTTGAAATTAGCTGCACTCCGATGTTCGGCGCTTGCAAAAATTATTAATTGCTTCGTGCACTCTGTCGCGGTGCGTTTCTGCTGATATTTTTCAAAAGTTGGATCGCGATTCTACTGGTACGAGTTAGCGGACGAAATATCGCCATTTTATTTCGCGGCGTCACGGGAATTTTCGTTTCTAGATTTACCAGCCGGCGTAATCCCCGCCGCCTATCCATTATCATTCCGATAAAGTAGCTTTTCTCGTTCTTTCAACCGTGATTCACTATTATTATTTAGCTCTGTTATCCCGCGTATTGTAACTGCTCCACACACCTGTTTCCATTTTTCGTGTAACTGCAAGAGCGACCCAGATTTTAGCTCATTAATCTTGAACAGGGCCCGCGCTGATACTCCGACTCTTCCCTTCAAATTATTTCTACGCTGGAAATTCTCTTATCGATTTTAACTCCAAAATACAAAATTCAACAATCACCGGGTACGGGAGGCCGGGTATGGTTCTCACATTTTTCTATTTTGATTTTTCTACAGGTTGTAAGTGTTATAGCCTTATACATAACCTCATTTTGTTGAATGATACGATTATGGATCTGAAACATCATAAAAGATAAAATTAAATTTTGAAATCCATAACTTAGAAATTCTTTGTGGTTTTTAATTATTTTCGAGACAGTCATTGAAATGATATAAAAATAATTTGACTTATTGAATACTGAGGATAACTAATAATCCAGAAGGCCTAATCAGAATCATTAAATCAAATTAAATCATTAGCTTGTCTATAATCTATCTATTAATTTATTAAAAAGTATACAAAATGCAATAACAGAAAAGTAACTTGACAAATATACTCTGAACTACAAGATCAAGTCAGGAACATTAGTAGACGATACTAAGAGCGATTATACTTACTTACCAAAAGTATGTCGCAAAATTAAGGGAATTGGCTCGAATTGAGGGGAAAAATTCCGGATCATCCTCCGGAAGGGTGGGGAAATAGTGTCGTACAAGGGGAAGACAGAGTGGGGAGGCAAGTCTTAATCTGAGGATTTTGATGATATGTATATCCTATTTTTATTTCTTTTGAAGCTGTACGAATATACTGACTGTTATATTTTAATTACAGCTGCAATTAGTATTTAAGGATTGTGACTACCGACTTTCGGGGTGTTGCTTTTCCACAAACTGACCGTGTCTCGTAAAGTTTGCCCTATAAAATCATTTCGCCAGTTTTATGACCTCGGTCCAGTTAGAGCAACGTGCCTCAAGATTTGTCACGTTCCGGCGATAAAACGTTTCGTTTCGCCTTGCAGCCCGTTCCTCAATTTGTAATTGCGCCCCGAGACTCTCCGGAACCCCATCGGATACACAATCCTTCGAAATCTCCTCTCGTCGAGCGTACGGTAAAAACGACCGTGTTCCTGCATTAGAAGAAACGTAATAATCCCGATCGAAGATCAATGTTGCAGCGCAGGACTAGATCATTTCAATATCCACACAATTCCCACGGACCGGATGTAGAAATTGTAATGAGGGTCCGGCTGATTGGCCGTGCGTAATTGTGGGAATGCAAAACGATAAATTTAATCGTATAAAGGCGGAAAATGGCGGCTGCCTCAAGCGACGAGTTACGATGCACCAATTACCTTTCAACCACCAGTATCTACGCGACGGCATCTCGTGGCCTCGAGATAAGCAAATCGCTAACAAACACGCGCGCGCGGTCCACATAAAATTATTGTGAATAATTTTACAAATAATTGTGAAATAAAAAATCGATTCATATTTTAATCAATGAAGAACAATTGTTATTTCACTGTATCATGTGACCGAGGAATAGATGCGTTTTTCCAGTATATGATCGTTTTCTTCTGGCTCTTATCCATATTGTGTACGAGGAGATTTAGCACTTACATAAATATTGTTATAAACTTAAAAAGTAACGTTTACATTGGCATGTTTGTATAGTCCCATAAAACTGTATTCGTATATCATGAAACAAGCTTTTCTCTGAGTGGCCAGCTGCGTCCATCGAGCTTATTTTTCGGCCGGTGTAGTGTTCCGTTCAACAGGCTATAAATAATATAAAGGGAACTGGAATTTCTCACAATATCGATACAAAGGCACATTTTATGTGTGATGGGAACATAAAGAAGTGCAAAAAAAAAATTTAATGCTTTTACTCACAATGAAGAATTTCGACTTCAGAGGTTTCATATGTTTGAACTATTGAAAATTAGAAGTCAACTTTCTTTAAAATATAAAATTCTGTTTTTCTTATATCAATGTATATTTAAGTAGAATTTGCTGAAAAATTATGCTCAATATCTGATACTAGAAGTACGTGGCAGCCATTTTCCCGAGGATTTTCGTAGATTTTATCTAATACACATTTTGGTAATTTTTATGAAATTCATTTTCATAACATAGACTAGTATGGTTTTGCATAGTGCCTTATAGTTACAGTATTGTCACAGAGTGTATGCAGCCCCTTAACGAGAAGTCATCGGTAGTCGGCGTCGATGGTCAGTTGCGGGGCAGTTGGGCACGCGATCGCGTTACAAAGTCCGAGGGCTGTAAATGGATTTCCGGTCGCGCGCCCGACGAAATATACTGGATAAACGGCGAGGCACGCGTGTCATTTAATTACGAGTCAAGCGATCGGGACGGCCTGTCACTGGCAGAATTTCGAAGGGCTGCGCGGCCGGTGCTGTTGATCCAGATGAACGGTGATAAACAAATAGAGAGGAGAGTTCATGCTAGAGAACGATAGAATTGGACGTACACGGATACACAATGGGAGAGAGAGAAAGAAAGAGAGAGAGAGAGAGAGAGAGAGAGAGAGAGAGAGAGAGAGAGAGACAGAGTGAGTGCCGAAAGGAGGACACATGCAGTTATTACAAGGGCCAATACGTTATCAACGTGACAATTGCAAGCAGCCGCCGCGCCGGATGCCCTCCAGTTTTGTTGATCGCGTTAAACGGCAATTGAAATTTCAAAAGACCATGGTAATTTCTGTTCGAAAGTCGTTCTGCGAATTTCACCGAATAAATCTGAGCTGGCTGCTTCGTCGTCGTCGTCGTCGTCGTGGTGGTGGTGGTTCGTTTACCCTTCGGATTTCTTTTTATCGACTGGCCCGCCGCCCTCGTGTTTGTAATATTCATTGGTACGGTGTGCTACGTTACTACCGGCCCGCTCGTCGTACCCGGTAATCCCATTTACTGATCGAGTTAAATGACGATCGACACGCCGAGCGACCGCGGTTATTCTGAATTCGAATTACCGGCTAAATGTTGACGAAGTCTCGTTGAATAACCCGCGGTTCTATTGAGTGGCTTCGACATAATATGCTGACGCTGACAGCACCGTTGAAGCTAATGCGTATAGGCTAGCTCGATTTAACCGCGGAATAAAGTGATCTACTGCGAATTATTCAAATGTAATATAACTGTCAGAACAATTTTCACGGAACAATATCATGGCACGTTGTGTCTTTATCCTTCGTAGAAATTCTCCAGCGGATGATAATTATTATGGCCGTAAATGTACAATTATATCGTAACGAACTTGCCAGGTTCTTTTGAGCTCTCTGGAAACCGAGACGAAAGAAGCAAGTCCCTCTTTCGTGCTCATTCTTCAAGCTTTCCTTCAAAAAATGGGCATTCGTACAATCTAACCATAATAACCAAGAATAATGGTGTTCGTTTTTTCGAAAAAGAAATTTGTTTCCAAATTGTTCGCCAACAATTTATCGCAGTAGGAAACTCAACAGGATCGAACGTTTCATCCAGAGCAGGACACCGAAAGAAAGGAAATCTCTATGGTGTGATCTCTCCGAAGATGACCGGGTTCGAGGCAAAAGTTAACGAAAAGCCCGGTGACTTACGAGTTCGAACGATAATAACTGCAACCCGAACGTCAAGAGACGCGCAACGCGCGAGGACGGACAAAACGGGAGCTTTTTCTAGGTGCGACTCACGTAAAAGACATCACGTACATCCCTACCCTCGGTTTTATTTCCGTCGTGGGTTAGACAGAATGCTCCGCTGTCCGGAAATCCGTGAGACATTTGGCCTGTGTCCGTCTTGCGGTACCCATTCCCCCCTTACCGACCCCCATTCGTCGACGTTCTCGGTTTCCTTTCCACGCGCTCTTCGCAGAGAGAGCCCCGAAAATAACCAGGCCAGACAGCCGACCCCTACGAGCTCAAATTGATCAGCTGCTTCCTCGGAATCCCGCTGCCTCGAGATCACTTAAACCGACATTCCTGTATGAGGCCCGCAAACCAATGCGAATATTCACGTCGACGGATTTGTAACAGTAACTTCGCGGCTTGCATGATTGCTAGCGCTGTCAGGGCTGTTTAGAATAGGTGAAATCAATTCTAATATTTTCATGTTTGGATACAATAGTTGTTTCCGCTCCTCAATTCCACAAAAAATGGGACCCTGGACCGATTGAAACTTGATACATGCCGCGTGTCGGTGTCTCATTCACTCACACACGTGCCCTGCCCTTCCTTCAGTTGAATTCGCAGAAGCCACCTTCCCCACCGACAGCGGACGCTTAATTGTAATCTAGTGTATAGGTTAAAACTAGATCTTTTGTGAGCTAATTCTTGATTCGGATAGACTGAACGGGACACAGACGCACATCTGACCTCATTGGTTAAATACATAGCAGTCCAGTTCCAATCTGTTGGAGTAATACATCAGTCACTTTTCCTCGCGTCTCTATTCTGATCGCGATTCTGCGATCCAGAGAACTCCTAAAGTTCTATTGTTCTAACTCCTATTGTGTGTATTCTGAAAAATTTTTCGTAAGTCGTAGATATTACCGAGAATCTAACTTAACGGCATATTACCGAGAATCTAAGGCCGCGAAATCTTCGCTGTCGTCGCCTCGAAATATACTCGTTGGTGCGTGCGATCTTTTAAGCTTCTTAAGGGCTCTCGTGCAACTAGGACGCGGAAAATGAGAGTGAACTTTAACAATCTTCTTGAGGGAGTAGTGGACAAGAAGAAATCGTTATGTACAGTTTAGATTAAATACTTTTATCTGTAAGCTTTAAGTTTCATTGAAAAATTAATGATGTTGAAACTGTGGCAACGAGTTTCGCAAACTGAATCGTGCATTTCTGAATGAATCACCGTGAACATTCTTTTGCTTTATAAATACGACAACTTTCAACTTTCAACTTTTGTTAATAAACTGCCGGCACATGGATATGTGACACCCATTAAAAACAATAACAAACACCGCACGGTATCGCCAGATCAGGGCAATTGATTCGAATTGAGAGGAATACGGTTACCCCCTCTCTGCGACCACCGGGTTAGTCACGTCGCGGACGCTACGCGAGTTGGGTGCGCTCATCATGTCACGTGACCGATCTGAGGCGGAAGCGTGAGGATGCTCGACGCCGGAAAAAATGCGGGATAACGTGGTAGAAGAGGGGAAACACAGAAAAGAAATCATTTAAAAGTTTACAAATGACTTTTATCTGTAAACGTTTACAGTTTCATTGAAGCCTTGCTCATAAGGTAGAAATGCGATGAACTTTCTAAATCTCTAAATAAGTTTTTCTGAGAATATAGTTTAAGAAAGATATCAGATAATGTCAGGAAATATCAATTTTCTCATTCACGGAATTATTCCTTTTGGGGCTAGGTATCGCACCACAGCGGAACAAGCATAAACCTCACGAACGAGAATGGTCCGGTGAGTGCCGGTTGTTGATGAAAGCGAAATTTATTTGTCCGTCTTATAAACGGTGTCGAGTAGATCCGATGCCTGAAAATACACAGAGTACCGAGTTTCGATGAAAGGCATCCCGGCATGCTGTTTCTGAACCTGTTCGCCAAAGTTGCGCAGCATTGGGCGTTGACGTTTCAATGGGTCAGCCGCCCGTGAGATGACCGACAACATAACATAATGTACGATAAAACGGAATATCCGGAAATAAAATCGTCGGAACTCGTAAAGCAAACAACACGATTCATAAGTGTACGGCACACTGGTGCGATGTCTTTCCTGCTTTATGGAAAAGTGTGACATTAATGCATTTATAGCGTGTCCAATACATATATCAGCCGTTTTACTGCGACACATTCAATTTTACTTTCGCCAGGAAATGATATCAATTTCCTTTTAATAATCGCATGGAAGGAAGTTTCAATTTTGATTTCACTTTTTCGAATGGTATTAGGGGTAGGGGTGGGCGAATACCCGGAAATCTCGAGTAGCCGAAGTCGAAGTCGAGTCGGGTAGTGCTCGGGTCGGGTCGGGAACCCGAAAATCTATGACATTCGGGTCTCCGAACAATGTAAATTTTCGGGTTTCCAACTCGACCCGATTATGATCTGGAGATGTTTCAGTGCTTCAAGCTTTGGAAATCGCTGCATTATTAAAAATAGATCAACAGTAATTACTGGGTCGTGGCATAAATACAGAATTATATTTGTAATTTCTGACTGCAAGTGGCTCCTTTTCCAGCACAGTTATGTAAATTTACAATCAGTCGTAACTAGATGCAAAATAAAAATTGCCTTTATCGATTGCAAGAAACAGATACTAAATCGAATGTTATTTTTCCCCTTAATGATTTTAATAGAGGCGAAATCATATATTGACATCATCAATTTTTAAAACTTTTCAGCAGTTTTGAATTTCATGTACTCAATTTTGACATCCGCAGTCTAGTTATAATTAACCGTAGATGTATTAAAAGAACAATTGTGTTAATTAAAATGGAACTCGAAAGCAATTTTACATTACAACAGGACAATAATCCAATACACAAAGCTCTAAAGAGAGTTACACACAATGATACTTTTGAAAGAAAGTAATATTCAATAATTACAGTGATCTACTGACACGCGTTAAATCGATAGAGTATTTTGTGGAACTACTTTTAAAAAAGACTAAATTAACCATGAAAATCTGAAAGAACAATTACTGCAAATGTTAATAATAAATTAATCTTTCAAATTGTAGCAGAAGCAAAAAAATGCCACGCATACTGTTAACGTGTTGTAAATATGCAATATTCTTCAATGCTTCGCAGAATCTACATTTTTCCATTGCCTCTGTTTGCTTATTAATATAAAATAAAATTATTGTTTTGGTTTCACTCATATCCGATAACTGAACCAGGAGAATATATTGCAGCAATACATATATGCATGTCATTATTATTAAACATAATTATATTCACTTCCCCACAAATTATGATCATTAATTTACTTTCCGAGGCAACGGTTTGTAATTGAAACTAATTTTGCGTCAAGTGGTTATGTTATTACTTGATTGCAATAGGATTACCAAAACTGTAGTTTTAACCCTTTCCGGTCCTCTAGTTACTTATTTTGTTGATTGATTTACAGCGCATTCGTCAATAATTCCATAATTTTACGGTATGTAATAATAATTGTAGTATTTCTCAGCTGTTCCACCCAGGCTGGAGAAACTACATGTGGAACAGATTTATTAATTGAATTATACATATCATCAATTATCATTTTCTATGTAGAATGTCATTGTGACAAATAAATTATTATATTTATTGTTTTCCTTTTTTATTTATTGTTTTGAATTGCCATATTTTCGTTTTGATATCATGTAAGTACAGAAAAAATAAGTTCAGCACGCGTCTTTCTTAACAATTTTTTAACACGTTTTGTAGTAATATTATTCAGTGCACGAACACACACATTTTTCCGCAATTCCCTTTCAATTACAATTCCTTTATAGATTTTTTACATGTTATGTAGTCCGTCTAAATTTTTGGCAAAAACTGAGGCCGTTCGGTCCACTTTTCAAAAAGTTAATCCAATTTGAATGTTGTATGGAGACTTTTATAACTCCCTGAATATTTCAAATAAAAGTAAAATCAATAGTTTGAAAAAGCAGGTTTGTTTCGTACAAACGTGAACAACGTTTCCAAAATTCGAGGAATGTTGTTCGGATATTAGGTCGGAGCGTGGAGATGACAAACAAATTTTTCGTTTGCTCTCATTCTTTGTTAGGTACACTTCAACGAAGTTGTATGCATTTTTATGTTATGTAATAATGAGTCGATGGAACGCAAAATGATAAAAACATCAAACAAATTCAAGAACACTGTCACTTTATTGTCACTATGTAAAGATAAATGTGTGTGTGTATGTAAAGATAAATATTTAACTTTATTCTTAATAATTTAGCAAACTATTTAACTATTTTATTTGGAGTGTCCCCACACACTCTACCCCTCCTGTTTCGTCTCTGTCGTGCACGTGTGTTCAAGTGTTCAAGTCCCTCACAGGGAGGGTAATTTGTTCCCCTCAATTCTCCTTAACGTATCGACCGATTTTGATGAAATACGGATCTACAAAATGAATGTTTTAGATTATCGATATAGGCTCACGAAAAAAGGTTGTGAAAAACATTATCTGTTATTAGCTGTTATTCTGACGGCTGACTTTAGTCTGATTCGCTGTATTAGAAACAGAAATTTCTATTTTTCATAAAGATCCTGCGTAATCCTACTAATAACTTGAGATGATGATGGGACTGGAAACTCGCAAGGGAAGAGAATGTACTTACGAAAACGAAGTATTGTAAAACAAGATGGGAAAATTAGAAGGTACTTCCTAGAACAGTGTAGAGATCGTTCGTGTTTTAATGAAAATAGTACGGTCGATGCGACTACATGGTATAAACGGTTAAAGAGAAACAGTTTTCGATTTCGGATAATCCGATACACTGCGCCGCGATTGAAAATAAATCCCGTGGAAAACGGAAAGTCGCCGAAAGTTCTTTGCTCGTACGAGAAAGGTTCAAGAAGCGATCAAAACAGGTGACGCAACCCGCGGGCGACCGAAAATGGAGCCGCCCCGGTTTCACCCATCCGCAAGCCCCTCGATTTCATCGTCGAATTCCAAGCGACTCGGCTCGCTGTTACGGAGCAAGAAGTCGGCACGATTGGCGGAAAGTTCGAAACTTAAAGGGTTCCGCGACTAGAGAGGTACTTTGTTCCAGTGGAAAGAAAGGAACAGCGGTATGGAACGAAAAGCCATGGAATTCGAGGTAAATGAAGGGTCGGAATCGCGCAGGTTTCCGGGGGTAAATATTTCATTGTGCAGGGCAAATGTTGAACAGGAACTCCTATAAGCAGATACATTACGGCCGTCGGTTACTTAAGGTTTTTTCACATATTACAATAGGTTATTCTACCATTTCTGAAACCTTGTAAACGTGTTCACCTTGTTGGAGATTCTATAACAGAACAGGTCGGTTTATGACGGATTACACGATCTGCAATCGTTGCTGCAGAAATCTCCAGAGCTTACCGAATAAGGTAAGTTTGCACAGACTCTTTTCAAGGAACAAAGTGAAATTATTCGTTAACTATTAGGTTTACGGTTAATAAAGCTCAGTACTTTTTTACTCGAAGTTTAACGCTCTTCGATATTTTGTCATGAAAAATATAGCATTCCATTTAAAAAAACGAAGTTGACCTTAAAATCTCCGACACGCCTCTACTTACAAAAAAAGTATATGAATTATACAGAGTCCAAATTATACTGACCTCCAAATAACCTTGAAAATGGATCCGAAGGTTAAATACAAGGTCATGGACATATGTCCTCCATTAATCCCTGCAACTTTTATTGCAAACATTTTTACCGAATATGCTTATTTGAGAAGTTAAAAACACGCCTGGACGGGTGGTTTTGGACACCCTGTATAATGTATCCCTTCAAACGATACAACTTTTCTAGAAAAAGTTTTTTAATACAACGCATACTTTGGTTATTGAGAGTGAACAAACAAGTCATTGGTATAATATAATTTTTTAAATGATTTGCTATAATTAGAATTTCTTTCGCACGCGCGTTTCCTAGCACGCTGAATGTAAGTCATGAACACCTAACGCAGTTCGTTTATATACTTTCGACCGGTGTACGGAAAGAAATTTGTATTTTTTTTTTTATAACAAGAAAGTGTACTCGCAAGATGGTACGCTCCCACGTTACACCTCACGTATAAAATCGCATACAAAGTCCGACAACCGAGCAACCTCCTCGCGGTGTACATCGGAAAATGCTAATGTCGGCGGTACTCCGAATTTGCAAACTACACGTGTAGGTAGTGCTTTAAAAATGGTTTTGAAGGCTTCCGCTATAAGGATGTATCATAAAAAAAACATAGAGTTCCATTTAAAAATTTGAACGCGATCTTCACAGGGTTCCTCAAGATCATTGAGAAGTCAAATAATCATTATCACGATGATATTATACTCCTTGATATCATAAAATATTTGTCCGTTATATTCGTTTATGTTTTTAATACCTCGGGAAATAATCGTGTGTATGTATGTACAAATATATATTCAAACCGGACGTGCTGCCTATTACGCTGAATCCACATTGCCGCTTGCGAACAGCTCGTGAACCATTTTCGTCGGCATTATGAACACTTCTGGGAACTGCTAGCAGGTTACAGGAACTCTGCGAACAGCAAACGCTGTTCATTTAGAAGACGGTACCATCAAAAGCCTTCTCGAAATGTTCTACGCTGTAACTTAATTTTAGCACTGTTATTAAATTTTCAAACAATGCTGGAATCTTAATTCGATAGAATTTGGTACGATTTTTATTTTTTACACGTCTGTGAGATGAGCAATTTTTGAGATACCGAAACATCCTTTGAGATTCGTTCATAGCTCACTACGTCATATTCAAATTTAAACAAAATCCGAAAAACAGTACTCCAGAAAGTGTCCGATTTCGCGTGGAATGATCCTAGTGATTAGCGGACCAAGTGTGAGTAACTTGTCCCATTCACTCGAACCGTTTCGTTTTAACACTCCATACATCAGCGGAAGGTGCGTGTATTTTTGTTTCGGGTAGGGTGGCGGCCTTAGGAAGAAAGTAAATTCTAATTAACCGCGGACACCAGTCGTAATTAGTGTTATGGCGAAGTGAGTAATATCGTGCTTAAACACTCCGAGGATTTACCTCTTAAATGGTCTCGGAAACGTTTACGGGCCCGGTAATCCCTGGAACGTTAAACGCCGCGAGGTAACGCGGTTCCGACATTCTAAAAGCCGTGAAACGTACAGGCGAAATTTTCGAGTTTGGATCGGATTGCATCGTATCGTTCATTATTAAGATGAAAGAGGATTTGGGTAGCGATGTCGGCCAGACATTACGCCAGAACGGAAACTAGTCAATGCAGGATTCAATTGCATAATAAATAATTGTTCATAATTGTTAAATGCTCGTTGACCTATTAATGTTCAGAAAGTTAGGAATGAACGTGATATGATGCCTGACTGATTTAGGTACTTGTCATGTTACTTATCATGTATGATCCAACTATTGATCATATACAGATAAATTACTGTATGATATTTGAAGTACCGGAAATGTTAAATTTACACTCACCGGCAAAAGTAACGTTAGCATCTCGAGGAAAAAGTAAGAGAAGGTTCTAGCAATCAGAATATTTGCACCTTGGCACCGTTTGTTCTGTAAATGCAAGTGATTTTAAGTGCGTACGCATTGGCCGTTTAGAAAAGTATTTGAATTAATTCCCGTGTGTTGATGATGTTAGAAGTTATTGGAGTGAAGTAATTAGACGTTAGAAATAAACTGCAAAGTTCATTCGAGGTCCTAGAACTTCAGTTTCCAGTAGTTTGACCCTGTTTGAACAGCACGATGCCAATGGTCGTTGCAATTCTTGATTACTCGCGTCTATTCGCAACAGACTTCTTTAGAGACTGTTAGGGCAAGTAGCGGTATACACGGCGAAAGTAACGTTCTCGCCGGGACACGGCGCCGACCGTAAACGCGAGACGACGAAACGGTGAAAGAAACGCGGCGCGAATTTCCGCGAGATGGAGATTGGAAAGGCCCCGGCAAAAGTGCGTGACTGGGAAAAGAGCCGACGCCGAAAGCCATAAAGACTCTACCGCGAATGTGTTTTCCTGACGAACGACGGAACGCGAGAAAGCTGCGGTGACGACCTTTCAAAACGAGTGTGAAATACACCAGCCACGTCGAGAAAAACGGCCCGTAAAAACGACCGCTATACGTTAATAAATACGTTTAACGCGCGCACGCTGCGCCACATGTGTGAATGCTTCGTCTTCGAGCAGGTTTCTGTGAATGTACAATAATCTTTCTAAGAAAACGGAACCTGCTTTGAAGCTTCGGTACAGCGAATACCAGAAATATTCAATCCATGATTAACTGCGAAACACACATTGGACTGCAAGAATACTATGTAAAGAGTGAATTAATCAACTATGCGAATGAAGAGAACTACTATGTAAAGACATAGTCATCACCCAAATCGCGCGCGATTTCGAACAATTCTAATCGGTTATTATTATTTTCTAAACAATATCAAGGGACTAGGACATTTCAGAAATCTCATTTAATCGGTTGTGTGCCTTAAAATGTCTTAGAATTTATAATTAGTTCTTATGCACACACTTCTGATATACTCTGAAGAAACTATCTGGATCTCGGCACTTTCATGATAGTTTTTACAACGTGATCTTCGTGTATTTAAAAGAGAGCATGCTGGTATTAGAATTTCAGATAGTTTCTTCTTTTCCGATAGTTGGCTCTAGTTGCGAGAGCCTCGAGCCACTGACATTGGTCCACCAACTTTGCAACGCACTACCGAGGAAATTCCATTAGAACGTATTTCCATTTCCATGGACGCATTTGGTTAAAGTTAGTAACTGAAGACCCATTCGGAGGTTTGATTAATAGCGTGTATGTAGTATGAGGAAATGTGTGCTTAAAAAAGGGGAAAAAAACCGGGCCAGCATAGCTACCCTTCGATTGGGCACGAAACTGTTGCAATTTTTGCACGATATTGAAACCGTGTCTTAAGAGAGTTGACTGTAATACGAATCGCAGATTCGATTTAGAACGGTTCTTACAATTTTCTGGGGAGTTGAACGTTTCACGGTATTGTGCTGTACGTTGACAATTTTCGCGCGAATCCGTCGATAGCGTGGTGCTCGCGTTTCTCGATACGGATCAGAGGAAAAACATTTGCCGTGTCGCAAGCCGTCGGAAATCCACTTTGGTTGGACGTCAAATCGTAAATGGATCAATTAACAACGGCGACGGGGGAACGCGAAATCGAATTCCGGGCCGCGCGAGGACAATCAGTGTCTATCGGACAGTTTTTCTGGTTGACGGGAAAAGGACGGACAAAAAGACCTATCGGGAAATTTTCCTAGGAGGGGAGCGGGGGAAACGGTGTGGAGGGGGGTGGAAAGGGTCGGTAAGCAGCCCAGGACCAGGACCAGGACCAGGACCAGGACCATCCATTCTGAAACTCGGCCGTCTCCTGAAAAGGAAACTTTCCGGCGGAACCGCTCGATGCTAATGGTGGAACAATGGCCGCAAAAACAATCGGATAAGTTGACCGAGAGGACCGTCGACGGCTGAGCCCGTACGTGGTTATTTGCGATTCCAGCCCTGGTCGCGAACGTCGCCTAAAAATCGTCTGCGACCACCCGGAGTGCTTTTCCACGCTCCGCCGTAATTAACTCGCGTCTTGATTCGATTGCGCAGCTCTCCGCTTACAGTTTCTCGCGAAAGTTCTAAACTTGCCATCGAGGATAGTTACCGTAACGTTTTAACATCGCACAACACATACCAGCAAATATTCTATTATTTTTTGTAACCCCAAATAACTAAACTGTCATGTGTAGAAACGATCACGTAATTTAACCCTCTGGTGTACGGATTCTTGACTTCATTTAACTTCTTAAAATTATTTAACAGCTTCATTAAATTCGCTTCCTTTGTTTCTAGTAGTGTTTTGCGATAAACCGACGACCTTGTTGCAATTACAAAGAACATATATTTCTTTATTAAGAGGGTAGACACTTTTCCCCCACAATTCGAGTCAATTCTCCTCACCTGGTGACTCTGTTTGCAGCTATATTTATTTATTATTACTTTAAACCGAGTGCTTATATTCGACCTATTACTCTAATAGTAACAATTGTAGCTTAATAAACTGTAATAGTAGCTTTATATTACATAGGTGTTACACATTGTATCGAAATCCTTGCGGAACATTCGTTGAGATAATTATAAATTATTTTCGTTATCAACATTAACAAAACTGTTGACATACGAAGTCAATATAATTCTAAAGAAAAATGATTAAAAATTCTTATAATGAAGCCAAAAACCCGAAACTGTAAGAGGATAATAATTATCTGAACTAAAATAAGTAAATAATAACGAAAAATAGCAGTATTCTCAATATAAACGTCTGTCTTCCTCGAATAGGTTTCTGTTCTATTTTTGGTCGAAAAAATTAAATTTTGCAACTACGGGATTCGTTGGAATTAGACGAGATAAAGTCATTTGCAAGAGCTGCCCGTCAAGTTTAAAAAGAACTGGATCGTCGAGAAAATAATATTAATCTGAACCATCGAAAGATTAATTGATATAATCAGACCCTTGTTGGTTGTTCTGTGTTCGCGTAATGGCTCCTGCATCGACGAATCAACATGGCGTCCTGTTATAAAATCGTCCCGAAGCTGCAATTATTTACTTTGCGCTAAATTTGGTTCGCAACGCTACAATAAAATTCTAGGAATAGCAGCTTAATGACGGAGATGGCAGTCCAGCGTACTTTTGAATCTATGAGTAGCCACGGTGAAACGTCCGGAGGCACCGGGCTGATAAACTCGTCAAACGGTGTCGGGACACCGTTCGATTGGTGAAAAGTTATCGACGAAACGGCGTCCATTGTTGTGTCAACTGCGTCGAACGGATCCAATTTTTCCTTGTTCTCTTGTCTACGTTTTGAACAGAGTTTTCGAAACTCTAAATTGAGACAGATGTGCGAACTGCTTCATAGTTCTCCGCCTACAGCAGTTGCCGAGTGCTGTGATGCTCAAATCGATTGTTGATGTTAAAAAATCTGCTCGTTGTTTCTTTGCATCGACGTCCGTCTATTTATACTTGTAGGGGATATAGTAATGTTAATAACGAGTTTTGTCATTGCTCTTGTCTTTGTTGTTAATGGAAATATTTTCCACATTGAGAATATGAATAATTACAATTGTAGGCACTTGAGTTGTGTGATCGAGTAATGTCTGCCAGAAGTAACACAAAATAAAAATGTTTGCCATTGGTCGGTTTTTTTAATCATTCTTTTCCTATCATTGCAACTATGTATTCACATTTAAGGTGTAGGAGCCACTTCACCCTCAGCACTCGAGTTATGACTCGGAATCACATTGTTTACATTATTAATTATGGTGACATCTAATCAATTACTAAACATTTATAATTACAAAAGTAAAAAAATGTTTAATTTTCGAGTTAACATGTTCCCTTCTTGAATAACTTTGTTAGTTCAGAAGTAAGGCATTGCTACTATTAAATACTACTACTATATAAATACGCAGTCTAATGATAACAATGACGGCTGTAGCAGATACAAACGCCGGTGGCGAACGTGTTAAGCCATTCTCATTCTGTTAATCCATCACAAAGCCGGCGGATAAGTAAGGGAGGAAGATTGAGCAGCAAACTACCCAGATATCTACAGGCCAGAGAACTTCTAAAACGGCAAGTGGAGTACGGGACGTCGCGCCGGAAGAAAACTCCGCTGCGCGTGACGTTGCGGCAAGGATGACGTCCAATTTTTTCCGTATTTTATCGCGGGTGACGTAAAAGCGTAATCTGCCGGCGAGACACACTCGACTTCGCGCGGTTTTCGCACGAGGGTCCTGTTGCAGCTGGCAACGCGAATGATTTGCAACTCTGCCGAACGAATGAGACAACACCGGCAAGACGGTACACCGGTGGCAAAGGCGAAGGTGAGGTGAAATGATTCGCGGATATTTCCGGATGGGATGGGGGGGGCACGTCAGAACGTAGCCAATGTCGTGGATTTTCATTTTGCTCGAATTTACCAAGGAATGCTGGTGGTACGCGCACCGGGAATACGTTGTTCCATCCGACGAAACGAAGAGATTGAAGTCCCTGCTTAGAGCGACAAATCCGTCCAAAGCCTCGCGAAATTCCTTCGTCGGTTTGCAATATTACCGAACGGGATTTCGCGTGTCGCGAAACGCGTTATCATTACTTGCACGCCTTAACTTAATGGGCAGGATCGGTAGTTACGGGAAGGGCTAACTTCAATTTCATCTTCGAGTATATTATCTACATCCCTGTATTAACAGAAAACAGAAATCTACTTATTTTATTCCGGGATCCTAGACACTGTACTTACAACGAAGCGTATTCAAGCTATACAAGCTGATTTTTGTGAAACTGATATGATAGGAAATTAGTCCTAATCCAGTCGTCAGATTAACACTTGTATCCCAACTCTACCTTCCCCTAATGGTGATCTCTACGCATTCTAAGAACATAAGAATGATGTCGTTATTGCCTGGTCATATTTCGTTTTCAATAGCCTGAAAAGTTTTCAAACTCCTACAAGAAACTTTTTAATTCTTTTCTATCACGCATACGCACCGTTTTTACCTTTCAACGACTGTGTTCCTATTCGCCTCGTATCCGTTGATCGAGCCGGTTCATCGTAGGTGCGTTTCTCGTATTTCGTGTTTATTGGACGACCGACGCGCAACCGGTTCTGCGAGAACATTAAAAAATTCAAATTCAAATTCAAATTGGTCGAATTATCGTGAAGCACGATCGGACTGAGCAATCCGGCGCTCGCAATCACTTTTCTAGTAATGTATTTTCGCTCGGCTGGGCGAAATAATAATAAAAAAAGCAAAGAATAATAGGACTGGGTAATGAAACAGTGAAATGAGAGGGGAAAAAGGGACGATGTTATGTGGAAAGCTAAAACGAATGGAGAAGGAGGGGGAGGGGAAAGGGGGGCACAGTGTCCGTTTAATTGCACACGCTACGGCCGACGCATAATATTTTTCCTTGCGTCTCGCGGGTATTGCGGCTGTCAATCGGGGCCGCGTTAGAATCAATATTCGAGAGGAATCGTCGCTCTCGTAAATTACTGTCTCGCTCGGTGCGCCGAATCACGCTCGATCTTGGAAATTGGTTAACCGGCCGTTCTCGAAACCTGACCGTGAACTGATAAGTCGTCGGGTCACGTGTGTGTCGCGGTAGCCACGCTCTCGCGATATGTCCTCGCATAGCTGCGTATACAACAACGGCTATCAGACTTTCATATTTTATGCGAAATAGAAACATAGCACAATACGGGACGCCGCGCGGCCATTGTCCTAACTCGTTCGTGCGCGCCACGATAAGATATTTCTAACGTACGAGTCTGCCGTTGATATGTTCGCCCGGTTATACTCGATAGTGACTTTATCGTGGATTTGACGCACAAATAGTCAACGAGAACGTTTGTCGGTTGCATATACCTTGAGCCTGAGCCGCGAAGCAGGAAACAATTGCCTAACGAGCGGCGAATAATTCCTGCGGGATGCTTGGACCCAGCCACCTAGCTCCAGATGATACTTGGAAAGTGGTGCTTAAAAGGCTACTAAATTCGGAACAACATTTCTATGTGGCTTAAACTGTACTCCCGCGAATTGTGTTGCGAGCTGCTCGGTGCTGTATAATGCACGCGTATAAAAGTGTCCCGCGTCGTTGTTATTTGTACGCTTACAAAAATTCCCGTGTAAACATCTGCGTTGCCTCGCGTTTGTTGTCGCTATTATTATTAGTCGTGTTTAGTTCGCGCACCAACATGCTGGTTATAATTGAATGGACACGGTTAATGGGAGTAAGGCACTCGGAAAAGGCACTCGGATTAAGCAACGACAAGTTTCTTTTCAGTTTAGCTCCAGAAGGGTTTCTAGGTTCTACCAGTGTCTCCAGATAAACCCTTTGCCGTATCATTTTCTTTACAGTGACAGATTTATATTTTTTGTATAGCTACATTTATTTTAATGCTCAAATATTGATTACTTTTATTTCATTTAAAAGTAAAGGCATAATGCCCATATTTGTTAGACTTTGTTTAAAATCTTCAGCACGAGTGTGACTCGTTAAAATACGGCAAGAGGTCAAGACTTTTCTCATCGCACTCTACCATTTCCCTTCTGCGACGTTGTTCCCCCACTTCCGGGGCAAGCAATCCCCACGGATCGGTCACGTGACGTGATGCTCGCAACCAATTCGCGTTGCACTTGCGCCTGCGTCGTCACAGACACCCTAATAGCAGAGAGAGAAGGTAACTTTTTCCCCTCAATTCTGGCGACTCTGCGAAAGAGAAGGCCAACTATTGAGAAACGAACTGTCGGGCGAGAGCACCGTATGTTAAACCACTTTCGCAATTACCGATAGCTTTGTGAAATGACTAGTATCTAAGAATCTCGGAATATGTATTGTCTCTAAACGTCGTTTACACGACGTACCGTGTGGTTCTCCGAAAGCGATAACGACCCGTTCGAGGAAACTGGGAACAAACGATCACGGTGAAAATCGAGCAGTGTTCGTGTGACGCGTTTTATTCGATGATCGAGCGCGATATCGTTGAACGCGCGCGCGACTGTGGTCCGAGCGGTGCTCGCGATAATAAATCCGCCGGTATGCTCCCGGGATCGCGGAATTGATCTCGAGGAACACGCGATACCGAAGAAGCCCGGCCTGATCGCGCCGCAACAACACACCATCGATTGCGGTGATTCGATCGATAACGTCCCCTGACAATCCCGTGGACCGGCAAGTTACGATCGTCGGCTTTGCCTAACGACGTTCGCCACGTTAACTCGAATATAACGACCACTAAATATACTTCCGCCTGTATGTGCGCGCCATGCCGAGCGACTAATAGTTCCGAAGTTTACTTGCCCCTGTGCGTTATTAATATTTACATGGCAGTTCCCGCTAGAGGTGCATCGATGCCGCAGGATTAGGGACACAAAGACGCTTCCGAGACCACGGGGCAGGGGAACCGGAAACTTGACCGTGCAGTCTCCACGTTCTGAGTTACCAGCCCGAACGATTTAAATACGACTTTGTATTCGGGGGTGCGTGATCTGTATGGTCGGCTATTTGATCGCGATATTGCCTCCACCTCCAGCTTTACCTCAAACCCCTTTGCATCCGACCACCGTGCCAACTAAAACCATTTTAAATGCGAACGGCCAAACAGCGAGTCTCGCTTGTTCCTATGGAATTCGATTTCATACAATTTAACGCTGCTACGAGCCGTTTATTTTTTTACTCTACTTCTGATGAAATTACTTTTTTTTATCGAAAATTGTTCAGATAAACCGAGAATTCTTTAACTCTTTTCGCGGCGTTTCAGTTTGTGTGTTGCTTTGTTCATTGAAATAAATTGGACGAAAAGAAGCGACTCGTATAATGGTCTGTTCGCAAAGTAATTTGAAGTTACGTTTAACGAAGGAGGTTATTTGAAAACGTTCTACTGTTTCGTAATATACGCAATATGGCAGTGATGGTCAATTAATTTTCGCTATCAGCACATCTTTGGTGGCTACTCATGTTTTACGTTAATGAGTGGATACGCTGATTCAACATGTACAAGGTGGTAATCTGAACTCGAGCATCTAAATTATTTCCACTTCTATTGAAAGTAGGAAGAAATGACTAGATAGAATACACATGGTTTTAAGACGTGCATCTGATGGTGATAAATAGACTGCGGATCTTTATGCAAAATATAAATTGTCTGCATCGATTGCAAAAAACAGAAACTAAATTGAATGTTATTTCTTCCCACACAATGATTTTAATAGAAAATTTTCCAACAATTTCGAATTTCATCTACTCACAATTTTCGACGAAAAAATCAGTTTCAGTTTGAGAAATGCAAAAGTAATGAAACGGAAAAAGTTATTAAATGTAGATGTTTCATTCGAAAAAAAAACTATTGCGTTATACAGGGTGAAGATGAATTTTTTGAAGAGTACTAAACCTACTAAACATAATATGGAAGAAAATAAATTTCTAACTCACTCCAGTTTGTTGGAATTCAATTATTTTGAAGAAGCGGTTATGAAGAAATTGATTGGGTGAAATATAAAACACAGTAAAAGATTAGAAAAATCTAAGAATATTGTTACGTTGTCCTGAATTTAAAAAATCTATTAAGTAAAAATGTCTGTATCATTTATAATCTTTTTTAGTAATAGCAATTTATTCCTTGTTATATACATTATTTCGTTAAAGAAATATAAATAAAAACACAGTAATTTAGGATATTTTAGCGCTATCTATGAATCTCAAAATGTGTGTTCCCATTCCAAACTCTGAGGTCTATTTACACCCTGTAACCATGAAAACAGGAAGTTGTAATGAAATATGTATCGAATATTTTTCGATATTCCAAACGTGTGCCAAGTTGCGTTACCCTCGGCGACTTTAGTTTGGTGACATCTCCTGTACAGAATCCATTTGATGCACACATACTTCCAAAAGTTCTACTGTATGTTCTACCGTCTCGGTTTTTGTTACAACGTTGCCGTAGCTTGCGCCAGCAGGGCCAATGCATTTCACGAATAGCGATCTCAAAAGACATCTCGAGAGGTCTCGATCGACTCGCGAATAAAAAGCCAACGAAATGGTGGCTTCCGACTGAAAGCAGCGGGTCTCAAAGAGTTAAACTGTAACCTCATTGAACGTTCAGGCCAGGCCATCGAGGAGAGGAGGATCGTCTACTTTGCCAATCCTCTGCCCGATTTTGCTGCTTCGGCTTCCGACGTTTTACCGACAATGAACCTGACTTTTATCGTTAAAAAATTGATTTTTTTTTCAATTTTATTGTAGTTTCATATGTATAAAATGTTGTATAGAAGTTTTCCAAGTTTGAAATCTTTATGCAATGTAGAACATTCTTATTTAATACTGGTAAGTTGGAACTTCTTTTGAGTTTTTCTAGAAATTATATTTTCTCTAAATTATAGAGATTCTCCACAGATTTGCTTCAAATTAAATATAACAAAATGATCTACACACAGATTTTCATTTTTAAAAAACCGGTTTTTTTCCTTGAGTATAAGTATTGTAGAATATAGTTGAATTTTTAGACACGTTTTTCTCGAAATTGTTACCACAACATCCAAAATTCCAGTTGCTAAATTGATTTTAAATTTTGAGGGAATCTTCAACACATACTTAAGTTATTTCAGTAGAAAAATATGTTTTTGAATATGATTATATTACGAAGGGAAATCAATTTTCGAAATTACAAAATTTATTTCGGAATATAATCTACACTTTTGGCATTATTTGCACTTACAATCACACGTTTATTTATTATTTATTATCTAAATAAAAATTTGCCCAACCCTGCTCCGAGTCACCGCTCGAGTCCTAAGGGTTAACTACCCTTTTCCGGGGTAGTCAACATCACCGATATCCGACCTTCGAAAATGTGTCCCGTGTCACTTTACGGGTGTCTGGCGCACGCCACGAGGTTTTGCTATGATAATCGTGCAACACGTCACGTGCGTGACATCGGGAACGGACTCTGACTCACCTATCCGCCACCCCAGAACCCAAACCATTCTGTCTCGGTGGCGACCGTTACGGAGCCGTAAGTGATTATACTCGGTCGCGTTCGTTGTCCGCAGCTCTCGCCTCCTTCTGTCGGGACGTTAACATGTATATACCGGCTCGATGTAATGAGTCATAACAGGGATGCGTGCGGCCTTTCGGATGTCCTCGGACACGAATACCGATGTGGGATCGTTCCACGGGAATCGCGGTAATGCACCGCGTCCACAGCTCTGAGTAAATAGAATGGCCTCGGATCTGGTGCGTATTACGCCCCATGATCGCTGAGCGGCCAGACGCGGGTTTTGAGGGATCGCCGAACGATCCAGTAAATGTACCGAGTGGATGGCGACGGATGAAAGAAGCGATTAGGGGAGCGCGGTTTGTGAAATATTATTCGGATCTCCATTGTCGATGGGAACGTAACATAAAGCGGATCTTTGCTATGGAGATGTATTTATTTATCCACAGAGAAGCTGAAAGAGGTTTCTTGAACCCCGCCCCCCGCCCGGTAACGAAATACCGAGTGGAAGCATGCCTTCGCTTGGGTAGGATATTTTTAGAAAATATTTCATGAAACGTATCCGAAATTTTCTCTATCGAGAAATCATGGCGGCAGAAATCTTATCTGGCAAAGATATTCTTTCGTAGAAAAGCACTGAAATAGACAATATATCCGAAGTTGGAAATATGAATATGTTTATTGATTTTACTTATTTATACTGTTTCATGGTATTACTCACTGCCTCGCACACAGGATTACAGCAACACTGAATTATAGCTGGACAGTGGATTTTGTGTATTTATAATACTTTTCCAGAGAAATCGATAGATAGGGAATCTAAACGATTCGAGACAGTAATTAGAAGATAATTTTCGTCGAAAGAGAGAAAGAGAAAGAGAGAGACTCATTACGTCGGTAGAAAAAGTGTCAGCTAGAATTTCCATAATAAAATATTAATTACAACTCGGACGGGATATTTCAAAAAATTTCCGGCATGTCGAAGCCCTGCACGGGCACGATTCATGTAGACACAGTTGTCAGTTGAACATCCGAACTTTGCGCGCTGGAAAATTAAGCGTTCGCCGAAGTTTGGATTAATTAACGGGCGAGCGGACGCACGCAAAATCGGAGGAAAAGTTCGAAAAATAAATTACTAAGAGAGTACATATTCGGTAAAGTTCGACGCGCTCCATCCTGTCTGCCTCGATATTTGATACTTTTTTCTCTCTTCGGTGCACTTTATTCGATTTTCTATTATTGGCGATGGTAACGAAATTATTTGACAGCCCTTTTCCCAAGGCTGCTGGTCTGAATTATGAGTCGCGAGCGAGCTTCTTCGTCGTGCAATATCGTCTGTCAGTAACGACCGCTCGTTATCCATGTTTTTCATCTCGAATCAAAATTGTTTTTAAACTGTCTGAGAATGTCGATAGTCTTCGGAAGCGTTGCCGAATACAAGGACAACATATACGCTCGGAATTCGAGAATTTCAGACAGGGGAGGACGCGTGTGTTCGACTCTGTCGCTAGAACTGGGACGAAAACGAAACAGATGGGGAACTACGGTCAAGAAGTGAACGCATGTGACGCGATGTGTACCACTTTTTATAGCCATTTTTGTAGCCGACGAGGAGCTTGATTGCCCGAACTAAATGGAGCACACGTTGCTCTGCTGATGGCTAACATACTGACGCAAGAAACGGACGAAATTCAGTATACAAACGCAATTAATTCTTAACGAGTCCGGCTTTCAAGACCGGCTTTTCTGTTTGTTGCAAATAGCCAGTAGCTCTAGGTGGTCAACAGTCAATTATTATTTGAAATCAGCGTTCGTTCCCCGTATATAGTGGTAAACATTCAATATGTATAAATGTCAAATCTGCTGTAATAAATGATTCATTTTACAGCTCTATTCTGGACTATTAGATCACTTTCGAGTCCACAGCGGCTTTGTATACGACATATTGTTCCGTATTTTATTTATATTCAGGCAGATCACGTTCACACACCCGTGAATAATACACCGGCCTATAATACGCTGATAAATGTTACTTTCGAACCGAATTCATCATTCGGCCTGCGACATTACACTCCGGTAGTACATACACATTAAGATTTACACGATTTCAATTTACAGCAGTGGTTTTGTGTTTACACATAACTTCTTGACACCCTCTGCACATACATTCATGCGCAAAACTAGTACTGACGTTAAACATGCTTGTATTTTTACCAATTTTTACAAAACCTTAAAAAATGTAAGATGTGCTATCCTTTTGTCCCAGAGTGTAACTTTCCCGAGAACGAAACGGAATTGTTAACCACCTTACGATCCATTCAGAAGTTATTTCTTTTCGGCTGTGGAATTTGAAAAGTTTATCTAAGAGTTCGAATAATTCTGAAGAGAGTTTCTTATTTGCGTGACATTCGGCTGCACACCGACAAACGAACGTTATAATTACGATCCAGAACGGTGTTCCACGGACGAGCCATTGCTTGCGTCTGAGTCGAACAAAGTTAAAATGGATAATGAGGGTAATTAAACGAATTTAACCGGTACCGTCTACTGTCGCTCCTTAGATGAACCACGGGGATCTCGATGGCGGGGGAACCAGTGAATTGCGAACAGACTCCTCGTTTTTTACGATCTCCGATCCCGCCCTCTTCCCGTCCCCCTTCCCCTTGGTACGCCCTCTTCCCTCCGGCCTTACTTGAATTTCTCCATCGTTTTTCATCCTCGCTTCTTGGCCGCGACTATCTCCCTCCGTCCTTCGCCGTTCGAGGACTCATTACGCAGCGTCTTCGGTAATTAATCCGTCTTAGTGCTATAAACGCCAGTCCACGTTCCCACGTCTACGCCCGACCAGCCCCGAAAAAAAGATCCGACCGGGGTTGGAGTCGGGGTCGGGGTCGCACGGATCGCTTTAACTTCGTAATTGACACCGTTTAGATCTTAAATATAAATGCGCACCATCAAAGTTCCAGCTTAAATCGTCCGCGACTCAATTTCCCTGCGAAATTTCCCTTGCTCCCGGACAAACATAAATCACCATTTACGTAAATTATATTTATACTTCTCGCTGGTCTTTTGCTCAGCTTTTATTCGCCACCCTCTTGGTGATCGTTCCGCTGGCTCCCGCGATACTGCGGCGAATTTCTCGAATTACGTGCCACCATTTAAATAGATCTCCATCTCGGTGTTCCTAGAGGAGTCTATAAATCCCCAATCGGAGGTCCTCCTCGGCGCTCGTTTACCTTCTCGTCGCGATTTCCAATTTTCTTCTGCCTCGATCGGCGATTTTTAAAGCGACGACGAAATTACGTCGCCGTCGTCGCCGATCCGGCTCAATCTGTCGCCGAGTCGCAGGTCAATTACGATCGAAAATTAGGAAAGTCGGGTTTGCTGAGACCCGGCGTTCTTGTCGAAAGTCACAACGCCGAGTAACTACTTTCTTCGCACAGATGACGGCGACTCGTGTCACCAATTTCATCCGGTAATCACCGATAGAGTGAAAGGAATCATTTCTGCTGATTTCTACCACTGATTAAATCAATTTCTCGCCATTTTATATTCGTTCAATATTCCTCTGTTTCCCTACAACAGACGGAAATCTGTATTAACCCTTAGCACTTGAGTAGTGACTCTGAGGCGCCAGTCAAAATTGTTGTACCATTATCATAGGGATAAAAACGTAGGTAGGGATCTCGATGGTCGAGACGGGTCGAGAAGACATGCATCATATTTCATATTATATATTTTATCAAAATTAAAACATGTGAAAATGCGGAAAACTTTGGATTGACACATTTGTTGTTTTTATAAAGTAATGCAAAATAATTTCTTTTGGTACTCCGTAAACCCACTGTAAAAAGAAGCATTGTGAATTTAAATAGCGTGTTGGCCATTAACCTGCATCCACCTTTACGATTTTGTGCTAGAAAAATATACACGAATATTAATCCTGCGAGCAAAGTATACTCCGAGAGAGGGCGACATTAATTTACGAAACCGGCGTTATTGGAAATCGAAAGTGGAAGGGTCGTAATTAAAAAACGAGGAAACGTTCAATTTTTACCACTCTCTAAAGGACCCTCGAAGCGGTTTATGGAAGTTCGCAGGATCGGATCGTTCCCTTTTACAATCGGTCTTCTCCCTCTTTCCCTCTCTGTTCGGTGATTTTCGAGAACAGGTTAGGGTTCACGGAAATTATTCGGGGCGCGTTATTTATGGCGGTTAATTTTATTCCCGCGGACGCGGCCGCGTTAATTAGAGCAATGATGATTTATCGTCGCGTTGGTTACGCTCGCGGTACACAAAAGCGGACTACACACTCGAACGATCAGAAATAGATTTCCGTTCTCGGCGGGTCCTCTCGCGAGCACTGCGAGCACGGCCATTGGCAATTCCAGCGTCGCGGTTCTATTGTTGATCAGTCCCGATGAATAATTCCGCGTAGCTCTGCCGCGCGTGAGCGCGGCCACACATGCACCCAGCCACGAGATCCAGCTGCGGCCGGAGCCTTATCAGATAGTCGGGCTGACCGGCCGCGACGCGACGTGTTCCCCACGGAAACCGAGTTATCGTTAGGTTGTTACACCTGAGACGTAAGTTAGCTCGTTGCCGCAACCCCGCTCCGCCAGAATTAAACAAATTATATTGGCCAAGCCACCGTGGCCAAGCCCGTTAGTTTCTACCACGACCAATACAAAACGGCCGGATCCCGTAATATCCTTGCGATTTCCTCATCGATAATTATTATCTTGCATGGGTCTTCTTCTCTGCAGGGGTCCCTTCGCTTTTCTTAGTTCTCATTAACATTTTTTGTAACGTGAATTAAACGTATGTTGATTCTAGATACAGAGTCTACCATTTTGTACCACGGTTTCGATTTGGCATGATGCTAAAACTGCAACAGTCCTCTTAAAACCTTTTTTTTTCTTTCTTTCTTTTTTCTTTCCTCCCCCTGGTGGAGGAGTCAGGGTTATGCAGGACTCCCCCTGTCTGGCGGTCGCTGAGCGAAGCGAAGAGGGGGTGCCAGGATCTCGCGAGAACTCAACAGGCCAAGTCCTCTTAAAACCTGATGTCCTTTTAATCCCTTCCCCTATGAGCTAAGTCACGAGCGGGCWAAGTCTTGTGTCCCCACTCTATCTTTCCTTTCTACGGCGCTATTCCCCGAGCTTCTGCCGCGGCCCGGTCACGTGAAGCGTTTCGTCTCTCTCGTGCACGTGTCACAATGTTACGAGACTACTACACTACTGGCAGTGAGGGGATAACTTTTTCCCCTCAATTGGTGGTCCCACCCCTCATGTGGCGACTCTGGGCGCAGGCCACAGTCAACAACAAGTAAAGGTTGCATAAAAAGTGAATCTACACCTCTCGAACTCGTCGCAAAATTGTTTATAACGAAGATAATTGTTGTCATATACCCGTCCGACGGATGACCATTGCTTCTTATGCACCCTGTACAGTTGGTCACGAGCCTGACTCGCGTTGTTTACGTTTGCCCCGATCGAAGTACCAGTAGTCAGTATTATGAGTCAGGCTCGTGTTTCTTGTTTCTGCCCCGAATTTCTTACTGCAAGTCTCACTGGATACTGTAGGCGAAGTGTGGTCAATACTATTTCCAATTGACACGATTTCCTAACATTCGACTACCCTCACATAGCACCGACATAACGCTGACATAAACAGAGAGTTCACCTTATACACATACAGTCGCGCTCTAAATTCTTATGGAACAAAGTTAAATCAGATAATAACGAACACTTAAAACTTTGCAAAAATACAGAAAAGGAATGGGGGAAAGTTCGGAGCCGGGAGGGTCATTATATTTGCCCGGCGAGCTCAAGGGTATTTATTAAGCACACAGTAATCTAGATATCAAATTAAATATTGCCAAGAATTTATGAGAAGATCCAACATTGACAATCGCGACTGAGTTCTTCCGACAGCCCGGCATCCGTCGAAATTTATTTCCATGACTGAGCAAGGAGGAGTTCGCGAGGCGGCCGGATAGTTTTATTTAAACGATTTAGACAATAGCAGCGACAGTAGCAATGGAAGAGTACGGGTCTTTAAGCACGCGTTCCCCGGGACCGTTAACTGTAATCTTCAGAAGTTATGGAACCTGTACATTTCACGAGTACATCTTTATTATTTCATTAAATTCTATTCTGCGATTGTCCGGGCGAGCTTGTCGACTCGTAGACGGAATTAATTTCTGAAGTCAGGTTCGAGGATGTTGCAGATTAAAAGCCTCGTAATTATTTTCTGACGAATTCAAATGGAAAATAGGTGGACGCGGACGTCATCCTAGGGAACCCGGAGAATCACGAAGTAGTAAATACCGGTGAAACATCTGCGTGACGTCCCAGGTAATGCGCGTCTATTCGATTTGAAAGGCAGTCGACAATGTCGAGACGATGAACGTCGCAAAGCCGGCGTTGCGCGGCTCGCTTCTCCAGCCTGGATCTCCCCGACTTTTTCGTTTTTCCCCTTTTTTTGCTTCTTCTCCGTCTTCCTTTTTTCAAGACGAGCCGAGCAGACCCGGCGTGTATTCCGCCGTTTGTTCCGCGGGATGTATTCACCGTGCCGGCATCCGTCTTCCTTTTCTCCCGGCCCGATTCACAGACGTCTTTCGAGGCGTTGCAACGCGGAACGCAAAGACAATAAAACGCGAGCGCGCGCGCGCGCGGAGCGGCAGTCTAGCGTCTGGAGGAGGAAAAGGCCGGATAAATATACAGAGTATAAAATAGGCCGCGTCGGTAATACCGTCCGGGACGGGTAGTGGGCAGTGGAGGGGGGACATTAAAATGAAAAAAGAGAAGAAGAGACGACGGGATGGAAAGGAGGAAACGGGACGGAAGAAAAGGGAGAGGGTGGCTGGGTTACAACTGACAGGGCCGACACTCAGTGGCGGAGCCAAGGTTTTACCCTGTTGGACCATTACCCCTTTTTATTATTTTCTGGTTAAAACAAAGGGAACCCTTTCGCCCAGCCCGGTTAGTTGACCGACTTGCACCAGAAAACTTCAGCCTCGAGATTAATTGCACCCTCTCCCTTCAGCTCGATCCTGTACCTCCCCTTCCTCCCATGCTCGCCCTCGCTTCCTTTCCATTCTTGGCGTCTCTTTCACCCTTTTTTATCGCTCCGTTCCTCCTTCAATCTCTCTCTCTCTCTCTCTCTCTCTCTCTCTCTCTCTCTCTCTCTCTTTCTCGTTCCCTCTTTCTTTCTTTTTGGGGGAAGGTCCTTGAGAAAGTTCGGGAATGGCGAGCCAAGTTTCGAAAAGAAGGAAAACAGGGGTGAGAAAGAGAAAGCTGAGCGGCCCGACTGCTAAATTCCCCTGTCGTTCAGCGCCGTCGGATGCACCGACGGAGCTCGGGCTTCGGTTTTATCAAGCGACGGATCTACACTGGTTTATCCTGTTCTGCCACCTAACCCCAACCCTTCCGCACATGTGTCACCGTTACCTATTTAAGTCTTCATCAAAGATCCGAAGGACAAGCTTGACAACCGCGACTCAGCGGGTGAATGATACGAACGGAAGCGAACGGGATCAACCTGAAGCTTCCTTCCTCGCTTGAACCCTAAATGCACGTTGCTTAAGATCGTCGAGTTCCCAGAATTTTACCTATACAGGACGTTGAAGGAAAGCGGCGAAAATTTTAAAGGTTTATAGTACATATTATAACCAGGAGGAACAAAAACTTTGTAATCAACATAGGGATGACAGATAAAGGAGTAATCGGTCTCACAGACAACAGAATTGCTTCATAAATACGTTAGCTCAAGGTTAACCTAACATATGTACTTCTGAGTTAATCCCTTTGCGCACATTCAACTTATTGTCAAGGAGCTCACTTACGACATCGAACGTTCTTAAATGGTCACACTCGATTTTAAGTTAACAGGATTATTTGGACGGTCCACTTTGATTGCACTTGATTGCACAAAGTTAATATTTTCATAAAGCTGCGGCAGCTACATACTGCCGAATAAATGCAAATTATGCCTCGTAACCGTAAAAATAGGACTTTTGAGGGCGATTGCGGCCTAGATTGATCTTTTATCTAGCGCTTCTGACTACTGAAGAACCCCATCTTTGCATTATCGAGAAATGAGAAGCGCATCCCGCACCCTTGCAATTCTGGAAACGAGTCTACCCCCTCAACGAATACAACAAATACGCGTATTAGTGTGACTGAAGCAGAATGATGTAGTGACGTGAGTGGAAATCTGGACACTGTCGAAATCACGGCCATCTCCTGATGGGCGATTAGCACAGACTGATGGATACGATGGTAGCAAGGTCGGTCAAGGTCGGTTCTACAATTTTGATGGTCCCTTCACGTTCTGTCGACACTTCTACGACCGCGGTTTTGTCACGTTGGAGATACATATCTGCTGAATTGTAGAACCCCTACAGTACTATGTGACATGTTTTGGACTACCCTAATTTTAAAGGCTACATTAACCCCCCGGAACAAGCAGATAGCACACATTAAGATATACACATGCTTCTAATTTATTTTCACATTGCCACTGAAGTTTTGTTTCTACATACAATATTTTATTATATAGTTTATTAGTAACATTTATATAGAAGTCAAATTAAATTAGACTTCATCAACCTGTTTGGCTTTATTTAACAAAAGTGTTTTGCCAAAATCTCTCTAGAGGGACAAAATTATAGCAAACTGAAGATATTAACAAATTCGTGAATGATCTGCGAACGTCCAGAACTCATATTTCCATAATGTTCTAGATCTTTTAATAACTTCTCGACTTTTGTGTTCCGATTTTCGATATTTCTGCCACTGACTACCGTCCATATTTTATTCTCGATATAGTATACGTATTTCACGAACACTTAGTGTCTTTCCACGGTCCATTTGTATTAACCATCTGTCCTTTGTTAACCAGTAAGAATCACAAAATGTTATTACACAGTTTATTGACTATGGTTTACGTTCAATGCTTGTTATTCAGTAACTCATGCGCAAACGAGAAACGTAAATTTTGTGCTTGTGGTACCATTTTGTTCGGTTTGCGTGCTGCAATATTTACATCTGCATTCGTAAAATTTTGTCGGAGTGAATATTGTGGACAACATTCAGCACGTTACATATACATACATGCTTTCACCAGTTTCAACTGGAAAACTGTAAAAAATGCAGGATGTAGGTATTGTTTTTTTCTATCCTGAAATATATCTCTGAATATGATTGACACGTTGGTGCATTAAAATCATAACTGACCGAGATTTTCATGAAAAAGAAAAAGATAGAGCAAGATACAGTGCGCGCACACAGTATACGTTAGCTGTCACCGCAGTTTGTACCGTTTGTTTCTCGACAAACCGGCCAACATTCGACAAAACGAAATGGAAAAGAATTCGACTTTCGTTCGAGTTTCGGCGAACAGCTCGGGGCATCAAGATCAATAGTCTCGTTGAGTGCGATACAACAATTAGTTTCTCTCTGCGAAACAAGTGCAACACCGTTTGTGAATACCGAATAAAGTCTTTCTGAATGTTTCATTTTCATCAGTGTTTCGCGAACTCGTTTCACGGTAATCAACGTTTGATGTTTTAAGTTGACGGGACCATTGCTAAGATCTTACGATCGAATGCAGTGTCGCCAGATTAGGGGAGGGAGCACAAATTGAGGGGACTACGGTTACCTTCTCTCCGCCATTACCGGATTAGTCACGACGCACACGCAAACGTGTGTTACGTCACGTGACGCGTACAGTGTGAGACAAGTCTTAATCTGAGTATATTTCATGAGGAATTGGAGCTACCAAAAAAATGTTCCCACAAAAGTTGTCTTGTATAAAGAGACACTTTTGATCGATTATAACTCGAGAACCAGTTAACTAACTTCAATGAAATTTTCGGAGCGTATATAATTTATACAAGTTGACCAAAAAAAACATTTTTTAAATTTTCGTTATTGGCCAAGCTAAAAAAGTCGTAAAAACCAATTTTTACTATTGTTTTTCACAATTCCGACTAAATACATTTTTTCAACATATTTTTCGACGTCACTTACTAAACCAATTCATCTAGCCTTATAGAGAAATTTAAGTCGTTTTGGTCCATTCATAAAAAAGTTATTCTGATTTAAAGTGTGTGTGATCAGTTTTGCTCCTAACTGTACATATAACTTATAATAACCTAATCATTATCTCAAAATATCCTCTTATTGATAACAGATAAAGAATGTCTGCGGCTCATATCACGAATATTGGCTTTAAGTCGAGAAGAGTGGAATTTTTGTCAAATAGTTACTGAAAATAGCCAGGTGACTATAAATTTATGGAGCACAGCTAAACTGGAGCCCGCAACTTATACAACAGAGTCGAAAAGATTTATAAAATCGCTTTTTATTCCTGGCGAATTATATACTGCGGGCTGATGATTTCTATCTGCGATGTGCTCTTGTTATTTATAAAGGTCCGAGTATCGACAATTTGACAGTATCGAATATTCCATGAATATTGTCGAACTGCTTGGAAGTTAATGACAAAAATACGGAGGAGGAACCACTTTGAAACATTTCCTGACCGTTTCAACCGTTCCATCAGCGCTTTTACGGTCACGTTCGATCGCGGATCGATCCATATCCGTAGTTCTCGAGGAGAGCCGCGGCGAGAAGAAAGTGCTTCAGGTCTCGGCCCAATAATTTTGCCAAGGAATATTCTCTTCCCCGAAACGAAGAAAAGAAAGGAGAAAGGAAGGAAGAAGATCTGGCGGTAGGCTCGTCACTACGGCCTGCCGATGCTCAGCGACCGTAGAAAAGAGTTCCTGAAGAGTTCCTTCACGAAACCGGCGCGCGGAGGATTCATTTCCTGTCGTTGTCGTTCGACGATCCCACGAAAAACGTCTATAGGTCTTCGTGGCTCTCGACGTCACGCCGCGCCACGTTATTTTGCGATCTCGGTTATTCAAGAACGCGAACGAAACAAGGCAAAGAGAAGCTCGCGAAAACGAAAGTAACGAGCATCCTCGGTGAATTTTTATGGCAGTTTGTCACATCAAGCGCTGACGCGGCAATTTTGGCCCGATATGACCCGACCACAACGTGCTGGCACGTATTTATTTTTTACGTGTTACTATATATATTGGTATATTGGTTATTGACATAAGGGTTACTAATGAGAAAGGAATATATGAATGCACTGCGATGATAAAAAGAACTGTCTATAGCGGATGTACACATAACTCTTAAATACAGTGGGTAAAGAAAATATTTGCCCACAGTTTTTAAAAACAATTAATACACTGGGGGGACATTACATGTATGTACATATGTATATTTGATTGAGGGTGATATACATACAATACGAACTCTTCGTACGAATTTCCTTTTTAAATACTTTAAATTCGAATACTTCGAATACTTTTTGTACGAATTTTCATCCAATACGAAAACTAAGCAGTTTTTCGTTAACCTAAAAATTGGACTTCTGATTCAAACGTAATTTTTGAAAAGGGGGATAACCAAATCTTCAAATGTCAAATATTATATTAAAATAACGAGTAACACACAAGAACAAATTTAATTAAAAAACGATTAAATTCAAAATTCAAAGCTACGCTAATGAAAACCTTTCGCGCGAAATTCAAATTCTCATTAAACGGTGGCGAGCCGATTATTCTAGCATAAATAAAGTACATGTTTATGTAGGAATCGTTAATGACCATAACGCAAAATATTAATTAACCAAAACATAATTTAAAGGGCGTAAAGCTACTTAGCCAGAAATCTAAAATTTAGTCCCCGTTAATGTTAAAGACTCAACTAAATTACAAAATACGTCGCTGTTTATGTGTATGCAATATTTAAAAAAATTTTAACTGAACAAATTAAAACACGTGACTGATAAAATAATATCTGTATTTTCAAACGTACTGTGTTAGCAGCTGCGGGAAGAAATGCAAAATGATTTATCAACGTTATTCGTAAAATGAAGTTGACGTTCCGGGCACTGAGAATTAATTTTACGAGATTAAACGAACGAAGAGTTTGCCGCACACATATTTCGCGCACAAAGGAATTACTCTGCAGGAAGCTAATAATCCTGTTATTTGACTGGAAAGTTTCGAACGGCGAATAGAAAATTAACTCTTAATCATGAAAACATATCAACATTACTGTCAAATGGAGGTTCGAGGAGGTTCTTCTTTTATAAGACGCATAAAATAATCGCGGCAGAGTAGCTCTGACAGAAATTCACATTTGCGTGCAATAGTTTAAGACGAAAAAGGAAAGAGACAGTAATTATTCATTTTATATGAGAACCATACAATATAAGTATTTATATTCTTGTAGTACCACGTATTGGACCTAATATACAGAGGGAAAACAAAAACTTGTATTAAACTCTTGGCGAGCGGCGAGAAGCCGTGTGAAATTGTAATCAAAGCGACTCACCGACACGATTCCCCCTCTCGCCCGTTTTTCAAACTCCATTCTGCACGGTAGGTCGAACGAAATAAAACGTGGAAGTATTAGAAATAGAGGGGGGGGGCACCCCGAAGGGGTTGAAATTAAAACAAAATTTCCGGATCGCAGTGAGAGGTCGACGAATTAATTTTCACGGAACGAGGCGTCTACTAGTTGCATCGTTGAATTATTAAAGCTGTACCCGCGTGGAAAGGGATATAAAGCTGTGCTTGTTTGCCGGCTTGCGATTTCACGCGTTCCACTAACGTCCACGCGTCAGTCATTTATCGCTGACAGAAAGAGGCGAGGCGAAACGAAAAAAAGATGGGAACATACAAAATTTACTGTCCTTTTTTTTTCGACAACGAACTTTGATGTAAATAAATCGAACGGGGATGGCCGAAAGTTCGAGCCGTGTTCGCGTCCGCGACGGAATGGACGTCGCGTATTCATTTTCATAAAACCTGATGTCCACGGACCGCCGCGCCGCGCCGCAGCGGTGAACCGTGAGAACGAAAAATAAAAATGTTCGGAACCCGGTGCGTACCGGGCATTAACTTACTTTCGGAGGACGTTGTATAACCGTGTCATCCAACTTTCGCGGTTTTTCACCGCGCGGACCCCTTATTTATCGCGGCCGCTTGAAACTTCGCCGCCTCCAACGCGAAATAGCCCGCTCGCTGGGAACAAAGAGTAATTACTAGATAGAGTCGCCGCGGGAAAAATTTCTAATCAACGTAAATGAATCGGCCGGTACACGGGGGAGAACATTAAGCCTCGTCCGGCCAGTGGTTCTCGCGTGCGCGCGCGCAACGCTTTTTCATCCTCGGACGAATTTATAACCATCTAAATTATCGGCGTGGCCGCGGAATGGGACCAAACCATATATCCGTCGAAATTTTTCATTATGTCGACAAAAAGTGTACAGTCCGAGGTTCCCGTCAATCTCGCGGGCAAGAACGAAATAAAAGCTGTGTGCTCTAGCTCTCTGTTCATCTCGCCAACCAACCCCCGTACGCAACGTGATAAATCTTTCAGCGCGAAAGCGCGCGGATTCAATGCGCATCCGCCGGTAATTAACCCGTCACGATTCCGACCAACGGAGAGAAAGAGGGTGAAAAACCGCGTAGGCAAACGTGCGTAAATATTAACGGAAAAACGCTCGCCGCAGAGGCAGGGGTGGTGTGTTCAGCCGGGGTTCGCTCCCTGAAAGAGAGGACTCCTGAAACCCCCTATTGAGTCAGCATTATTGCAGGTGCAACGCGAGGTCGCCGAGGTCGCCTCCTGTAAAAAGCATTAGCACCGCGAGGGCGCGAGTAAAGGCTTGCAAAAAGGAGTCCTCCCTGTCGTATTGGCAGGTCCTTTCACTCCTCGAGTGGCTGAGACTCTTTTGTGCGGGCCTGTACCCGGTTTAGGGCACGGGATCGCAGCCGTAGTAGGACGACGAAAAGGGCGTCATGTGACGGTAAGTGGGTGGGGTGCGAGACAAGGGAAGAGGAAGACCCCGAAAAAAAAACTCGTGAATGGTGATGCACAGATGCGACGGATGTGACGATGTTCCCGGAATAGATGAACTCCTTTCTCGACGGTGTATGCATGCGGACATGTGTCCGGATAACGGTGCCGTGTGTGGGTGAGGCTCCTTCCTGCGACCAGACAAGCTTGAAACTTCCATGGCCCAGCGAAAATATTTGTACGAAGATGTATTCGTGGTTGCAATGGACATGAAGTGCATTCCGCTGTAAAGAGTTCCAAAGTATACGCATTGTGTATCGGATTTATGCGAAAGTGGATCGTCTGAATGCTATCGAAATGGAGTAATATGTATGGGAGTCGTAAAGTTTCTATTAGACTGAATCGCACAATGGAGATTATAAAAATATACGGATACTACGTATACCGCTGCTCCTTTATGGCGGATATTTCTCCGCGGAAAAATGGGCAGAAGAATCGAAGTACAGTTGAAGACATTTCATCGTTATTCTTTCTATAGAATAACGAAGAAATAAGAAATGATAGGGAACAGATGCATCACAAAATATGTATGCAATTTATGAATAAAATCTTTTGGAGGATCGCTCAAAGTTATTAGAAAAATTAATAAAAAACTTAACATCGCCAAATCTTTATACGAAATTAAAATTTTCCATCCTAATTCCAACAAATGAGAGTTATTTCTTCCTTTATTAATAGGTCCAATAGGTTCGTAATATGGCAAAATTTTTTAATTCTTTAGATGATTTTAATGATTTAATGAAAACCGCACTATAATTATTACTTACTATTTGAAACACTCCCCCCTCGCGAGGATCTCGAAATTCCACTAATTGAAAAATTAGGATTTATTTAATTAGCTAAACGTTAAAATTACCCTCGCCTCATCGAAGGGACTCAATACACGTTTCACAATTGTTCCAGTGAAACCATTATTGAATAATTAAACACTGCACCCTGCACGATACTAAAATTTTCTCCGCGATTCTGTCCAAGTGACCCTAAATTAAGTCGTTTGGTCCAATTTAGAGAGAGTTATCGTCTTTTTAAAAGTGTCCGAATATTACTGTACGAATGTGACAGACTGTACGTATAATCAATATTATAACCAGGTCTTCTTTAATCGGATATCAGTTCACCACTCATCGGAAGAACTGAATATAAATATGTATGATCGTATATACCTATTTTTAATCCGTACATTTATTTTTGCCTAGAGATCATGACATTAATCAGTTTAGAGAAATAAAGTCTGCCTTAAAAAACTTAACATGTCAGAATAATTGAAATCCTCCACAGAGTACGGGAACCACACGGTTGTGTAGAGATTCGAACGAAACTGGACCCGTCGCTCGAAGAGTTCGTTACCATATGCCACGGTATGTATCCACATACAGTGGGTTCAAAAAGTATTTGTATAACCAATTGTTCCGAAATAACTTTTTGTAAAAATATAGCGAATTGACGAAATCTAGACGTCGTCGAACACCGATGAAACCATTACGCTCGATAAGCAATATCGGCAGTCTACCATGTAAAAATAATGCAAACAAACAAAAATCTGATAGTTGTAAAAGTATTTATAGTATTTAGAGTTTGTAACGAAACACTAACACGTGTAGGTTAACAAATATGTTTAATGATATTACCGTTACTTTTGTGTAATATTCTGTTACCTAACAAACTACTATTTTTTTAAAAACTTATATTGCTATTATAAATTATTTTATCGTTAGGAAACTATTTATACTCATAACTGCAACTAAAATTGCAATTGAAAATAAAGACAAATTTTTTTTAATATTCTTAAAATAAAATACTATTTTGAAAAATGACTGCAGCAAATAAAATATTTTATTTCCAAAGTTATACGGACATTTTAAACTAAGTAGAATTAGTTATACTATCTAAAATATTATATTACACCGAATTCTGATAATGATGTAATATTATATGGGATATGGAATTGCTTGCAAATGATAGTCATCCGATTAATGCCACCATTTATCAGTTGATTAATATAATATTGAAATGAACTAGATATTATAGTGCAATATAGAAGTTTAATTAGGAAATAATTAATACAATGCAGTAAATGAAACGGGTAAAATTTTCGTGGTACTCGACGCGTTAACTCTTGCAATTAGCAGTCGAATGATGACTTTGAGATCAAAATATTGTTTAAAAATATATTAGCTCCGAGTGCAGAGGGTTAAAATTAGAATCAGCTACGACAGTCGCAAGACATTTCTTCACACCCTGTACATGGGCGAACAGAGGGATAGGTCTGGGTGTCGGATCGACCCTGAACTTAGGCGGCTGCTATTTCTGCGTACGAAGCAGCGAAGACGGGCCAAAGAGTTATAGCCGCGAGTGTGCCTTACCCGAGGCCGTCGAATTTGTTCTTTTCGACAGTGGCGCGGACTGTGTCTGTTTGATCACGGCTCCGGGTGCGCTCCCTTCTGTTGATTCAATTCAACCTGACTAGCATGTTCACCGAGCGAAAGACACGCGATGGCTAAATTGGAATTGCAGGGTCATCGAGGAGGATTATACTAACGAATCGAACAGTTCGCGCGGACAGGATCGCGGCCCGACGGTATTGATTGCGCCGGACGCGGACGTTCAGCGTTCCTGGATGCTAATGTGAACTTCTCCGCTCGGTTTCCCGTTTCAAGCTTCGAGATTAATGCGAACCTGCCCATTGACTTTAAGATGACGTTGACGAGTCAGATGGATGTACGACGGTTGATTTTATTGCGGCCAAACCGATCATTTTTCAAACACCAGCATGTAATTGCTCCTTGCTCGAGGCAGTCAAATACTAGTTTGATAAATTAGTATGGAGGTAGGGATGGGCATTCAATACTCTGTCTTGCCAGTTTTCAAGCAAATCAATCTACACAGGATTTCGAATCAATTCAATGTGTAGTCAAAGTCAGAATTTCTTTATACTCTTGAAAGCATTGAAAGCTTGAACTGACTGAGTGTTGTGAGTGTTGATCAAAAAACTTTTAAAGGAGGTACATTGTATCTGATAAAACATTGCAACGAGAGAGATAAGCAGCTGGGTAATGACTAGACTGCTGGCAGAGTTGGGAAAAAATTTTATTTAAATAACAATTTCGAATGAAGTGGGTTTAAAACTAAAACTCACTTGGAAAAACCCACTTCATTCGAAATTTTTATTTAAATAATATTTTTGCCCAACACTCGGACTGCTGGGTAATAACTAGACAGCGGATTTTATACATTCGTGACAAAAATGAGTAGGTGTAATTTAAAACAGTAAAAGCATTCGAAGACTTTAAAGCATAATACCAAAGTATGCTCTTTGACAATTTGTCAAACATTTTTTTGTTTTAACGCTGCACACGGATAACAGTTTTGATCAATTTGTATGGGATGGTACAATCTATTCTGACGATTCTAGCAAATACCGCATCAATTTTCAATTAAAGTCGAATCTGGTGAATTCCCAGGTCGGGCTATATATCCATAAAATAAGAAAAATTTTCGAGTACAAGTAGCTCCGAGTGCAAAGAGTTAACATCAGAAAAGTGATTGTTCTGTTATCTAAAAATTCCTTTATCCGAACACTTTTGTATCCCTATTAGTTCGCGGATATGGCAGGCTGTAGCGTATCACGTGGGCATGAAGTTGAGCAGTGTTAAGCAGTCACGTTAACCAAAGATATGCAGTCCCACCGGTCAGTCCCGTGCATAACTGAGAAATGTACGCGCCTGATACGCAAATGTGCACGAAAACACAGGTTACGTGCATTCGACTATGTTTGGACAGTTTGAGGCGTCAATGGTTGTTCCATGGTTACCTGCGCGAGGTCACAACACCATTCCCGATGGTATCTTGATCAAAGCTAGTCAAGGATGATGTCGGCCGCTGGTTGATCGTGTGATGTTTAATTACACCGTTGTAATAGTGGCGTGATTAAAACGACGTGCGAGCAGCACGCTGCGCCGGTTACCGGAAAAGAAGCGCGACATTAATTAACAGCAAACACGTGTAGCCGCCGATGCGACGCCGCCGCCGCCGCCGCCGCCGCGACACGATCTTTCATTTTTACCACGATACGAGAGGCGGAGGCAAGTAATCGGCCGGTGTTAATGGAAATTCGATAGAAGCTGCCAGGATAACGACAGCAGGCGGCCGAGAAGGTGACCGCGGCGGACAAAATCGGAACAAATCTCCGCCGATAAGATAACTCGTTTTTTTTCGGGTCCCCGGTCGCTCCAATTATCTCCGGTCAACGATAAACCTCCTAATTGCTTGAACCTTATCGGCGACCGATCGAAGTGAACTACGTTCGTCAGATAAAATCAACGAGCGGGGCAAGCCGACTTATTTTTGGATAGTGGAACGAGCGAACCTGAATATTCCGATTGTTGGAATCGCGAAAAGGGATAAGTACACTATCTATAATTAACACGCTGACTTACACTGATCACCGGTGAGCGGTGCTGGTTTCCGGTCATGTATCTATATTTCTTGTTGAAATTCTTGCGTTACTGTACGATGTAAGTAATAACATTAGAAATGAAAAAAGAAGAAAATTCTTATTAGAATACCAAAAATGTTCGATTTCCTTGAAAGGAGCGGTTCCTGAGGACATTTCAGGTAACTTTTTCCTTTGCAAAATTGCTGTCCGCGGTTTTGTTAACGAGTTATTAACAAAAAGTACGAACCAATCAGAGCGCAGCTACAGCGGACGAATTCCGGCTTAGCGCTACGCTCAGCGAGATCCGTCCCGTAATAATTCTTTAACAAAGCGACGGGGAACATTTTCGCAAAGGAAAATGTTGCTTGAAATAATCTTGGAATCACCCCTTTCAAGGAAGTAGAACATTTCCGGGGCACCGTGTAGTTTTTTTTGCGAGGTGTATATTTTTTCTAAATTTTCAGAAAATGTTGAATGTTAATAATGTACTTCTCTCTCTCTCTCTCTCTCTCTCTCTCTCTCTCTCTCTCTCTTTCCCCGCCCTCTTTCGGTCTTCCTGTTTGTTAAGGACGTACTGTCGAGCTGTTAGCTTTCATCGCGCCACACCTACCGCTTCATTACGGCGTGTAATTAAAAACCGGCAAGGTAAAGTAGCTAACGCGTCGCTTCCTCAATCATGATAATAACCCAACAACAAAAGGTTGCATTATTTCACCATTAAACAGGCAGGGAGCTCGTCCTTCAGGCCGCCACCGCGCCGGGTCTAAAGTCTGTGAACTCTCGCCGTTCCAGCACAATAATGTTTCTCGATAATTAATCCTGGCGCTGTACCAAATTCCTTGGCCTCGCGAATTTTTCGTGTAACTCGCTGTGATCGCCACGGCAACCGTGTTTCTCTCGGTCGACGATTCCGTTGTAAATGCTGGGACACGTTCGCCGCGGCTAGTTTTCAGCTCGAGCGGCTCAGGCCATCTCTCGTCTCGATGCAACGTCTCCAAACAACCACCGTAAAAGGTTGTTCAAGCATCTGCTCGGAGGATCGTGCCACTTTCCCGCGTTGAGAATATATTTCAGAGTTTAGGTGAAATGGTCGAACGCCCGGATTCGGAGACTGCCGCCGCCGCCGCCGCCGCCGCTGGCCCGTAGGAAGTATCTGGATAAGAACTTCAGCTGCCCCAGAAATTGGATCCCGTTCCTAGACCGGGATACGGATTTGGTATTTTTTTTACCTCCAGCCAGGAGACTCCTTTTACTCGACGAGCCCGATATTCAAACTACGATTGCTGTGTACACAGTATTAACTTTCTCGGAGAGCTCGCTCGTCAACGAGTACGGATAATCGGCGAATCGAAAGGAATTACGCAGCACGATGTAATAATGTTACCGTCGAACGCCCCTCCGTTTACTCAAGCTTTATTCTATCGCAAATTTGTCAATAAATGACCCACTTTGCAGAGCAATCGAGATCAATGCTTCGGCGAAAATGAAATGTTTAATGATATCAATCTTGCGCATTTATGAGGCCAGGAAGAAAATAGAAAATAGAAAATTATTTTTATTTTGATAAATCAAGGATTTCAAAGTGACAGCTGTGATTCAAGATTAATGCTTTCACAAAAGTGAAATATTCAATGACATCAGTTTTACCCATTTATGTGACGCCCTGTAAACTCTTGCGAAACTGATTGTAAAAAAGGTTTTTTGTTCAATTTTAATAAAATCTCTATTATACTGGCTCTATATCAATTTGACAACCATAACATATATATGTATAGTAAAAGTCGTAGAAAAGCTGAAGTGAAAACAATACCATGTGGAAATATGAACAAAAACTTTTTTAAAAAATTATTCCATTCGAAGCACAGTTTTCGCAAAAACGTGTTTTAAATATACCTCAAATATGTACATATATATGTATATATAATGTATAGGAATAAATCTGATTCGGTCATTTGCCCCGTGTCCATTATTCAGTTAATATTTTTCGAAACATTAACAGCTGTTTTATTTGTCTCGTGAGATCGTAACATAATTAAGTTTGGTTACGTAGAATAATTTGTTTTATTGAGCACTGACATTTCCATTAAAAAGACAACGAGAGATTGTTAAACAGCCACATTTGTAATGAATCATAATTAGACTGCCAAAAATGTGGGGTGAAACTAAATCAGTACAAAGATTTAAGAAATGTATAAGATTATCAATATGTCCATTATTAGCTGCTGTTTCTGAAAATTGATGCAGAAAACTGTCAGTTTGCATAAAGATCTAGTCTAATACATATAACTTAATTCTTCGCACAATAGAACATGTTACTACCTATTGATTTTATAACTCTGCTCGACAAAACGCGGAAATATCTTTGCTTTCCAAGTATTGAATTTTGTACACAGTTTTTATTTTATTTTTATTTAAGTTTCATTGTGATGTTACAGTTTCAACATTTTCTTTGTGCGACAGTTGTGTGCTACAAACAGGAGCGATCGGTAGCAGAATGACACGTGCTGGTCATGGCATCGTACGAATTTTCACAATTGATTTTACTGCAAACGAAGCCGCGGTTGAAGTAGTTTCACATACAGTTTTTCCGCGTATTTTTTTTACGTGGAACCACCTCTACATATATCTTTTGAAGTAGGATCTCCAGCCAGGTTGCTGACACAGGCGACCAAAACTTTAGATCCTCTCGTAACTAGAATCGAGCTGCTGTTCAGTCAGCTTCCATCGCACCAGTGATCCATCGCAAAGACAATATTTTCAGGAACATCCACCGAAACTCTCTGTTCTTATTTTCAATAAATTAATATAATCGCAAGTAGGTACAGCAGCCGGTTGATTTGGCGAGCCCTATTTCCATCAATTTGCAAAGTGGATCCCAAGAGTTCCGTCGTCAGGGTAACAGCACACAATCCACATTCTCCGCGACATCATTATCGAGTTCGTCACAACCCTCGCGATATATCGCAAGTTGAAGCGTGTTCGCGGGCAACTTTCGCAGCCGACTGTACGTTTGCGCGTTTCCTAGCCAGTCAAAGTTTGTCCAAACAGTTTAAGAACCGGTCAGGGCAGCCGTAATTGAGTTCGGCAAACATAATGACAGGCAGCAGCAGGGAGGAAAAGTTCGCTGAAACAATTCAGCGCAAACAAGCAGTATAATTCTTGTGGAAACAGGAGATCACGTGTCACGGTCGACCATTCAAAGCGGCGGAGAGCATAGATCGCTGGCGCAGCGCACGCTTCCTCACCGATAAATCGTTCGTCCTGAATAAATCAATTTTTCCCGGCAGCATCCGTTCAATTGGAAGCGGCGTTTGCATTGTTAAACAACGAGTTCCTCTCGATACGGGCGTAACTGCGCCTCTATGGCCAGTTCCTTTACGGGCTTATGCCCGTTCCGAATATCGTGTGAAACCGCAGTTGTGTGAAAGCCATTGGTTGCCGGTACAGAGCCAATATCCGCCGCTAGTTTCTCCCCTTCCGCAGTGGTTAAGGCCGAGATTAAAAGTAGTTAGCATTTAAATAAGAGCATTAAGCGGGCCGACACCACTTGGTGGAACGCCGCAGTACCGTCCTCTCTTCTATTTTGTTTTTTTTTTTCGCTATTCGCCGTTGACCCTACTTCATTCGTCAGGTGATGGCTATGTTAAGAATTTTGTCTCCCCTACTATCGCACGCATTGTCCGAAGACGATGACGAAGAATAACAGCAGACACTACCGAGAGTGAAGATGATTTCTAGACAGCGGATTTTATGCATTTATGACGACAATGAGTAGGTGTAATTTCAAACCAAGAAAGAAATGAAATTTCTATTCCGCTCCAGTTTGTTGCACTTTGGGTAGAAAATTTTTATTTTGCCTCCCCCGTTTGCATCCCCACTCACATAGCGCTCACTGACCCCTTCCAGTAAGCGTCGTTACGGTGAGGCAACGAAGACACGACACACTAGTGAACGCGACGAAACGTTGGTGGGGGAAGCAATAGTCTGAGGCAGACCTGCGCATTTTTGTCTCAATTGAGACAAGACCGTCCCCACCGTAGTGCCCAGTGTCCCCCACCCAGCCTCCGTCGTTACTATGGAGGAAGGACGCGCTTCGTCCGTCGCAAACACTGCGCAGGTCTCGTGCATCGAAGTCGCGAGGAGCGCCACCGAAAGGAAGCTTGGTGGGGGAAGCAGGCTCGCGCGCGTTTGAGGTGCTCCACCCGTGCCCAGGCCTGGTTTGAGCCATCATCCGGCGGTCGCACAGTACAGATATCTTCGTTATCGCGGCGACCGACCGATAGACAAACAGTCAGAATAAGGCGTCAAAGGTTTTTCGGGTAACACGATACTGGAGCAGCTGTGCGTCCTACCGCGACTCTCTAGAGGTCCATGCGTATTTATCCTGACGCGCGCAGTTTGAAAAAATATCGCTGAAAGGATCGATACGGAAGTCGGGGTGAAAGAAAATAGCCGAGGATTGCTTTGCAAGCGCGAGAGGTTCACTTTGATAGCCCGGATTTTCGATATTTATGGAGCAAGCGCCAAACTGTACAGTACCATCGTGAAAATTTGAAAACGAAAGATTGAAGGCAATAGCCCATACACAGTGACGGGTTAGGGGTTAAAAACCATCTTCCTATTTTGTGTCATAAAACGTTCTTCGCTCCTGATACTGGATGGGGTATTCTGGTGTAGAATATTATTTCGTAGGTTTCCTCAAGATTTATTTTATGAAATCGAAAGATCGTTGTTCATTGATTTGTTGCTCGTGTATTTACGTTTAGTTAGGGTATTCAATATATTCTATTTCAAGCTGATTATTTGAAGTTGTATACATAGACTGTTTCGTTGAACAAGATCTTTTTGAAAAAAGTGTCTTACTGGCTCATGCGATTCTAGGCCAATGACGGAGTCATTTCGGACTGACACTATAATAAAAAATCAAATTTTTCAATGCTCAAGAATTTTCAACTTTTTTTGCGGAATAGATAATCTATTGGTATTGTTGTGCGTGAGTAAATATTGAAAGAAAAAAATTGAAAAAAGCGAACACACACACACAAACACCGTTAAAATTCGTTGAGAACTGTGAAGATTTCATAAAATTTTATGGAATTTTTAATAACAATACTGACGGGGCACGATGTGACTGTTGATTTAGCTAAACAAAATTCGAAATGAACGATTTTATTGAGCTGTGTAATAAGTCCATTCGCGCCAGCCGCAGTTCACAATTCAAGAATTGTTATCTGTAACATTGGCTTGTTTTGACTGCGATGTCGATATGTATCAAATTATGTATGGGCTGAGTTTTCCGTGTATGTACCTTCAGTCAGTTTCCATTCAATTTTTATAGAGTAAAGCGCGTTGCTAATACGAGCGAACAGAGCATTCATTTTTGCCATTTAATTCTTTTTATTTTTAGAAGCAGAAAATGCGGGAGAGATTAAAAACAGATTTGCAAAGTTTGTGGTTATAAACGTACTATTCAAAAGGGCATTAAGACTTAATCCGGCAAAATCCAAGATACGATAAAAATGGCAAATATGCATTAGACAAACTGCATGAAAAAAATTAGCACCATTTCATTTTCTTTCACGTAAACGTGAACGGGCTATTTACTCGACCAAATATTACATTCTCCAGCGGATATACTTACGGTTAATCCAATGTGAATCGTTTTTATAATAATTAATCTCTTTTTGTTAACGAAATAACATTTTTTAAGCTGTATATAATTATAACATCTTAACTGAATACCTGATAAAAGAACAATGTTGTGTTAAATTTAATAATACGTTATTTATATACAAGTGTATCGGTTCTCGGAAACTTGAAGAATTCATGTTATTAATATTAATTATTGTATATTATTGAAAGTAAAGTACTTTGATGATACAAAACGTGCAACCAAATACCGCTTCAGAAAAAATTAAAATATGGTTAATAAATCAGTAGGCAATGAATGATGTAATATAATACTGTAGGAAAATTTATGTATAACCATATGGCTACGAACAGATGGAATACATTGATAGAATTCGTAAATTTTTTATGTAAAATTAAGACATTGAAAAACATGTTTAGAAGAACATATCTTGTCAAAAAATATCCGATATAAATCATTAGAATATATTGTCAATAAAATTCGATACACCGATTTCTTTGGAACGGTCGACAAATTCTTTGAACTTCATAAGTTTGTTTGTAAATATATGAACGTTTACTGTAGAAATGATGCATTGTAGAGTCCAGTGCGTAGGAAAACTATTTTCCAGAAAACACAAGCTAACCAACAGTGAAACGGGCTAATTCTAGCATCGGAAAACAATTATTATGAACTCGAATGGGGTCAACAAATACTGACAGTAATAGGGCTATAAATTTCATGCACGTTCACAAAGCACGCCGAAGTTAACCCGTAATGTCTGTTTAATAAAGTTTACGTTCCATTGTCAACCCCTTGGAACTCGTAACTCGGTGATTCCTAAACTTTCACGACATCGTTAACGTAAAAGTATTTCCATATGATATACGTTTAACACATCGCAAATCGCTATTGTGAGGTGACCTATTAATTTTGAATAACACACAAGTTACTTAGCCCGTTGACAACGTTAAAACTGAAGGGTGGGAAGGGACTCTGGGACTCGAAAACGTTCGACCATTTGCGTATAGGGCGATTGAAACATTCAAGCTGTTACGGGCTTCTGACTACTCGAATAAGTTAAGTATCACGTGCTATCAGAGCTCAAATTTATCATGATTTCAACTTTGAATAGTCGTCAGAGTAGAATCCTAATTGCTGCTTCCCACGTTCTTGAAAAATACGTACTTTGCCTAATACCTTGTAGTGTCGTTAATAATTTGTTTTAATCCATTAAGCTTTACTGCTCAGAGTGATTCGCGAGAAATTGAATATCTAAATTCAACCATCCAACGATTTCGGATTTTTTCCAGAACATGATGTGTAAACGAGTAAATCTATATTACGTCCATAATAGTGTTGTATTTCATTAACAAAAATGAAATATTTCATTAAAGTTTTAATTATTAGCAAATTTTATTCTTTAGATTTCTTAATTTATTTTATTTAAATTTATTCTTAAAAATTTTTTTTCAATACTTTAATTTTAAGGTTCGAATTTCAGAATATAATAAATTTAACAGTAAATTACTTGTTAAAGACGAGAACATCTATACTGTTTCTACATAATTTTATGTTTCTTCAAAATCGGAATTTTATCCTTTTATCTTGCTCGCGAGAAATGTATGAGGTCCAATTACCCCCCTGTACACGGTTGCCATTAGAATAGCAGTACACAGGGTGGTGGTTAAAAATAATAACTTACCTACTGATAAACCACGTTCTTCGGGCACCTCCTTTATTACACGGTGATTGAATATTGGAAGCGTGTATTTAATAAAAGCATGAAGTAATAATAATAGCATGCTCAAATACGAAGCTGCTGGAAACTTCTTCGAACTTATTTCAGCGTACGTTTGAGCGCGACCGAACGTTTCGAATTCCGATCGTTAGCGGGAAGTGGGAAAACGCGTTTTCGGTCGTGTCGGCGTGTGTGTTTTACAAGGAATCTAGTTCGCGGGTGTTCGACGGAGAACACAGAGAGAAATACGTGACACAGGGACGCGCTATGAATGTTTAACGATCAGTCGGGGATCGGAAGGGAGGCGAAACGAAGTCGGGCGAAATCGTGCAAATTACATGACTCGCGCGGAGTAAGTGAGTTTTAACGCAGATAGTGTTGGCGAATCGCACTACTCGAGGCGCGCGAAGGGATCGGGGAACGAAATCAAAGCGAGCGACGCGTGAACGCGAAACTTTTAACGAGTAGCCAAAGTATCGGCGGGAAATCATTCCAAGTTTCTGTAGGCCCGATCGGATTTTTCCAACGAGTACGACGCAACCTGCAGATTTTTTGCGTCGCCAGCTAAAAGTCATCCGGGAACGACCGACATGAAAATTATGCAAATACAAGTAAGATCGACGCGGGGCTAATTTAATATTATGTTACACGCGTGTGCCGCCGTCATCGCCCGCTGGCGAGATCTTATGGTGACGAAGTTAATGCGGCCTGCTATTATAGCGCGTTAACCGAACACCGAGGAACGTAATCAAATTCCATTGGCACAAATTAATATTGACGTTGCTAACGACGTCACATTGTCTGTGCGTGTTAACTGCAACGCGATAATGCGTTATACACCGAGAAACGGAATGCCACGCAGTCAAGCGGTTGCAATTACTGATCTTTTCAGCCGATGCAGAATTATTCATGACTGAAGTCAATATGTCAGATGGACAACCTAAGTACCAAACAAGCACAATTTTCACAATATTTTCTGTACGATGTAACAAGGGATTTAACCCTTGTATCAGTAACCGTAATTTTCTACAATATTCCATAATAACGAAAATATTGAAGAATATGAAAATTTACAATAATTGTTCTATTTGTTAGTTATAAAAAAGTTATAAAAAATAAACTGAAAATGGACACCCCCGGTTATTGACACAAGGGTTAAAAATTAAATTGCTGAAAGCAACGCTACGTAACATGCTAACAATTGTTGATGACACATGTATGTATGTAGCTTCAGGTGAACCGACCACATCAAAATGATACGCTTCATTTCTACGCCCAAAGCGACAATGTGAAATTTTTTCGACAAATCTGAATGTTGCTAAAAGCTTCACAGATATTGCGTTTTTACAAATTTGTATATGGCAAACGGGAACGTGAGTTTTTTTAAAAAATCGTATAATAATCCGACTTTAGTTGAAATTATCCAACAATTTCAAGTGAACAAGAGAAGGCATTCAATCAATAGGTAGTTTTTATATACTTTGTTTACAATATTGTTTACATTATTAAATATGTTGGTGTGTAATCAATTACTACATATGTAAGTATCCATAAAATGAAAAAAGTCATATTCTGGATCGGATTCGATGATCGGAATTATTCTGCATTATGACTGCAACAGGTTAAAAAATCATCACACATATGTTGTTTTTCTCCATCACTATCAGATTTTCTGCTTATCATAATACGGTGTACGAAAGATTCCGTAGATACAATTATAAGATACCAAAATTAAATGAAAATGTATCTTTCCTTTGAATCCTCTCTTAAAAAGTTAAAAATAATATGGTTTTACTTTTTAAAATTACACCTACTTATTCTTGTCATAAATGCATAAAATCCGCTGTCTAATCGTTAGTAATAGCTAATGATATGCAGCACTATGTTATTTTCTGAATCAAAAACGCAATCTGCATACTAACATTTCTTGCGGTTTTCGACGGAAGAAGGTTCGTTTCATCGCGCGGTATTTGATTTTATTAAAGAAAAATATCCGCGAATATTGGAGCGTTAAACACGTTCTGCTGTACGAAATTAAATTTCTGAAAAATTCAAGCCGAGAGAAATATTAATTTGAAACTGCTATTCACAGCTCGCCAAAACCTAGAAGGATCGTTTAGTAGTTATCGGAACGCTGAATAAAGCTTTATTGGACAGCACAAATTGCCCTGGAAGACCGTTGTTCATCACAAAGTTATAACTTTCGTAATGATCTTAATTTCTGAATGTAATTTTTATGGAAATGTTCGCAAAAGAAGAGAGAGTTCCACGATCATTAATGAACAAAAATTCTGTGAAATTTCAATAATCTTCTGGAATATCCTCGCAGAATATTGGACACTAATTGCACAGTGTCCGTCAGGTTTCAGCAAAAGAACTTCGTGATAAATGGTCTGAGAACAATTATTCTCCGACTGTTATGCCTCGAAATAATCTTCCAATTAAAATTCGGTTGAACAAGTTTATTATAAAGTAACTAGCTTAATCTCAGCCGGCGCGAGGATTTATACCAGAAATGTCCAGATTTCGTAGGGATTACGGGGGCAGAGAACGGCAGGAGGGGACTCGGAGAGCGAGGACGGCGCGGCGTTAAAAGAATTATCGGCTTGATTTATGGAGAAACACGTAGAAGCTGGAAACAGTTTCTCGAAAATGTCATTCGAGATGCTGTCACGTACACTGAACAGCCAATACCGAGGAACACAGTGGCGGCTGTGAAAACGTTTCGTCTCTCGGAACGTGGAGCCATAGAGAACAGAGACTACAACGATATTTGGAGATTTGATTTCATTATTTTCCTTTCAAACAGCCAACCGGTAGGACCGTTCCGAGACACGCAACTCGAATCTCACGCAACTGAATCGCAGTTTCGAGGATCATGAAGCGGACGGGGGAAAAAGCGACGGGACGCTATATCACTGGGTCGTAAGTGGTTACAAATTGCGACAACGGAGCGGACGTTATCACTGAAACCGTATTATTGTCGAAAATCGCGAGCATTATCGTTATCAGGCGAGCTTTAGTGGCTGTACGACAAGGTGTAAGGGCATGCGGAATGTTGTTCCCGAAATTAACACTCGACGAAGGGGACGCGTTGCCGTGGCCGTTTGCCATAGACACCGATTAGCACTATTCGCGTGCGTTCCGCGCGGGATACACGTGTCTGGTTCGAACGTCATTTCCATTCAATCGAGATCCCATTTCCCTGCGGGACGGGAGCCATGTCAAGCGAGCTTTCGAAACAAATCTCCTCTCTATCGCACGCAACGTTTCACTGCGGTGCGATGCAGAAATGCACGCCCATAATGGAGCGGACGTCAACCACGAGGACGCATCAATTAACAGCTACGAAGACGGCGCGCGGCGCGGCGCGGCGCGGCGCGGTGCTGCGCGGTGCTGCGAGGCTTCGAGCTACATCTTACCGAGCATTTAGCTTGAAACTTTAACACCCCCAAACGCTATACGGTAGGCCGAATTTCTATGACAACACTATGATTTACCATGAAATAAATGGTCACGCCTGCAGTGTCGGAGGAAAGTGTAGGACGTTCGATACATTCGAGTATTTCTTATAATTACCACGCTTATATTAACTTTCCGTGTTGTTGTTTGCGTCTAATCTTGTAATCGAATTTTAAACCTCTTCCCATAGTCCACTATTGCTGAAATTTTGTATACACACTTGCTTCCGATGATAATAAAAGTGGAAAAAATAAAATATATAAACAAGCTTTTTAAAATCCATGCTTATATTAAAATCCAGTAAAAAGGAGAAAATAATTTTTTTAGACATCAGTGACTATAAATGAAAGCGTGGAGCGCCCACGAAGATTACGTCAATATAGTTTAGCGCTCCACGCTTTTATTTTTATAGTCATCAATGTCTGAAAAAATTATTTACTCCTTTTTAGTGCATTTTAATATTAGCGTGATTTTTAAAAAATTTTTTTTATATATTTTTAATAATGGCATATTATCTACCATCGAATTGTGATAATGGTTTCACTCTCAAAGCACAGCAACAGAAATTCCGCCAAATTTAAATTTTCCGCTGTTGTTGGGACACTCTTTGCTGTTTCTGACTTTACAATTTACAGTGTAGCAGGGGGCAGAACTGTCCAGGAAATATTTTTATTTATTATAATGTCCTGTAGGCCTGCGCGATCTGGAAATTTCAAACCCTCCAAGGGTTAAAGTCCACTCGAATTTTCGCCATTCCCGTATTTTTCCATACTTTGAACGTTGGATCGAAAGAGGTCGCCGCGCGCGGTCTAAACACGCTCGCTCTGTCATCCAATAAATTCGAAGGGAGCAACGGTACACGATCGGGCCGAGTCACGAAAGTTACCCTCCGAAAGAAGCTCGAGAAAGTTTCAGGACCGCGCTCGCGCTCCCACCGGGGGGGAAAGGCCAGGTGAATTCGATTCAAACTCAGAAGTTTGTTGTCGCTTTAACGATGGAATTCTCGCGAGAAGGGATCGCGCCGGCGAAATTTCACCGTATCGTTCTCATATTTAATCCTCAACGAGAGCCGGCGGCGAATCCGAGAAGGAACGAGTCATGTTTTGTAGATTAAGAATTTTTAGATTTACCGCAGTTAGAGGCCGAAAATCATTACCATTGTTAAACGTCTGTAGCTCATTGCAATGTTAAACGATTTTAATGAAATTTTCAGAATACATTTAATTGATACAGATCTACGAAACGTGTTTCCTAAATTTTCCATATAAGCCCGCATATATAAAAAAAGTTGCAAAACACAACTTTTAGTATTTTATCTGCCATTCCGACAACTTGCAATTATTTTCAAAAATTTTCAGTCGGATATTTAATATTAAAAAAGTTATCGTGTTTTTAAGAGTGTCCGAATATTGGTGGGAGTCACCGTATTTCTAGAATCGATTTTGAGAAAATCACGTTTAAACTTTGAAGTTTCAATTATCTGTTACCACTCTGCAACATGCCTGCACTGTCAGAGCTGTAAATCAGTTTTACGAATTCCCAAATAAAACTTTTGTCAGAGGCATGGTAGTAATACAGTACACCATTTTTAATAACTCGATTGTTTTTATATTACAGAAGGTACAGAGCGCCTGAAATTTCTTGAAAACTGTGAACGATTATATTTTCAGTCGTGTTGAACGCATCAAAATCTACGGGGATAGCCTGTTGGTTATGGAAACGCGAAATTGGTGTTGGACAATGTAGTTAATATTGTGATTAATAGCCACGTTAATGCGTTCCAGTCGTCGCTTTCTACCTGTCGCTTCCTCTCACTCCGCTTCGATGCTTCTCCTTGGCGACCTCTGTCACGCGATGGACATGCGGATGTGATTGATTCAAACAACAGCGACCATACGTGTGGCTCGAGGCATGCCGTGGGTAATATGATTGAACGGCATCTTACGATCACAGCACGATACAAGGCTCGGAATGATTTTAACCACTTGCCTCGCCTGCAATATCCAGTCAGACCCGTGGTGCGCTTCGAACACAGTCTAAAAATAGTTAGGCACAAAAGTATTGGCACACCTGGCTTTTAATCGTTCTTTTCTGTTTTGTAATTAACCAATATACTTATATATAAAATGTATTTTAATATTCTAAAATTAAATAAAAAAGTTTAGTGCATCGGAAGATAGCAGTGTGAGAAACTTGTATTTACAGACCACGTAATATCCCCACTCCGCGCTATACGCCTTCCGGTATTGGCCGAATCGCTTGTCGAAGACAGCAACCGCGCGTATTAGAGTGACTGGAACAGAGCGATATGGTGACGCCAGAGTCGTACAGAAGGACCTCGATTATCCGATCCTCTGATACCCGAAGTCCTTAGTATTCGAACATGCTTCAAATTGAGTTTAATCCTTAGCACTCGAATGGTGACTCTGAGGCGCCACTAACTATTGCTGTACCATTATTCCAAATATTGTTTACTAAATCCTGTTTAGGATAATAAATAAATTATCTAATCAATTACGAAACATTTAAGTATTGTATGAGTTATCACATCTCAAAATTTCATATCAACAAAAAGAACAAAATCATATAGAATGGATTTATTCTAGGTCGGAAGAAATGTTTCACTTTCGTGTTAAAACAGTTCCGAGTGCAAAGGTTTAATATTTAATTATTAATTTACTTGCTTTTGAACGTTGCAAAGTTTAAGCAGAAACTTACGAGTCAACGCTGGGATCGCAAGCCTAAGTATCTCTTGCTCTAGTCTCCAAGAGAGTTATAAATTATTTACTTTTCATCTACAGAGTAGATAGTTTAATATATATAAAGGCGAACTTCAATTTCCGAAACTTTTCCCTTTAAATACTTTCAACTGTTTCACAAACACCGTCAGAAGAGAAACTTCGCAGGTTCTCTCCATCATGAAGCTTAAGGCCCCGGAGCCAAAGGGAACCGCACATTCCTTAATTTCAACCGGCTAACAAATATACCAGCTTCCAGCGCGATCGGACGCTTCGCAAATGTTCTCCATGAGTGTCGCGCCACGCTGGATCGTTTCATCGCGGTTATTCCGAGTAAAATATGGGCCATTTCCCGCCAAGGGATCACATTTTGTGCACACGAAGCTACGGATTTCGATGGAATTTATAGGCTTGTAGAGCCCCGAATGCCCCGATTACAAAACGATTTTTCATACTTCCGTTGATAATCAAGTATCCATTAATTTGTTGGTCCCGTGTTGTTCTCCGTAATATTGCTCGAAATACAATCCTTTTTCTCAAGAAGTTTACATTAGAACTTTTGCAATGACCCAATATCTCAGTCTTGATAAAAATTTATACTAAGAATTTAAAGATTTCTTAAAATATATATTTTTACTTATTAAACATTTTCGTGATCTATACATATTTTGCATTAAAATAATGAATTACATAATTTCAACATAATTTACATGCAAAAATAATTTTCTCCAGCTTTTCGGTGCAAGAACTGCATTATCACGATTTTTTAAGAGTTTCCGATAATATGAGGAAAAATGTTTCGAACAAAACTTTTTCCACAAAAAATAAAAATTGTTTTGATTTTTTAAATGTTAAAATGCATTTTTATTTAATAACGTTACAGCTGAAGTTAAAACGAATTCGACGACCTACTAGATTATGAGCTTGAGCTCATAAATAACGCTAAAATAGTTTTTTCCATATTTTCGGGCCAAATACGCTACTGTGCAGTGCCTATAACAAGGTATTGTCCACCAAACTTCGTGTGATACTCGTAAACTTCGCGTGGTAGTCAACGTGTTAATAAACATTCCTGTTACAAGGACAACTTCACAGGACAGCGTCAGAGTAGGTTAGACATAGTCGCGGAAGGGGTGAATGGAGCTGTTTACGGGTAAGTGATCGGATGCGTCAAGAATTCCAGCGAATTCGACATTTTACGTCAATGAGATTTTCATCCCATTGCCACGACGGGATCAATAATACAGGCGCGAGCGTCTAGACAGAGCCGCAGGGGTTGGACTTTCGCGATGACTGTACACTCGACGGCTGACATCGTAAGTCAAAGGTCTTTCGCGACGGATTTATCGAGGGGTCCTGCTCCCTATCCGTAAGAAAAGGGGCTGACCTAGACGAGTTAACAACCCCCGATTCTCTCACCACCGTTTCAACCGCTTCTCGGAACGGGAGCGTGATGCCGTCTATGACTTCGTCCATCTACGTTACGTCCTGCACACGTCGCGCGTCATCGTCCGACGTTCGGCGAACAGCTGCTTCCAAATGTAATTATTACCGTAAGACTTTTATTTTAATATATTTTTTTTATTTATTTTGGATCTACAAAGGCTATTCTCACTAAAAATAGAATTTTATTTGATTATATAAATTGAAAATTGCACAAACATCCGCTGCCCAGATTCGACATAGTGGCCATAACAGTTTTTTTTTGAAAATATCTCAGCGACTATGTAGCAATTCAGTAACATGTATAGAGAAAAGTTATTCAGAATGATAACCTTGATAAAATATTTCAAGATCATTAAAGTCGGCGAGAAGTCCCCTTTTCTGTATAATAACAAAAACATCTGGTTTTATGCATTTGTAATATAAACAATATGAGAAGATCATTCACTGTAAGGGTTAATAAATTAAGTACCATTTTTATCGCTGCAGATCTTCAAGACATACACGGTGATAAATAATTTGTTTAAAGTATTCGTTCAAGATATGTGTTTAAAATTATAAAAGTAAAAACCAATGAAATATTATTTAAAACTCTTAATTTTTAATTACCTCAAAACGGTCTCGAGTAATAATTCCCCGTAGCATTTCCAGATTAAACCTTAGTGTACAAGAAACTTTATAATTCTAAAAAACATAGTAAGAACAACAGTCATTTATGTGCGTAATTTGTTCCACAATTTGTAATCGAGCAGAAAATCTGTGTACAAGAAAACGAGAATTTAATGATAGATATGATTATTATTTATAGAGAACGAAGAAAGAAAGGAACGCCAAGTGATATTTATTGTAACGATTCAAGTGATTATTGTCGTCATCTGCTTGAACCAGCCATTAACTGCGGGCCCACCCGTTGGACTCTGCAAAATTGCACGGCTTAGCTAAAGGATGATTACGGAGCAGGTTAGTTTTAAAATAGTTTCATCAAAAGAAAATGTCACGAGGATTTGCAGAACAGACATTAATTCTATCAAGTTCCCGAAGGCGGACTGGTATTAAACCCGTTGATAATTTCAGATGGAAAAACGACTGTGGCAATGTGTCCTCGAGCTATCAAAGATGGAGTATTAAGTCTCTTTAAAACGCTATCGTATTCAGGTGACGCGCCGGTTGTAAGAGAGTTTATCCGATAAGAAACGAGCCACAAGAATTTATGTCGCTCCCTTTTGCTCACAATTTCAAAATCGCTTTTGAGGTGGCATAATCTCGCTTTCCTTAACTTCTTACGATTCATAATCTTCTATCATTTTTTTCGTATTAGCATAGTTTATTTCTCGACTGGAAAAGCTCGAGATACACCGTCACAATTACGTGGAAATAAAGCTACAAAAGCAATAGGATAGTATTTAGTAAATTAATTCTTTATTTTGTGTACTTGAATAAACATTTTTGTTATTCATTAGAAATGAAGACTATTCAAAAACGATTCAAAAACTCAGAATAACAACAATAATAGACTGCGGGTCTTTATGCAAAATATCTAAAACTTCTGTCTGAATGGCAACAAACTGGGCTTAAATAAGAATTTAACTTCTTCCTTAGTATGTTTAACCCCTTGCCGTATTTTAACAAAGTCTAACAATATGAATGATACGCGTTTCTTTTTATATGGAATAAAATTTGATTCGTTTCTAATTAATATTTTGCATTAAAATAAATGTAGCCACACAAAAAATATAAATTTTCTTTTCTCTTCTACGACATTTTTGGGGATAAAGACGTTTTAATGTCTGTAACTATAAAGAAAATGGTACGCCAAGGAGTTGTCAGATTGTAAATAACATAACAGAATTGTTATGATTCGAGTCAGAATAAAATTGAGGGGAAAAAAGTTACCCTCTCTCTTGCAGTACCAATCACATGCTCGAAAGAGACGAAACACGTCACTGTTGGCCAGCAGGAAATTTTTCGGAGAATGAAAATCTTGGAGACACACGAAGAGAGCTCGAGGAAAGGACACTGTAACTGAAATTGCGCACATCCCGACGTTTTACGACCAGTTCTGTCCCGTTTACGAGTTGTCCGATCGTAAATATGGTTGAATATAGACACCCGCCGATCCGTCCGTTCGAGGGACAATGGGGTGCGATCTTTGTCTGGCTCCGTAAGGGTCGGAGGTCAACAAAATACCTGCAAGTTTGCTGAAACCTGGGCAATAGTTACGGAGAATTGTTAGTTTGTCTGTGGCGTAAGTTCTGTTCGTCGTTTTCTTGACGGGTACAAAGCGCGAATCTTATCGCCACTGTTCGAAAACGCTCAGCAGAAATGTTGTCTACGAAGCAGTAACCGGGTCAGAGGAAACTACGGTGCCCTAAATAATAACAGAATGACCCATTCAAATTTCAAAATCTGCTTCCGCGACGCAACTTTAGCATTACTCTCGGACGACTTTATTACACGGACAATGCACACAGGAAACTAGGAAACTGTAGTACAAGAAGCAAGTTTATATTGTTGGTTCGGAACACACGGTACAGTTAAACTGCAGAAAAGATATTTCCTCTCTGATTTCAATATTTTGAACAACTTTTTCCAGTACACGTAAGGAAGGTGCGTAAGGTCTGGTGCATAATTATGAGTATATATAATATCAATTATGAGACACAGGTCTGGTGAGTTAAGCATATTGCATTCTTCCTATAGTCTGTGGAAACGTACTCGACAGTATCGGTTGCCCTGGGCATTCTATTTAAAAAACTGAACTCATATGTCCTGTACGCATGCACCTACAAAAAAAGCTACTAACTTCAGATTAATGTCCCCTCGAAATCAAGCAAGTTCTATTTGATGCATTGTTTTCTAACACCGATAGCAGCCGAGTTATTCAGGTGGCCTGTTTTAGCCTGTATACTGTCTAAAAACACAATAGCACGCTTGTCATATACAAGACTGAAGTGTAGAAACGAAAAGTTTAGATCTATTGGCTATTCTATTAGCAAAAACCTCATTTCAGATTCCGGAAACACATCCCCGTTGATCGTATATTTGGCCGAATTGCGCGCAAGTACGAACATCGGTCGACAATATAGATTCCGTAGCCGAAACTTGACCGCCCTGTACAATCTAGCGACCAGAATACCATCTATTTCTAAAAATTGAATTTCACCAGGCTTGTTTACCGGCGACCAGAACTTTGCCGAGACGCGGGCGGGACATTTACACTGAAACACCGGTGGCTATCCGTTCAGGGAACGTGTAAAGCAAAAAAGAGGAACGCAATTTAAATGTAAATTGGAATCATATCGGGTCTTCGATCTTGCCGTGGTAGACCTTCGAAACCAATCGACATAGTTTTCGAGTCGTAAAACGTGTTCTTTTTTCTCTCGTTGCCCGCGCACAAACACACTCACCCACACTGTGGTCGACCAGCTAGCAGTGGTCGGCGCCTACAGCTCGTGGAAGAGCCTACTTTCGGGACGTAAACTTTTAAACGTACCCTAGTATTCAAATCACGCCGATGTAACTGGTGGTTAGTTTAATAGCGATGAGGAAAGATAGCGAACGGCTCGGTTACCGGAGTTACGCGGATCGGAACGTTGGAAGAGTTTCACGAGGTTTCCACGTTCTGGAGAGCTGGTGTTGGACGGCTGGCAAATAGGTCGTTGGTCCTCTTGCCCTGCGTTTGAAAGGGAGCCAGAGGCAGAGAAAGAGGAGCAGGCACGAAGAAGGAGGAAACGTGGAGAAAAAGAAGGAGCCGAGACCAAAATGCTCGCCACAAGCGCATTTTAAATTCAAACTAGTCCCGATTACGCCATTCAATGAACGCCCGCAGGATTACGCGCATTGCGAACTTTCGAATGACTTTTAAAACAGACACTCCGCAAACTCCTGCTGCTCTGGTTAACTGCGAGCCGTGCGCCGCGCCGATGCGTGTTCGAGTGCACGCCGTTAAATCCTGCGGGTAATAACGGAAGTGCTGTCGTGGACAGGTTTTCGAGGTGTCGCGATATGCAATCGAACCGAAATTTTCGTTCGGCTTTCGGCGCCGGAGATCGTAAATGCCTCGACTCGCCTCGCCTAGTCGAAGTCGAAATCCTGGTCGCTGATGGAAGGTCGCTGGAACGAACCCATTCCGCGGCCACTAGCCCCGACGGTTTCCAAGTGGTGCGCTGGGCAGGTCGTGCTCAAAGCGGTTTGTAAGTGACACGTACCGATGTCCGATTACACGTGAACTTGTACGCCGAATTCGAGTTAACAGGTGTTGTAACGACTCGACGGAAATGTTCCTATACCATAATGCGATGGGCTACTAAACGAAACTTTCAAGTACGAAGAAGAATTATGACCATTCAATGTCTCTATACAGGGTGAGGCACTAACTATTGCAACCTACAATAACTCTGAAAGTATGATAGTACTAGAAAAGTCTTCGAAATTATACAATAGTTGCATCGGACAACAAGGGCCGTGGTGTGGCGTTAATGTTTTGTTGCTATGTAAAGGTCACCTTTGTTTTTTTTTTTTTTTTAATAGAATGTTATGTTTTTTTTGTAGCCGTTTTCTGATAGCGCCTATTGAGACGAATCCAACGCGGTGCAACATTGAGGTCTTTGAAGGTCAGCAAAAGTGATTTATGTTCAAAGCGATTGCTATTGGTATCAATGCAATGCTGCAATCTTATTATCACGGATTGAGTAGAATTTCCTATCACTTCGGCACTTATCGGATCACATGCTGTAACAATTTAATTACGTTATACGAGCAGAACAAGTAACGAAAATTCGGGTAAAACTGTTATCGCCAGTTTTGCAGATGTTAAAAGAAGCATTCGAACACAATTAACGTTTAACAATTAACACGGACTATCACTGCTATGATTTGGTTAGTTGCAGAATGTAATCCGCAGAAAAAACATAAACGTATAATTTGTTGGTGGATGGATGTCGATGGAAAATTGACAGCAATTTAGAAGAATGGATGCGGAAATACGATGAACAAGCCGCGGATCAACTCTCTCCCGTATTTTTGTGCTTCGTATCATTGTAGCCGGGGATGAATCGTGTTCGCACCCACACAGTCGAGCAGCCGGGCGTCATTGTAAGCCGAATCTGGCTTGTGTTACGATCGGGAGCCGTGGATCGGTTCGGTTTTCAAGCAGTGAGTGCGGACGTGTGTCTGAAATGACTAGCAAAGACCACGTCGAAGATGAGTGGGTTACAAAAGGTCGGCGAAGAGGCCGACAAGAGGATCTTGAAAACCGACAGCATTTCCTTCCTTTCTGGATCTTTTCTCCGTCGCGACGGCGACAGCGCGGCGTGGTGGTGGTGGCAATGTACTCGTGGCTTCCCCCTCTGTCAATTGGAAAAAAATCTTCTCAACAGCCCTTCCGCCCTGTCGTTGATTCACGACGCTCCCCAAGCTCGATCGATGACCAAAATTGTCCTCGACAGCTCGCGCGATCTTCCGGTCATCGTACGACACGAACTGAAAGAAAATCACTTCTGGCGAAAATTGTGAAGCCAGATAAGGGGGTGAAAAGAGCCCCTAAACCAAATCGAATTTGCAATAGGCCATTCGATAGCTTATCCAAAGAAAATACTCTCTGCCAATTTTCAACTCTACAGGGTGTTCCCTTTAACGCGATGTACGATTTTTCGAAACGGAAGTTGCAGAGCATGGAGTGTACAATAGATATCAGTAAAAAAATTTCGAAAACAGTTTGTTTTCATGGCGAAATCGAGGAAAAAACCGATTAAAGAATTTTTTTCTAATGTATAGAATGCCATGAGTGTGTCAAAGAAATATTTCAAAATTTGAATGTTTGATCAAGTTGATATGTAATACGCAGCATGTCGAATTCGGACGTCAGAGCTTCTTCTACGTTTTTTCCGAAACCGTGTTTTTTATGAGTTTATGATAACACATTCTTATCTATAAATAAAAAAAACTTTATTTTTGGCATTCCAGTAGCCATCGACAATAATCGTTCTCTGGTCTCGAATATGATAGTAAAGTGGTGTCTACAAAAATATATGACAGATTTTTTGTCAGTCATCGTTCATACTGAAGAGAGAACAACAGTCTTCAAAGTTTAGAGCAAAAACTATATTTGATCTAATATTTGAAAAACTACTGGAGTTTCTCGAACTCGAAATTTCTTGGAAACTATCAAAGTCCTGTTAACTCCGATCAAACATGGTGCTCACCCTGAACTTTTCAACCCCTTCAGTATGATCGATGGGCGATAGAAAAAGAACGTATCAAATATTTTTGTAAGAGCTACTTCCAACCTCGGTTTCATTAAACTCGGCAAATACCACTCTATAGTATGTTCTTTTGTTAGTATAATAGATTCGGTAAAAATGATTCGCGAACTGCAGGTAGAGTTTGGTCATAGACATCTCTGGAACTAAAAAAAATATGTTAACTTTTTCACGAGATTTTTCATAAGAGGAAAGTAGCCGAATATAGAATATTAGTTTGCATTTCGAAAATCATTCTCACAAATGAATCGCAGCAAGTAAAATATTCCTGTAGATGTTCAGACATATCATTGTATTGTCTATGGACCAGAAACTTTAAAAACTATGTGATAATCACTGGTAGATATTATACTAACCATTTTAAATATTGCATTAACATTAAACAGGGGTATAAATTGAAACAAATATGTGGAATAGAGCTACATAAGTATCGAAGATTGATCAACATTGGAATATTTTTTTTAGAGGAAACGAACAAGAAATTACGTGGAGTTTCTAAGTCCGATCTCCACCTCGGTAATTGATAGTTGAAAATAAAGAGTACCTTTCAGACACTGGTAAGATTAGCAATTAAACGCGATGTGCCTATAAAAGATTAAAGGAGTTCATCTTATAGTTCAGAGAATTTCGAGTAGGTATAACTCCGTAGCCCTTGGTTTCAATGGAGCCACATTGGTAACTCGTGACACGAAATAAGTGATGTTAAAACGTAGGTGGCCGTTCCAGGGTGACCGCGAGATGAAAGGGCTCAGAAGCGGCCGTGATTAATTCAAAGTGCTTTTAGTTCGATTAATCGGCGCACAGGGTAGCAGAATGTAGATGAAGCAGCGATTCATGGTCAGGTTCCATGATCAAGAAGAATTATCAACGCTGCTCGGCGAGTCCGTCGCGACGCGACGCGGCGGCGGCAGCGGCGGCGCGTTATCAAAAGCAATTCCACTCGCGAAATTACACTGGCCGGTAAGTAGTTACGAGTACTAAGCGTGTTATATTGCAAGTGCTAAAGCGATAGGAACAATGCAATTTCGTCTGAGATAATTCGAGCAGAACAGACATTCGTTTAGGGCCCGGAATCAACATTTTCACCGACCCGGTGACGCTTTCGCCCATCCGCCCCACCCCCGTATTTGATAACATTTCCGGCGCATTTCAATTAATAAAATGCAGAATTCGTCTGGTCTTCCAGGCTGGAAAATGAATCCGAGGCCCGGAACGAAATGCTCTGCCGCGTATTGTGTCCGACAAGAGGCGCGGCTTAATAATCTTCCAATTACAAAACCGGCTCCGACGTCGTGGTCTCTCTCTCTCTCTCTCTCTCTCTCTCTCTCTCTCTGTCTCTCTCTTCTCCTTTTTCCTATTCTCCCGACTATATTCGTTACTGACGACGACGACTACGACTTACCGCCCGCGCGCGTTTTACCAGCACACGCTCGAGAGGGTGGGAGGGTCGCGCCGCGCGTCGCGCGTCGCGCGTCGGCTGAGAATGAAACGAGCGCGCATGCTTCCTGCAATTCTTTTTTTGTCGATGGGATCGCAAAAAAGTATGCAGACGTCGCCGGCCAGGTTTTAGACGCACCTTAGCCGTGCTCGATAGCGAATGGTCGCCCGCCCCTGAAATGACTAGCGACTGGCATCGGAACGAGGGTAGAGAGACGGCGATGGTCGTGACGATGACGACGGTGGTGTGTTGGCGTGACGTGGCTCGACGTGACGTGACACGGCGATGGCAATAGTGGTGGTGGATTTGAAGGGTCTCGGAGGGCTGGTAGAGGGTGCTGAAGAGCTCAAAAAGAGTGGCGACCTAGGGTGGCGAGTGCCGCGGCAGCGTTTCTCCTCGAGTGTCGGGGAAACGGAGACGACGCGACGCGACGCCGTGCCGGCCGGGGTCGTGCAACGCGAGCAGAGCAAGAAAGCCGGGGAGAGGAGAAGACTTCTGACGATTTCCTCGAAAACGTTCAAGGAAACTAACGAACAAAAAAAAGAGAGAAAGGGGCTCGCGGCTGACGTTTCTCGCGGTCCCATCGACGGCGGCGCGGTGGCTAGGCTGTCCGTTTAATTAATTGAATGCTTCGAGTCGCGTCGCTTTACGCCATCACGTCGTCTACGACGTGTGTTCAAAAGATAACGGGAATTTTCAATTTTCGGAAAACATTTTATCTATTCGTCTACATGGATGTTATCCCCTTCAAAATAGTCTCCATTAGATATTACACACTTATGCCATCGCTTCTTCCAATCCCCGAAATACTTCTGGAACTCGATTTTTGGGATAGCTCTTGATGTTAGCTCTTTCTGCGATGCGCTTTTAATATCATCTATGCTTGAAAACGACAATTACGGTTCTCTTTATTTTTGGGAACAAAGAAAAGCCACACGGGACCATGTCTGATGAATATGGATGCTGGGGAATCATTGCAGTGTTGGAACATGCAATGAAGTGTGAGCAGGTGCATTGATCCGATCAATTTTTTCAACAAAGCATTTTTTTCCAGATTAGCAAGAATGTCGGAAAGATCGTGCTCGATCGTGCTTGGAAAGTAACTTTTTGTGGTCAAAATTAAGAATAAGAATGCCATTTATATAAAAATATTCAAAACAAAATAATAACTGAAAATATTGTAAAAATACAGCTCTCTATAATTTAAAAATTGCAGGGCAGGTTACAGGGAAAGTACAGAATAAACTTTTCTTATCTAACGCTATGTTTTCCAGAAAATCAGCTTTGAAAACTCGGCCAGTTCGTGCGGCATTTGTAAGAAGTAGAACCGGTAGGTCGCGAACGAATGCATCAGATCATTAACGCATATTCAGAATCACGCGCGTTCGATCAGAATGGAGTAGGGAAATTGTGGAGAATATATTAGTCTTTCTCTCTCTCTCTCTCTCTCTGCCAATACCGGATTAGTCACGTGACATTGTGACACATGTACGGGAGTACATGTGGGGGAATAGCGTCGAAAATCTTAGTTAGTCTGAAGACTCTTCGACGATTTTTCAAACTCGATGTTCTCGAAATCGAAGCTTCAAATCGAGAAAATTTATTCGATATCTTCGGTTAATATTCTCATGTAGAATCACCTCTTCAAGGTTGTACCAATTCTGAGATACCCTGTATAAATTGGGTTTAACTCGCGCGCGAATCGACGCCGACGAATTTAAAAGCTCCGCGTGTTTATGAGAAACCCAAGCGAAACGAAAGTTTGCCGAGACACCAAAATTGGAGCGAGTCCTGTTGTTCCGGCACCGCCGCTAATCTCGGCTGATTGCCACAGAACACCGTCTTCTGTGTAATTACAATTAAGCCGTTAGCGGAGGCAAATGCCGGGTCAATACGTGTTCGTCGACGAAACGGCACACGGGGATTTTGCTCAGGTCTAATTTGCCAGTTCTCAAGATATCATTGAAAGCTGTTGATTAAATCTGTAATCGTCTGGTGTCCCCTATAATTCCTGCGGATCAAGGTATTTAATGCAGATATAATGAACTACCGTCTCTGGGAAGGGACGCGACTCTCCGATTCGATAAAGCCAATTTACGTTAACGATTGAAAATACACCCAGCGCGCGTGTAAAAAGATATAGTCAGCGGTTCGTTAAGCAAGGGTCCCGCTATATTGCTGTTACACTGGTAATTTGTTGTACACACCTAATACATATATTAAATAAGGTTGTAATCCTCGAATCGTCTGCACTGCGTTCTCTGACAATAGACACTTAATGGAACCACTGAAACCGTTTACCGCAAAACATGTGCCGTCCATTAAAGAAAATTCATTATCCACGCACACGATAAACCTTCTACCAGCTCTGGTACGCCCGAGACCACAGATACAACGTCGGAGAAGGACGGCTCGTTGAAACACGAAGAATAATGATGCTATCCGGATTACGCTGGGCCATTACAAGCTCCGACAATAAAGTTCCTGAACTCGTCGCTGTAAAATTTCACTTTCCTCGACGATTACCTCACCCAACAGTCCTCTTAGAATCCTACACATTAATTGCAGCTTCTAATCGACCTTTCAGTACCATTTGAAAACGATATTTTGATTTGATCTTCAACCTTCAGTCTCATCAGGGCCCTTCTTTAAAATAGCTCCGAGTGCAAAGGGTTAAAAATTCCAAGTGTTCCTTCTGCGAATATCTGGAAATTCTTAAGAATGAAACGGAAATGTTTTGTTTTGATGAAACAGTAAAGGATATCAAATACTGTGATCGTGATTTCCAACGTGTCATCATGTTTCACGAATATCTGTTCATCTTACATGAATATGACAGTTTAACCAGTTTTTTAATCGCCAAACCCGAGCATGTTCTAAGGCATTATATTTTGCTTTAACCTGGGAAGAGCAACATGACAGTTTAACCAGTTTTTTAATCGCCAAACCCGAGCATGTCCTAAGGCATTCTATTTTGCTTTAACCTGGGAAGATCAACATGACTTTGTACTCTAGTTACCAAATTACGACGATAAATGAGTAAGACTTTCGCAGTTGGTCGAGAACTATCTTCGCAACATTCCTATAGCGATCATTCGAAAATTGCGGTTTGTGAGTTATGTCAGTTCCATTGCGAGCGTGCGATATTGATCCACAATTTATTGGTGACACGAGTAACATAGCGACAGCTCCGGATACCATTCCTCAGAACAATTTCCAAAATAGTTCCGAGGGGTGAATTAAGCCTCGAACGAGAGAAATGGGTCATTCGAAGCTGATGCTGGTGCGAATAACAGGAATAAAACGGTACATCGAAATAGTAACTAGACTTATTAGTAAACATTTTTACTATGTCACGTTTGTGTTGAAACTAAATAACGTGTTATATAATCTTCGACCTTGCCTTCGTCATCCTAGGTTAGAGTTCCAAGAATTCAACGTTGACATCGATGCATAACTTTCGAACGTGAGTACCAGAATGTTGCATTAGCTAATAAGCGTCTAATGACCATCTCTAACTGCTCATCAATGAGGATTAATTGTTCCTGTCCCATTTGGCGCTAGTGAGGTATGCATTTCGATTACATTTACATTAGATGTCTAACACTTATGGCTCGCTCTACAAAGCCAGTTGAAGATTTAATGTGGATAACGCTGATCAGTTAACGCGAGGCTGTGGCACTAGATATAAAGGTAGTCGAAGCGGTGTTCAGAAAGGAGGTACCCAGCAATTTTATAGGGACAGGGGGAGTGTCCGCGAGCTTCGCCGTCAGACCTCGTCCTCGCGAACTTTATCAGGTGGCGATCGGATGATCTGCGTTTCGCAGCGGCTGGTATCGCTATGAACTCCGCCGGCTACATTTTGCTCGGTCGTATCTCCGAGGATCTGCAGATCTCATTGTCAAACGTTCCGCACGCACATGTGCGCGCACAGAGGGACACGTACTTACACGTGGACAAGAGAGATACGCAGGGATGCGCATGCACGTGATCACACGGGGACGACCACGCACACACGATATTGATTGCTCGGCAGTCGGTCGGTGGCTTACGATTTATGTCGTCGCAGCCACGACCGGAATAACCGATGTCACGCCGAAAATTCACTTTTTTCGTCTGCCACCTGCTTCACCATGAATCCTACCTGACAACCGGAATCGTCCTGACCCCGGGACACGCGGCCAGCGCGCACAAAAGTACATTGCCGAGGAACGGACGGAATTTATCATCGGCCGGCGCGGCGAGCAGTCCGCTGAAAAACTTGCAGCCTCGCGCCGCTCCGTGCAGAGCAGAGCACAGAGCAGAGGAGAGCAGAGCAGAGCAGAGCAGAGCAGAGCAGAGCAGAGCAGAGCAGAGCGCCGTGCTGTTTTAAGTAGGGGCACGACTTTGGTTGACTTTGTTCGAGGGTCGCTCGAATGCCAAATTAATCGAGGAAACTCGGCTCCATCGAGCAACGTAACCGGCATGGCAGCAGCCGACGCCATTCTGGGAACATCCTATTATCGCATGGCATCGAGAAACGTCTTTTCGAAGCGGAGAACGCCGAGGAGGGTCTCGAAACTAAACCGCGAGGCAATCGAGTCTTTAATTGGGCCAAGATTGGAAAATCCCGTTTCACTAGACTGCACTCGGCACCCCGTGGATTTTTCCTCGGCCCTATCAGCTGAATTACACCGATCGATGAAATATTTGAAGAAACTCTAGTCCCACCGAAGCGGAAACCTACCCTTAATTAATGCCAGCGGAGCCCGACGGAACCGTTACTTCGTTAAGTTACACAGAAAACGCGGAGGTTCTGCCAACTTCCCGTCCCGTTGGATTTTCTAATTCCCCGTTACTTTGAATGCGGCCGAAAAATTTATCAGAAGTGTCATGGAGTCGCGTGCCAACCCCCATCGCGCCGCGTCGCGTCACGACAAATTGCTTATTCAATTATAACGCTGGAAACGGATCTAATCTTGTCCGTATTCCTCGCGGCGGCTGTTAGCGCGGAATTTCTTCCTTCTGGGAAACGCTCTAACGAAGGACGTTCGTCTCGTACAATTCCGCGAACGAGGTCGAATGGAAATGAAATTGTAGCCGCGGCCACTTTGTCAAATTTTTTTTCTATGTTACCATTCCGTCCGAGCGGGAAGAGAGATTTCGTAATCGTTTAGAATGAACGCGTTATCGAATGAGGAATCGCGACCTCCTCGTCTCCTATACGAAATTACCGAGCAACGTACGCGTGCGCGCGCTATAAATCGTCTATTCAATTTACGCGTGAAAAGGGTCTTGAAAGGAGGACGTGTCTCGGAGCTGACTGCAAGGAACTTACATTTTCGATGAAACAGTGAACGAGGGAGAGATGGGAAGCGGGAAGAAGCGGGAGACAGAGGATGAACGCTCGATGGAAGAGTTTAAAAAAGAATCGTATAAAGCGGAGATAATTTCTGCGATAAGACTCTTGGCTCGTATTACCCTACTAGTTAATAGGATCTACCTTACTAACTTAGTTTGGAACTTAGTTGGACTTCCCGTGTGCAAAGAGTCTCCTCTTCGCAGTCTTCTCGACCTCCATCTCTCTCTCTCTCTCTCTCTCTCTCTCTCTCTCTCTCTCTCTCTCTCTCTCTCTCTCTCTCTCTCTCTCTCTCTCTCTCTCTCTCTCTCTCTCGCTCTCTCTCTCCCTCTACGGAACTTGTCTGTAGATTACCGACGCTTGGAGAGAGCCGAAAATCGTTGTACAGTTTGACTCCGAGATTTCACTAATCTTGTTGTGAGCATCCTTTAGCGTTTCGTCCGTGCACTTTGCAACCTGATAGTGCGCCAGAGCTTGGAAGTAGTGTTTGTAACCCATCCAGCTCGATAATTCCCAATGCCCAGGGTTTTATTGACTGAAAAGCACAATTAGATATTCTTTATTGACAACTTGCCTTCTTATATATTTTTGTGTTGCAACGATCGCGCTTGCGTAACAATATTTTAACCGGGTACCAGGGTGCCCATTTTCAATTTCTTTGTATAACTTTTTTAATATATTTGTTGATCCCTCCCATTCAATTTTTCGAGGAACCATTTTCGCAGTTTTCAGAAGTGATAATATGTGGTGACCCACCCTTTATAATACTCTCAAAAACTTGAAATTTTCTTTATGTATTTGGAACCTATTCATCTTCACGCAAACACAGAAAATATCTACATGTTTCGCGCAGCTACCTTAATAATCTGAGCATGCACAGTACTCGCTACGTTTTGGGACTATTGAGAGCTACTTCGTCCTCACCCTTATTGACTGACGACTTGTTGCTGCGAGAAAGTAGAATAGCGCTGTTAAGGGGGTTGTCAAAATGCGGCACTGCGGAGGAAATATTATCATCAAAATTACAATGTTTCCATCGTTCTATGGGGAAAAGAGAATTACAGAACGTGTAGAAATCTTTATTTTTTATCGTATTTGATTTAAGTAATCAATCGCTTGTGTGAGAAAAGCAAAATAGATTTACATTGGAACGTACCGTTCGGCACTGATGACACAAATATCTTTTCAATTCATTTCCATATAGGTGGTTATGCGTATTGTATCGCGTACCAGTAAAAGCACGTATTGCCGTCGATCCGGCTATTCAACATTGTCGGATAATATGAATATTCACTTGTAGACTGTGAATTTTATGCGTTCATATAAAAAATGAGCGGAGGTAATAGAAAACAATTAAACCATCGGAACAGCTTAAAAATAATGTTATATTACTTTAAACTTATTACACCTTTTAACACTTTGAATACTATATCTCCCAGGAACGAGAGATAGAATTATTTGTTCAGTTTTCGCAATGGATTTTTGCGCTGATATATTCACTGTACCAAACGTGGTTATTATCCACAAAATTCGATAAGAGTATTCAGTGTCATGCATCTAAAAATTTCAATTTTGATTATATTAAATATTGTATTGGTTTTATGGAATTACTTTGCATCTGGTTTTATTACATTTTTTATTTCACTCCAATTTGCTGCAGTTGATTTAGCAAATTATTTATTTCGCACGGAGATCCGCGGTCTATTAATATGCGTAGTGATTTCATGGAATTCTTGAAGTTGCTGTTGAAGCGTTAAGAAAGGAAATAGTAAGAGATTTTTATTGTACACAGAGAGCGAGATCCGCGGTGTATTAATTAGATACGCGTCTGTTCGGACATATTCCGCGTCTTCGGGGACGATATAAAGAGTCTGTATACTCGGCGATGATCGTTGCCCGTATCTGATAAAGTTATGGAAGCTGCTGAAACAGACGAGAATTCACATTGAAGAAATGCCGGTAGCATTTTCGCGGACGCTTTTAAACCAACTTTAATTCTCGAGGAGCGTTAAACTTCGCAGCAGTTCGAAAAAGTAATTCCTCCGGACTACCAACTTTCATCGTGAACACGTTTAATTGCATAGCCGCGCGTGAACGCTTTGGAATCTGTCGAAGCAGCTGCACACTTGTACCATCGATTTACAAAATCCCGGAGTACGGTGTTTCACTTTTACGCCCGTCTACGTCGCCGTAGACTCCTAGGGATTAGTTTATCCTCGGCCCCTGTCTAGCAGAATTTTTCCGAGCCGATTTTGTTTTATTACGAAACATTCTTCACTCGTTCGAAAATACTTGCCAGGGTCGGATAATTCCCCGCGGAATACGATCTCTTATCCCAGGGCAAGGGTAGAGGGCGAGGGCGAGGGCGAGGGCGAGGGCGTGAGGGTGAGGGTGAGGGAAACACATTTCCTGCGGAGGCACGTCGAACAGGATCGTTTCGAAAAGATTAAACTTTTTAAATTCCTATAAATTTCCTCGCCGATAACGAGTTGTTACCCGGCGGGCACGCGGGTGTGCGTCGACTCCGGCGTCCAGCGTCGTTTCACAGAGGCGGAAACGCGCTCGCGTCGCAACGGCAAATACGTAACTCCGAAGCAAAGCGTTTATACGACATAAGCTTTGATCCGCATTTTACGCTGTTCAGAAAGTCCGACAATAACTCCGACTTGAGAGTTGGCGGTTGGGGGGATGGAGGGGGACGCGATGGAAATCTCACGGTATTCCCGTGGAGCAGTTGGTCGTGCCGGAGCTAGACAATGGGATCGCGAGCAAATTGCCCGGTCATCGTGGCAGACGCGGAAATTACCGCGATACGTTTAGGCGGTCCTTGTGACAAACGGGAATAACAACAGGCCGTTGTGCACTGTGGTGTGTACGCGCTGGCTGTGAAATTCTCTCGGTGGTCGCACGATCACGCGACGAATCGCATGTGCGCAACGGTATGCGACGCGACGGCAGTGGCGGCGACAGCGACGACCACCTTTGTCTACGGGCCGTGCGACATTCACGCGCACCTTTCGCGCTCCAAGACACCCACGGTCGCCTCTTTCTCGTTACTTTGTCCCGTTGCGTCCCGTTGCGCTTCGTTACCCTCGCGCATACACCAGAAACACCGGCCGCTTTTACGGTCAGGTTCCTCCGAACCGAGAAACAACAGCTGCGCGTTTCCCGCACGCGACTCAATTATTTTACAGAACAGCGTCCCACTCGATGCAAAATCTCAGAAGCGTAGAGCTTGCCCGCGTTTTGCTAGAACTTTCCACCTACGGATACGGGGTGTATCCGAGATCGTGGTGCAAACAGTCGGATCCTGATTCTACGGGTCTCGTTTAACCCGCGAAAGGCACAAGAACAGGGCGATCGCGGAAAATTGGACGGGCGTTTTTCCCGCGAAGTATTTCAAGAAAATGGAAACGGAAGAACAATCTATCTTACTGGCGGAGCGATAGCGTATGGCAATTTTTTGTATTTGCATTTTATTAAAAACTAAGGTGACCTTTAGTTTTTTTTTCAAGACCACTTCACTGATATGTAACACAGTGACTTCCAAGCTCGTACACCTGCCGCCTGCTTGGATATCAAGCATGAAAAATCTAGTGGGAGTGTTGACCAGGCAGCGGTTAAAATACACAGAATCATCGCATCTCGACCGCCACCGAGAGGAAATCAATGTCGGCGTAGAGCCAGTCTCGAAATCCCCGCAAGGTCCGCTTCCGGGGAATTGAAAATCCAATGAAGTCAATTCGATCGTTTCCCTTTGATTTTGCTTGCCTAATGGCTTCGATCAACGTTTCTTCTGTCGTTTGTTGTCAAACCCCCGTCGCTGTCCCGTCGATCGGATTAAACCTGGAACAGGAAGCGATAATGGCTCATAATTCTAATAAGCGCCCCGTAATTGTCGCTCCGCTTAAGTGGGCCACCGTTTGCACCCTGATATTACGCAAAGTTCGCGTGGAACACGGTTAAAATTACAAATGCGGGAATTAATATGCATTCGACGGATAGAGTGGCCGGGAGTCTGGCGGATTTATCGACGTGTCGGCCAGTCGATGCGTCCCGAAGATATAAATCAATCCTGCCTGTTTGATAACCGTCTCCGCCCAGATAATCTGCCTCTTTCCGGCGGGACATCAACCAGTCCGATTGCCGTTCGTTCGGTCCCTTTCATTCCCGCGTCTTAACGTTCGCGAACTATCGTTTCTTCGAATCAAATACCGCTAACACCATTATTGCCTTCGCCTCAACTTGAATACTTCCCAATGTCGCAGACCCTGGATACCCGCCTTTTCTAAGAGCATCGCTATCCAATAGAAATTCTGGAGCTTTACTTGACCCTCCTCCACTCTAACAGCAGTGATACGGTTACACTCCTTTCAATACTTTCCTCGGTAATTGTATAGGTTCGAGTCCACCTCACTGATTTTCATAGCCTTGAAATATCTTATAAAGATCAACGTGTTGGGACATTTTCGATTCTACAGACTACAGGGTAAGTCGCTTCACATTTCCGTCTAGAATATTTTCGTTTTTAACGCGTTGATCGCCCACTCAACAATCACTAGACACTGGATTTGATAAATTTATAATAAAAATAAGTGAATGTAATTCCAAACATTTCAAACATTAGACGAATTTAAAAAGACTGTTATATTATTTTCAACCCATAAAAATTTTGTAGAGTTCGAGCCAATGCAAATGTTTTTACTAATTTTTATTTGATCTACTTATTCTTGTTGAAAATGCAGAAAATCCGCGATCTAATAATAAATAAGAATAAGTGACCGTCACAAGTATAAGTGATAAATGCAAACAGGAATGAGATTTTCATATTCGGGCGCATACCGCAGACGAGTGTCCCCGTGTGAAAACGCTTTTACTGACTTGACTCTGTCGTCGGAGTGCAGTAGGTAATATACATAGCTGTCTCATTCCGGCTTAAAAAAGTGATGCATTTCTACCTCGATAGTGACACTTTCTAGCAAAGCATGCCTCAGCCAGTGGATGCTATCTTACTTCCGACTGGAATCACGAAAAAGAGATGTTCCTGACGCCAAAAAGTAGATCGCTTTTGAAGGCTTACTTTATGCAAATATGTTCTGAATCTGGCACGCGAGATTCATCGCTAACGATTGTTGGCGGAGTGCTCGTTTCATTGAGCTTTTTATGCCGAGTACATGGCGAAAGTGCATCAAATTCCAATCATAAATTATCAACTACAGGGTGTCCGAAAAATGTTGTATTTCCTTGAGAGAATGATCCGTGTTATTCGTTAATAACTCCTTACTTGTTTCCAGGATTGCAAGGGTACGGGATGTGCCTTCTCATTTTCCGATAATGCAAAGATAGGATTTTTCTGTAGTCAATAGCGCTAGATAAAAGATCAATCTAGCCCGCGATCGTCCTCAAAAGACCTATTTTTACGTTTACGAGGCATAATTTGCATTATTCGACAGCATCTAGCTGTCGCAGCTTTATGAACATCGCTACATGCGCAACTGTATGCTTCCGAATAGTGCAAATTACACTTTTGCGGGAGATCGCGGCCTAGATTGATCTTTTATCTAGGTAGAAGCTGCATCCAACGCACTTGCAATCCTGGAAAAACGAGTCTATCCCCTTAACAAAGCTGCGAAGAACACTTTCGCAAAGAAAATTGAAATGATCTCGGGAATCGCTGCTTTCAGAGAAGTTCACAACATTTTTGGGACATCCTGTATATTAAAATACGCTGCACACTAAAGTTCCCGTACCGTTTCGTTTAAATTCGCTTGGTATCTTCAGAGATTTCGAATGCATAAAGTATCAGATTTATTTGCAGTTTGACTGCAACGTATTACTATATAAAACGGAGCCGACGGCCGAGCACAGTCCGCTGGATTTTAATATTTCAACATGTTCTATAAGTATAAACTCTACTTTGTGTATCGTAACCATGCAACCTCGTGTCTCAAGTGGTCTGAACGGCTAGACGCTTGAACAACTCTCGAGAGATTGTCGGAATAATTTGTGAGTCTTTGTAGGGGTTTGCCAAGGTTCTGGTTCTGGGCTATGTTTCGATCGCAGCATTTCGACCGCACTCTACTATACCCCGCTGTAGGCATGGTCGATCGCGTGAAAATCGAATATCTGAAACTCGAAACGTTGATTGAAGCAGAAACACCGAAACGAATTGTAACTCCAAAATAAACACAATGGCGCGGTATGTTTACGGTGATTGCGGCACGATCCGCGGTGCACTTTGGCAACAAGCTTGCTCTGCTAATTCAATTAATAGCCACGTCCCTCGCTTAACACGCGTTCCTCTTAATAACGGTTCTATAACGTGGCTCTTCTACCTCCATCTTCCACCGTTGAACCGCTTCTATCGTATGCGCAATCTATGTATCTCTGCGCACAGGTCAGATAATGCTAAAATTACAACTGCTTATTTAATATTTATTACTCCCTCTGTCCCACACACATAATAATAGTATCAGTTGATGAATTTAATTTGTCCCATAATAATAGTAGCAAAAAAAAAAATAAATATAGAACGCAACATTTATTATAAAAAAAACTAGATTACATTAAACTATAATGTTTATTTTGAGTGTTCAGATATATAAAATGTATTCTACTTTCCAAAACAATTTGCATCATTTGAATGCATTTACTATATCTTACAAGTCAGTCATGGTGATAGGTTTAAATTCAAAATAAAGTTACAATTGATTAACTGTGAGAGCTACGAATTAATTTGTACACTTAATATTTCAACATAGTGTTCAATACTCGTAACTAATAAATTTCTAGGTATGTAATTATTAGATAGCGGATTTTATGCATTTATAACAAAAATGTGCATGTGTGTTTTAAAACGGTAAACGTATTAGCAGAATTTAAAAAATACTGTTGTATTAATTTCATTCGATTAACCATATTAAGAATGAAAATTTTCTATTTCACTTCAGTTTGTTGCATTTCAGCTGGAAAATTTTTATTTTGTATAGAGACACTAAAGATCCGCTGTGTCTAGAGTAATTATGTACAAAGACTCTCTACCAATTTGTGTGGCTTTGTAATACGTTGTCAAGGTCAATACTCTGAACATATGTTTTTCCCATTTATTTGGTTTCCAAGTATGTGGTATTTTAAACTTTTCTGATTCGTTTGTATGGGTTTCTCTTAAATTTAGAAGAACGTTTTTACTTCATAATACATACATACTTTGAGATATGAAATTGAGTGTGGTTTGACACCTGACCGAGACATCAACCGAATTTATACCAGGTCTTCATGTTCTCGTGAATTACTAACGCTAGCTCACAATTAGTCTCGGTTAAATTTAGAAGAAATCGGACGGATCGTGTCACGTGATCGCGCCGGAAAATCAAAATTGTCTGCATTGATTTATTTTCCTTTTCTGAATAATTTAAATTAATTGAAAATAGCTAATTTTTTAAACATGATTTTACTGTTTCACATTTCAACTTTGAAATGAATGCATAAAGTGTATAAAGTAAGCCGAAATATAAAGATAGACGAGGCAGAATTAGAGCGTTCTGGAATTGCGGGTAGAAAAGGGAACATAAGTCTCGTGGGTTTGATCTACAGCGGTAGAAGCCACGCGTCAGAACCGGAAGACGCCTCCGTTCGGTCGTGTGCTTCCCGCCGCGGAAAACTTTGATTCCGACGAAGCGTACGACCCCGTGTCTTTTCGTGGAATAAATAAAGTCGCAGCGTGTAACTTGTTGGAATGAAAGCGTAAAAACGAGGATGTCCCTCGTATTTTCAAAGGGGGAACTCGTTACACGGTAAAAGGAACCGTGTTTGCAGTGCCTCTGGTGTCATAAACGTCGTCCGACGAGTTCCTTCAAACGACGTAATTGGGAACTTGAGGGACGAAACTTTCCCGCTTTACCTAATTACGCGACGTATGAAATAGATTGAATTCCATGCGGTCGCGCTTTCATCATCGGTCTGCTTCATTGATATCTACTCAACTATTGGGAACCTAAGTTCCTATGGTGCATATTAAATCACTCTTCTCTGAAATTCGACTACACTAGCGTGTACATCAATAAATAAGTTCAGTAATAATATAAACGCACCTTTAAGATGAATAATTTCAATTAATAGCTGAAGGAATGAAATTAATTAAATTGAACGAAATAAACTCGACTTACGTAATTCAAAATTGAATACTACGTTTCAGAATCCTTAATAAGGACAATGAATTAGGTCGTTGTATACGTTACTAAAACATTTATTGTTCTTCTGGTTTGGTTAATATTTCAGAATTTTCGTTGGATGTTAAACAACTTAGTAGTCTATTTCCATTTTTATGGGCTTATGAAAATTTTTAAAAAAGGCCCGAATATAAAATTCCATACAATTTTTATATTCGTTCTAGATCTACATAGCCTGTTCCCATGAGACATAGGATTTCATTTCATTCCACTTTCTTAAAATTTGTCTACAAAAACTGGAAAATGCGCAAACATCCGCAGTCTAATGATTCCAGAGGGTCCTAATTCCACTGTACAAATTGGAAAGTAATTAATATTAATTGTTTTGGTCTCGCGATGTGTTCCAGCTGATTAGTCGTTGAAAGACTGCGGGACAAGAAATTGAAACATCCCCACAGCTAGTGTAATCCAAACAGGAGCCATACTTCTTTCCGTGGAAGGGCGAGGAACAGGAAACCTGGCTGACAGAGGACACGTTCATAAAAGAAGGAATGCGACACGAGGGGAGAATGCGCACGAGCACCGAGGAGGACATACCCATTTAAGTGAAACATTCCGCTCGTTTAAGCAAGCTGCGAGAATGAACGAGCTGCGAATGCTCGTTTCACGGGATGCGTGGGGAACTAATGCACGCATTGACATCAATGTAATAAGCCCCGCGTGCGGAATGACGTGCTATCCGCAGCGAGTACAGTGAACGACCTCGTTTCCTGTTTCAGAATCGAAAACGAGCACGTGCGCGCGCCTGTTTGCTTAGGTATGTTCCCGGTAGCCTCCGCGCAACCGACGATTTCGATGAACGATCCAAGGCCGATAATCTGCTTTACCAATCAATTCCCTTCATACATGCTGCTCCCGACCAACAAATACGATTCGCTGTCTCTCTTGTAAGTATGCCTCCCGCGGATAACAACATAATCGGCGGCAGTTTCGCGAGGTTCGTCGCGGCTCTGTCAGCACCCTCTTCCCTGCGGTAATTTTCCTAAGCGGCGATTTCAACAAACTGATAAATCGATACGCATCCCGGCTACATAAATCTATCCTAACCTAACCTAACCGCCACACCATTAGAGTACATCGTCTGTACCATAAATGAATTCCCCAGCTCAAGGATCCACAAAGCACGTTTCTTCCCGCCAAAACGGATTGACAAATTACCACTGTTGACCAGAGTCGCTAGATCAGACGAATTAACTCGAATTGAAGCGAAAAAGTGACCTCCTCTTTACCAATACCGGATTAGTCACGTGACGCATGCACGAGAAAAATGTAACGCGTCACGTGACGACGAGATCGTCACAGGCGAGATCTGTACAGACAATGATATTAGTAAATCAGGAAGTTCCAACTTGTAGCTCGCGAGCTATTCGAAGTACCTTCCCCTAGGCACTTCAAATGTGTGATTTATAGAAATTAACTATCTTATGTTATTTAAATATCTTACGCACACACAATCATGACAAGATGGCTAACAATAAGTCGGCACAGGTGCATGGTGCGAATCCCACTTTCACTACGCGATCTCGTTTGTTACATCATTCGATTTGCTAGCATGACCTTCCAGCTAGCGGACAAGATAATTCAGAATTGATAAAAGCGAAAGAAGTAACAATGAAATACTACTATTTTATCTCCCGTATGAGGCGATATGCTCGAGGAAAGCATCTACCGTGTTCTGGAACGGCTTCGGCCCGCAAACGGCTTTAGTATACCGTCGCGACGCATAACCTATGTGAGCGAAAAGTGTTTCTTACCATGCGCGTCAGTAAAAACGTTAGTATATAAAGTTGAGCGTGTGTGCTGCATTTCTAGGCCGCGGGACGACGATTGGCTGCCGGACCGTTTTTCATAGGACGTTTCACCTTAAAATACACGTTGCTCTGTCCTGTTCACTTGTAGCCTATCGACGTGATTTCGACACATTGTACGGGCGCACAAACATCCACACACGTCACCGGAACACAACACAGATACGCAGGACCGTACGAAACAGCAAACACGTCACGAAGCAATTTTGCACGTGGACGCCTGACGGCTGATATCCAACGCTTACGAGATCTGCCTATGTAAACACGTCCAGCCAATACTTTAGCTGTGTAACAACGCCGCGCGTTGTCACGCTGACAAACTGCCGTCGCGTCGGGATCCACAAGGCCAGTTAACCCTCCCCCCGTACAGTACCATTTTGAAAGAGAAAAACGCACAGTGAAACACGGGATTGGCTCTCTTTGATAAGGGCTCGCGATCGGTCGCCCACCATTCTGGAGCGTGTAATTGGGTTACTTCGTAATTAAAGCATCCTCTCTGTAGGTAGCAACGAAATATAAACAAGGTGTAAATTGCTGTTTACGCCGGGCAAATATGGACACGAACAAAAATTAGTCAGCTTAGTCTTCCGGACCACGTTCAACATTTACTTCGGGAATAATTTTTCTTCTTCTCATGGCGCGTTTTCACGAGTCAAGTTTAATCGACCGGTCACAATCGACCAATAAAAGTTGCAGAACTTTTTCTTCACACATCTCAATAGAAACTGATCAACAGTTTCAGTTAAAGTGGCGTCGAATGCAGTTAGCGTGACCAGATGAAAGCGAACTTGATAATCAACGGAAGGTGTCAACTTGAAAGAAAATAGCGGATGACTCATCACTTGAACAGTCAAATTCCGATGGATCAAACTTTTCTTGAAGATGAAGGTTCCCACTAGGGATTTCATTCAACTTTTGTTGATCAACTATAATCGGCCAAATAAACTTGATTCGTAAAATTTTTTGAAATTGCGGCATGGGGCGTTTTTCCTTACAACTATAGATATGTAGACGACGGATGCTCGGGACCCGTAATATTTTCGCTGCCACGATCCGTTCACTCTTAGCACGTCTATGGAAAAATCAGAATGTAAAATCGAAAAGAAATCCGAACTTAGTAGTGGTACAGATAGTGATAGTGTTAGTGTCACATCGGCCGTGCGAGGGGACAGACAGCGCGGCGCCGCGTATCTCTGTGGTTGGAAGAGTTAACAACTCGGCAAAAAATTGTGGAAATTTGAGTCGGCTAATAATTGCGGGAAAACGGATTACTTGTGAGATGACTTAACATTTCCCGTGTTGGCGTCCGTGAGAACCGAGCGAACGACACTTTCCGGATCCTCGTCGCCCTGAGAGATTCGATCGATGGGAAGCGGTGCAAGAAGAAATACAAGTTTTTTTTTGTGAACGTAGCTTGTTAAAGGCGGATCTTTGTGCGGAGGAGATTGTGCTCCAGGGATTACGTATAAACTGATTTTCCGAAATGGGTTGACGTCGAGCGTGTAACTGCGAACCTTGCGATCCGGATTGGTAAAAGGAAGTTTAGGTTGCTCCAGATAGCACAAGAACTAAGCGATTCGAAACGAGAATTCATCTTCCCTCCTCTTTTAACGCGGTAATAAAGTCTGAGGTGATTTCGAGGATCTTCTGGTAGATCTCGGGCGCGGACTCGAGTCTTAAACGAAGTATTCGATTCGTTCTCGCATCAAGGGATATTTTAATAGCCCGATTCGGAACTTGATGGCGAATAAATGACAAATCGATTTCACATGACGCATTAAAGCCGTTATAAAAGAGAAAATAAACACCGGCTCGCGGGAGAACAAAAGCAAATCAGTCAATTAGAGTTACCCTTGAATTCAAACGTTCACAAACTTTGTTGAAACAATGCATCGTGTAGTTCATTATAACTCTGTCGTGGAGGACCAAACATTTCGCTCAACATATAACAACCGTATTTGTCCAAACTTCAAAACAAACATTTTCTAACAAATGGATTGGCTATTATATCACGGAACTCGCGTGGGACCAATTATTATTGGCAATTATTTATTTTAGAGATCGAAACATTCAGAAATATTATCTTCCGTGAGATTCACCCTCGGATACCGGAAATAGGTCATTTGAGTCCGTTGCTGTTGGAATAATTCGAGAGATAAAATATTACACAGAAATAATACTAATTGTATTTAGAGCACGAAAACATTGTTATGTGTATCATGTTATAAATAATATATACAATATGTAATTCTTTCAAGATATAGGTACAAAGTAATTGTCGACCCCAACGCTATATTAGCATTTGATAATTATTTGTGGGACTATTTTATCGTTAATTATTGGTACCTTAACGACATCTATGATTGTAGCAACATATATATCGACAATATCGGTAGTAAATTCATTATTGGAACTTGTCACAAGCAAGCGTACCTTTTTTACGGCAAAATTATTTTTCACTTAGAAAATTTTAATAAAAAGGCATGAGAAATATAAACTGAATTACTGATTATACATGTGTACAGTTTCGTATCGATAACATGCGAATTAAAAATTTTAATGCGTGCGTGTGTGTTATACATATTTATTGAGTCGTAACATAAATTCGATCGTATTCTCGATATTTCTGTTCAATTATTAACAAAGTACAGACTTTTTATATCCAACAAATTATATGATTTACATTATTGTTCGTGATGGTTTTCCAATGAGTTATATAATTGTTCTTATAGTGATTTACAACTCAATTCTTACTTTTACTTATGTTAATTTACAACGTGCATATATAAATACACAAAGTCAATAAATTTTCAATGATTTTAATTATTACGATGAATGTGTGTTGAAATCTAGCTCGGATAATTTTACACGACATTATTGATTAATCGAAATATAATCGACATTCGGCTATCGAAGCGTGGGTGCAATTTGCGCCTGATGAAAGAATAGAAATTGCATAGAACAAAGTTTAGAACATGTTTTGCAATCAGTGTTGTGTACCCATCAACCATGTAAACAAGTATTAAAGGAAGTATTTCTCGAAGACAACTGGGTGTTTTCAAGTGATAAAAAATTGAACGAGAACGCGATGAAATCAATAAGTAGAGGGTACGTTGTTGCAGAGTATAAATAGAACAGCGCAACGACAAACTAATCTCTTTCGAGCTAACGGCCTCGAAAGAAGCACTCATGTCAGAACACTCTTGGCATTTTCAACCACCTTCTCGGCTATGTTCAGCCATCCCTTCACCGTTGACCATATCTGTTCACCTTTGATATTCTCTCGAGCCTGTTCATCGTTACTCTCTTGATTATCTCTGTCCACCTTCTACACCTTCGCCGAGTCAATCATCTTGGCCCCTCGGTATCGCCCTTGCTCTCTTATGCAGCATGGACACCATTATAGCTTTTTTGGTAGTCCCAGCTCTCCAGGTCATCTTCGACCATCTCTGTTCTCGTTGATCCCGCCATCCTTTGTGAGTGGCTCTTTAAAGGTACTTGGAGGTCCTTTACAAGGATCCGTCCGGAGACCTGTAAAGTACCTCGAAGGATCTTCGGATCCTTCGGAAAGCCGCAAGAGGTCCTACAAAGCTTCTAGGCCATCTTCCAGCCAAAAAGCATTTTTTCCTCTTGATTTTCTCAGTGGCAATTCATCAGATGAAGACGTCGTTTATTCTTCGGAGCGACGCTACAGTCTATTTACGAATGGGGACTCGGAAAACAACGGCGACGCGTTTAGGAACCGCGAGTTCCAGCGGTTTAGCTCTCACTGGTCGTACAGGTGGCTTGAACAGCCACGAGGAGGCCGCCTCATCCAATTAACTCGACGTGGATTATACGAGGAAAGGAGAGCACTAAGTCGCGGCGGAGAAACCGCTCAGAAAAAGCAAGAAACAGGAATTCTAGCCGACCGTGCCTTCAGCCAGATTACCCTGGCGTGAGATGAAAAACTGAGCAGCGGATGTGGCGCCCGATCAACGAGAGGGAGAAAGAAGAAAGAGCAGACAAGAGCAAGAGAGGGAGAGAGAGAGAGAGAAAGGGGGAAAGAAGTCAGGCAACCGTCGACACTACAGTGAACAATTAAAACTGAAAATCTCAGCGTCGCGCGTCGTCGACGATCTTGACCGATGTTCGTCATTCGTCTCTGCGCGTCCCTTATTTTCCCGTCCGTTTTCTCAACCTTCCGAATTATGATCGCGAGCCGTCTGACCCCAATGTACGACGTGCTGTGCAAGCTGAAAACCCGTGTTTGTAAAAGGAACGGATGTCGGGGGGATAATGACGCGATATCCGGCCAACGAACTCCTTAATCAGGAGTTCGCCGAGCGGGCGCGGGCGGGCCACGCTCGTCAGGATTATCAAAGATTATCAAATATGAAATGGAACTCGTTCAGACGGGTGGCGCGTTAATCGGAACGCATTCACCCGGGAAACATTGTTCGATGGTCGGGGAAAAGAGGCGGCGCGGAGCGGCGGTAGAGCGCACCCCATCAGCCAAGGAAAAAAAGAACGGAAAAGTCTAGATGTCAGTGGCCGGAGGGGGTTGAAAAGGAAGCAGACAGATTACGGAGAGGCGAAGTGGGACGGTGTTAGTTCGCTGGAGAAGCCCGGAGATCTCAACTCGAACGCGGACTACGTCAACAATCCGATGAGATAATAATTCCGACGTTATTACGTATTCCCCGTTCGCGTCCGAGTTACTTAAAATCGGCGCGCACGTGTTCCTTCTCCTGCTCCTGCTACGCGGAATCGTTATCAAAAATCTAGCGCGACGCGAACGATATTAAAAACGTGCAGAGCGGCGCCGTTTTGAATGTATTAAGAATGTTAAAAAGCGCACGATTCAGGGACGTTACCAGTTCAAGCCCATGGAATCGTGCCAGACGGAATATTGTCCTCGTTACGGGGACGATCTCACGGTATGGCGCGATCGCGTAACAGGAAACATTTGAAAGAGGAAAATCGTGTTGAAGAGGAGGAAGACTGGCTAGTAGCCGAAGGTCCAGCGGTCACGGAGGAATTATGGCCGGCTTTACAGTTTTTTCACCGAGCCGGAGTTTACTGTCCTAGTAACTAACGACACGCTATACAGTATATGAAAAAAATTATTCGGCGTCGAGTAATGACCGACCGAGTACAAATAGAAAGGGTTGCAACGCTACATATCCGAGAATTACACGCTGCTTAAATAAGATGAAATTGTGTACAGTATTAACGCGTGTTTATGAAGTTTATGAATTCATTTTGGAAAAATTTTCCCGGCAATACAACGTTGTATTTTACTGACAGAATCAACACGTTCATATTTTGTATACGACAATTGAAGGTGAGCGAACAATTGATTTGCGAGACATTATGAATTCGAGTCACCCTTCCTCTACAGGGTGTCCCACGTAACAGTTTTCACGATTTTTCAAGTACTTACGATAATCTGACAAATAATATTCTCAACAAAAGTTGATCAGTTTGTGATTGGCTATACATTGCAATAAAAAAAAGTCCGAAATTTTTTTTGTTTTAAAGAAAAATTTTGTTGTCCGACTTTCAGCATCAATAAAAGAAAAACAACAACGAACACCATACTTGTTGTTGATATTACAGAATACAAATATTCATTGTATGTATGCATAACATTGGCTCTAAATGTAGAAAAAAAAACTGGTAGATTAAAATATTATCAAGTTGCCCACGCGATCCCTACGATCTTTTTTTTGCATTTATATGCATCCATCTCCGCTGCATGATATTTCGATGTAAAATATATACGCCGAACAAACAAGTGATTAAAATGTTTTGAACGGTAGTGCGCATCGATGAAGGCTTCCATATTCCATACGTCTAACCACATCATTTTTGTCAACATTTTTTCGCGCAGAGTACATATTTCAATAGAAAATACAATAAAACTGAAATGAAAAAGATCCTATCTCTTCCTGAATATAATAAACGTAAAATAGCAGGGAGCCATTGTAAATTACACTAAAATTACCTAAATTCTGGTTAAGTACGCCAAAAATCCATAAAATTCCGTAATTTAGTCTTAACGATTTTAGGCGGAAAGTTTTCAAGACGCGCACCCTTAAGCCATTTTAAAGCAGCTCGGAAACTTGCGTAAGGACATTGTGTAGTCTTTAGAAGGAAACTTTTTTTTATTGTTCATAAAAAATCATTTCTCCTCTTTAACTCCTTTCACTATATGTATACCAAAGAACCCTCCAGTGACGACATTGTATAAAACAACACGGAAGTTGATTTTTTGAATTTTGTTTCACGGCGCGGCGCAGCGTGTCGAAAACACCCTGGTGTACGGTTCCGTTATTCGATGGATAAGTATTAAACAAGATGATCGAACGGCAAAGGTACGATTGAATGGAAATCGTATAAACGACGCGACGGCTAAATATCGACGGTACCGTGGATGAATTGCGAAGGGAAAGAATGTAATCCAGTTGTGCGGAAACGATTGAATGACAAAACGACCGTGCGGTGTTACCTAACAGTTTCGATAAATTGAGTGCTGTAGCGACATGAATAGGTCGAGTATCGATTCCCTCTATTTATAGTCTTCTAGCCAGGAATAATGTCAATGACACGGAAATTGCGGGGACACGCGGCGCAGGGTCCCCGCGCGACTTTATCATGCGAGTCACGGCGATTTAAAGCGTTGAAACGGCAGTCTGCGTTTCATCGAGTGACAGCGAGCGCGTTGACCGTGAAAGGGTGCAAAGGTGGCATTGCAAAGGTCACGGGCTGAATTAGTCAGCAACGAGCCCGGGCAATTCGGCTGTTACGCGACCGCTCTGAAATGCAGTAGAAAGAAAACGGAAAAGCGCACGAGTGACCAGGCAAGCGTGTGCGCGGCAACAGCCGGCGTACGGAATAAAACGCTCTGCGGCGCCGCTAATAAAAATATTATTTTATATTATAAAGTTTCGCCGCTGTAAACTTGTCGGGGTTCGCGCGAGCCGTTGTTACGGGGGCTAGCATGGAAACTGAAAATCCGAAACATTTAGCCCAGGCCCGGGAACGGCGCGGCTGGCTGAAATTTAAAGCCAGAAACTTTCGGGTTTCCGGGCAGGAAACCGTCCAACAAAACCCATCTCGGTATCCGTAGTTTTCCGGTTCCGCACACCTTCGCCTGTGAAATCATAAATCCAGACTTGCTAAATGGGCGACCGATAAAACGTGTTGCCGCTAAAAGGCTCAGTTCCGCCGAATCGTTTCGCGTTCTCCTTTTTCCTTTTTTTTCATTTCCGCATGCGTTTCGCGTTTTTGTTCGCGAAATTGAATATTTTATGGTAACCAAGACGGACTCGCGAACGGATTTGTTTCCTTCCGATCGTTTATACATAGTTTATAGCGTTCTAAACAGCGATACGTCGGCTTATCCTAATCCGCAGGCTCGATCGAGCAATGCGTAAATACATACAACTCCGTTCCATTGTTATCGAAGAACGTGAGGCGACGGTTGTCCGACGGATCTCGCGAGAGGAAAATCATAGCTCGGAGTTTGAAGAGCACTCGTTACCTCATAAAGTTTTGTTTTCCGTCCCGATGCAAAGCTCTAGCTGCGCGCTCCTTTCGACGGATCCGAGGGGACCTGGCCACTGTCTTCGGCAAACAAACAATGTACTTTGCAGTAACACGTTTTAGATATACATAGCTTTTGTTCAGATTGCGCCCCATGGCGGCGGCTGATACGCTTTGTTTGAAAGTGCAATGCTTGTTTCTCGAAAGTCGTCGCCCCCCTTCCACGCCACCGACGGCTGCTTCTTGAGGAATATCTTATACAGCTCCGGGAAGATCGAAAACTTCTTTCCGGAAATCGAGGTTTTGGTAAATCTCGGGGTTCAACGAAGTTCCGGATACCATGTGTAGCGAAATAGCCACCGCGGCGAATAAAAGGGAGGAACAGGAGTAGGTGAGCTTGCAACCAGAGTAAATTTCAACGGTTTCGGAGCGTTACGCGCGTCATATTCGTTATTCGAATGCTGACAGATCGGGACTAATAGACTAATTGAATTTTAACTTGTTCAATGTTTGAAAATATGTCATACGCGTATTTTGTTAACTTGTTACAAGAACATCATCTCATAACTTTTTTTTAAATATAAGAATTCGACTTTGTAATCATTAGACTGCGGAGATCTTTATGGAAAATAAAAAATGTTCGCATTGATTGCAGGACATTGATGTCCTTAAATATTTTTAACATGTCCACTGCTTTAAATTGTACGTGGGAATTTATGCCATAAATGCATAAAATCGGCTGTCTAGTAATCATATATATGTATAAATACTAACTCTTGTGGTCGCACTCTAAAAGTGCATTTGACCTCCTTGCTGCTTGAACCATCAGTTCAGTGACACCCTGTGTGATAGTTCACGTTAATAGTGCACTACTGTGTAGTATCGCACAAAATTCGGACGAGCTTGTCACTGGAATCGTGTTTGCTTAAAGAGAACGTTATTACGCATCGGTGATTACCAGTGCAAACTGATTTATAATCTCGAAACGAGTCCGGCTGTTCGGAATACGAGATGATATGGGATGCGTGACGCTCCATTAATCACAGGTGTAAACGGTAAAAGTGTAGGTTTTGATTCGCGATACGAGTGTCAGCTCCGTAACCGTCGACTCTCGAACATCGCCGATGATATCAAGGTGATTGAGATAAGTGAAAGCGTTCCTGTTGTCGGCATACAAACCGCGTATTCAACTTTGTAGCTACTGTAAACGGGGTACTCGGCGAAGGGAAACGATCGTGTAACCGGTCGAGTTGTTAATTAATGATTCTGGAATGAACGAGAAAGCGTGGCGAAGCCAACGAGTCGCGTAGGCACAAGGCTCTCTGTTTGTGGAACTCTTCTTAATCGTCCGTGTGAGTCGGTCGCGTAATTAGACGGTGGCCTGCGATTGGTTAAGGGGCCAGGGACCTCGTCTGCAAATGAGAACCCCTAGTAACATATACGATTCACGGCACGCGGCACCTGATTCCATTACCTCTGTGCCATTCCTGGTCGTCCTATGCCCGCGACCACTCCAACCCCCGTCGTGCCCGCCCAGCGTGTCCCCTTTCACCCCCCATTGCCATCCTCTCCCTCAACCCCTTTGCTGCCTTGACGCCCTTCCACCGGTATACGCTACACGTCCCACCGACCTACAGGTATACCTTGTATCTACAATCTTCCTGTATTATGTTAGCTGTATGCGCAGCGCAAATCCCATGCGAACGGAGACACTGATGTCGTGTCGCACAAAGGGCTATATTCCATTTTCTCATCCCCCTGAAGACTCATCCACGGTCGCCTAAAGATTCGGGGCTTTGCGACACCAACTCCGCGCGACCCGTCCTACCGTGCCTCGTTTCGCCTCGCTTTTTTTTCTCTATAGTTTGCTCGACTTCGTCCTTTATCTGGGCCATCTCTTTTATTTTCACTCTTTCCATTTCTCCGCTCCTTTTCTCTCGGCTTTATTAATCGCTCATCCACGAACTGCAGACATTCACGGAACGCGGAATTCGTACAATCGGCGACAAGAAGATACGACTGTTAATTTGTTGATCTCTATCTAGCAGATCAGGTAAATGCAATTTCTCGCACGTTTGTTTATCCGTTGCCGCGCATGAACTCATCTGGAGAAATGTAAATTTTCACGTGTTTAAACACAATGGATTTATATTCAATGTTCTGTAGAGCCCCCTTTATTTTTTATCGCGGAAATTATTCGTTCCGGCAGTAACGCATTGTTTGAAATCAAGTATTAGAAATTGTCTCCCAAATTGTCTGTGCTAAAAATTGATTTTCTTCCAATATCACATGGAAACACGAACAAACGTGGTCTTTTTGTCCCTGACTGTACCAACCGCTTGCTTCGCATTTCATTTTATTCGTTCGACCTTGGTAGAGTAGGTATTGTTGTAGTGAAGGTTTGTAGGTGTGTTCCGATCATAACTGGTTACCTATAACTTTTAAAATTGTTCAAATACCTGCACTATTGTTGATATACAGGGTGTGGTCGGACGATTGGTACAACCAGTGATTCTACATGTAAAAATAAGTTGAGAAAAAGGAATAACATATTTTGATTGGATGTCTTGTTTTCCGGAAAATCAAGCTTGAATATCCGACAGGGAAGAAGTAGAACCGGCAAGTCGTGAACACACGCGTCAGATGATTCCTATTTATACAGGGTGTTTCCGAAATCACGCTACCGTCGGCTAGATAATTTTTTATGAGATTTTAAACTTGGTGGATATATGAAATTGATATTATATCTTATGTGTGTGAAATACTTAAATGTTCAGTAATTGATTAGATACCTACATATCTAATATATATAATGTAAACAATATTTTCAATAATGGTACAGCAATTTTTATTGGCGCCTCAGTGTTGCGACTCGAGCGCTAAAGGTTAACAATCAAGTTGCCCCCCTGTGGAGCCTGGGCCTCACGTTGGGAAACACTGCCATATCCCATATCGCCTTACGTAAGAGAACGTTATTTCTCGTCAAATTCATAGTGCTGCATTTCGTCGGAAACTCATTGTCAGGGATAATAGAGCGATTGCGCGTAAAGAAAGATTACTTAAGACAAGGGATGAGAATAAGGGATACAGAAAACGAGCGGCTGCTCATCATTATTTCGTACACGTTCCGCTGACTGTTAGACGGACTTTTACTTTTGATAAACGTGCAGAATAACGCCGGATAAAAGTTTCCATCGTTTCGGTCAAGTCATCGGGGACAATATCATACTCGCCGGTGAGCACGACGCTGAAGGTTCATTACGATTCGTTATTTGTCCATTAAATCGGGATTGGAAGAATTGTCAGGTTCGCGGGATGAACGTTAAAACCTGCACTTCGCTGGCAGACGGCCGTATAATACGCTTACGTGTTTACTCTCTCCGGAATTTATATCGCTGGGAAATGGAAATGGTTCGAATTCTCGCTGCATCGACTCACAGGTATCTCGGAACAAACGGACTAATCAACAGCTATGATTAACTGGCACGGTTTTTGCGCTGTGCACAGAGTGCAGTATCAATCGAAAACAATTTTAAAATCGTAGCCTCCGTCGATGCGTTCGTGACGATATTGCAGGATAAAACAAACGCTTGACCGTCCAAAAATAATCTACTCCTCGCCATCGACTGTGAAAGAACCGCCGGATTTAATTGGCACACAACGAATTTGCTGGCCGCGCGATTCATACGCAAACTAAACTCGGAACAAGAAAGCACCGGTGGTTCCTCGTCCCGTGTTCCTCGATAAGATTTATCCAATGGTCCGCCCGTACAAAACGAGGGCAATCCATGACTGGACGTGGCCCGCTTTCAAACAAATACGAAATTCAAGCATGCCGAGTGGAATACCGAATCTGCTGGGATTAAAAACATTTTATGCATTCATGCAAAACAACTGGAATACCGGCGCACACAACGGATCCCTTTTTAACAATGGAAACCGAGTAAGAGGCATCGCGCACCGAATCGTATCTTATTGTTCGCGGCGTGTGTGCTGTACGCTTTCATTATGTAGCGCCACAACTTTACAGACAGAGGGAAATATGATTACAATAAATGCAATTTAGAATACATCAAGTTTTTTTCGTAACAAAACGTGAAATATTGTTAACGGTTATTTGAACTAAACGTGTACGAAAATCAATTTTTATGAAATGGAAAGTTACTTTCACGAACCAAAATTATCATTCAAAAATAAATTGTGTAGAATGCACAATAATAATCAAACCTTTTAAGCTTGAAGAGTAGATCTATAAATCATGTATAGTTGTATATATTTTTATGAACATCTATACGTATTTGGTACATGAGGAAGTACCTCTGCGATAAAAAATCGTCACGAGCATAAATGATCGTTCTGGGTAAGACTCGCATAACTTGATAAGTAAAAGACACGTATAACTACGTATATTTATACTTATGTATGTGTACTTGTAATTTTTTTTGGTAAAGATATAGGCTTTTTCTATGTGCCGATAAATCATGTCTGTCGCTAATCAATATGTAACGGAGATACGTGTGTAATAATTAGGGACATGGGTGCAGGGAATAGTTCATGCGAGCGCAGTGCATTATGAGCCAGCAATGTACTTGAACGACCGGTTCAATTACGTGTCGTACATGTGAATCCACAGTGTTTCCAGCTGACAACGGCGGGACAAGCGAACCGGTAAAATTCTCCGGGTGCAAACGGCGGTCCACGGACGAGATTTATCGAACCACGGAGCATTAGTTATCAAATTAAGCGGGACGGAAAAATAAGCAAGCCGGGCCGCGCGTTAAACGATGCTGGGAAATGTCGCGGCCGGGAGCGTACAGTTGGTCGCGATAATTTTATGGGAAAACGTGTCTTTGTTACGGGCCGGGAATTGTTTTGTCCCGTAATTATCATCTGCTCGTTCATGCTCCACGAATTACGCGATTCACAATAAATTTCGCCGAGCACGATTTTTCTTTTGTTTCCCTATGTTCCTAGGTTTCAATTAAAACAGGACAGAGGTGGCAAACAAAAACACGCAGGAGAAAAAGTGTCGTCGATTATAATATCTGTCCCCTCGGAAGATACAACTCTATTCCCGAGAGGAATCGCTCTCGCGCCCTTAGAAAGACATCCGGGACAAAGAAGATTAAGTGGAAACAACCCCCGAAGAAAAAAAAGAAGAGCGGTGTGGTACTATGCGATTTATTCGCAGAGACACGCGGATCCGTGGAATTATCGAGAACGCGTCCCGAAGGATGGATCGAATAAGCGCGGATAAATTTTCGTATAGGAATACATTAGGGCCATTTTTGCGAAGAGCGTCACCATCAATTCGACCACGCGATAGCTGGCCACGTCACGGCCGGCTGCAAAGATGAAGGGGTTGAAAATCTCGGCGCCGCAGAGCGTGGCACGGATAGATCATACATCATTCCTTTGCGAACGAAGCCTCCATATCCTCTCCTGCCTAACCCCTCTCTCTCTCTCTCTCTCTGCTCTTGAATCTCCTCCCCAGTTTCTCAGCCTCCCCGCTGCTTCTGCTTCTGCCTGCTGTTTGCTGCTGCTTCGCTGAACTCCCAACGCCGTCCATTTACCCTTTCGAGCATCCCGGCCCATAACACGCCATTCTTCAACTTACCCCAACCCCGGGGTGCAGGACGTGCGTGCTTTCCCGTTGATCTGCGGTTCGCCCGGAAACCTGCCGTTTACGAGATTCTTGCGAAAACTCTGTTAAGAAGCTTGCTACGAGAGCCCCGGCCGGGTCGAGTCGGGTCGGGATCGGACCAGCAGCCGCGAGACAAGCTGAAGCCGTTCTCCGCGCGGCCAACTGTATAACCGGAGGGATTTTGGAGATGTGCTCGGCTAGATTGGATAAAAGAGACTCTGAACAGGATTCCGGCGAGAAATAACGCCCGGAGAACCGGCAATGATCGTAACAGCGTCGGCAATCGGGACGAAAAGTTTGCCGCAAAGTACCGCAGTCGTTTCCAAGCTGTAGCCGGCGTTCTCGCGTCCTGCACCGACCGACGATAACCGAGTGAACTCACGCGAAACGGAGCGGAGTAGCGAATTCGTTTCGGGTCAAGTCGAAAATAATTATCCTTTCGCCGAGTACGGGTACGAGTACGGGTCCTGTAGAATGGAAACAGATATTTGGCTACATCCTATAGGTGTTGGAAACACACGAATTTCGTTTAGTCAAGGTGTACCATGCAGACGTACTTCTTGCTGCTTTGGGGAGAGAGCTTTTTCGGGTAGCATTTCCTGTGCCTCATTAAAGCATTTACAGTACTGCGCAATTAAATGTTCGCACTCGGGACTGAATGGAGACGCTTAAGTGAGGAAGGTGGCTCCTGTGAATTCAAGTGTAGGAAGGATAGGGGATGTGTGTGAGTGAGATATTGATACCCGGCACGCACCCATCGAGTTTCAATCGGCCCGCTCAAAGCTGACTCCGAGGTTTAAGTTGCGAGAAATTACGAAATTACTCAAAAATAAGGATTGCAAGGGTGAGGGATGCGCCTCCTCATTTCTCGATTCAGTAAATCCTCTATAGACGCGACAGCCTCGGGGGGATATGGTCGCATCTATCGTATAGGGTAGCTATTTTTTATCTCCAAAGGCCGAGCCGAACGTAGAGAAGAACAGCGCGTGTAAATAGAGACCACGCGCGAGTGGAATGAGAAACAATCCCATTTATGGGAACAGCTTTTGTAGATTCGAAACAAATGAAAATTGTACAAAATATTTTCTAGCCTTCTTTAAACATATAAAGATCAGCAGTCTAATTATAACAGTTTGACAATGGTGAATGTTTCCGGCCCACACAAATCTCATACAAGAATTTTAATGGAATAAAATAAACGATTCCTGATAGGAAGATATCTAAGCACGTATATGGAAATGATAGGTGGAGCTTTAGATCTTGTCTACAATCACGTAAAAAAGATTATCCACTATTTTTATGCAGCACGATAGCTTCCGAAGCGAGTAGGCCACTCGTTTAACTGAAACAAGAAATGGTCTTTTCTCCATTTGGCGAGTGCTATCTACTAGAGATGTGCGAGGACATGAGATTACGGGCTCTGGTTGGGCCAGAAGAAGTACCCGAAAATATCTTGCGATGCAACATGCAAACGCGCGGAATCTCGAAACTTCTTGGGAACCTTAAAACCTCTGGTTGTTCCTTTGTAAGGCATTAACCCCTTGCGCCGTATTTTAACGAGTTTATATGCCTTTCTTTGCAGATGAAACAAAATTTAATATAAATGTAGCCATACAAAAAATATAAATTTTCTTTTCTCTTCTTTGACCTTGACGCAACCTCGGCTCCGATAACCAAAACGGAATCTTTTCGCATCTTTACAAGTACCAAAATGATTTTAGATGATCAGGAAATAATGAGTTACACACACATCTCAAGAATAAAATACTCCATAGTGTCAATTACTTTCGTAAATCAAACGAAGGCAGATGTAACTTCAGGAGTAATTAAGAGTCACGTTTGCTCGGGAAGATGGTAGAAAACTGCATCACTGCGCGAAAGATGAAAGCGATAAAACGACTTTTCGGTCGATGTTTCGATATACGGTGGTTAAAATTCATCGAACAGTAACACGATCAGTCGAAAAAAAAGGCAAGCCAGCTGAACGAGCCGAAAGTAGATCGTCGAAAACGCGCAATCAACAACGACCTCGGGAGATCCGCGCGGAACACATTTAACATTCCGTTCATCCCTTTATGCATCGCATTCCAGCAGAGGCATGCGGCTCCGGCTCGGTTAATCACACTACCAAAAGATTTTATTTTCGACGTGCGAACAGTTCGCGTAACGTAAATTAGGCGTGGCCGCACAATTCGCAAACACGGTGCGGGTCGGCGGCGGCCATCGTAACGCGCTTCCGAACGGGCGAGATAGCATTCTCTCGATACGCATTCCGTAATCATTTTCCTCTTTCGGTCGGACCCTCCCTCGGGTTCATAATGGCACATGGGGAACGCGATTATTTCCGGCGTGATTTGAATAGAAATGCTTTCTGGACGCGTAACGGCGACCGCAGGGGCTGCTGCAGCGCCGGGGATGGCGACAACCGGAGCCCGATTTCGCGTGAAGCCAATCGAGCCCCACACTGTTACGTGATTAACGGTATTGCTGTACGTAAAGGAAACGCCAAGGTGGCTGACGATTGTCCTTGGTAATTGTTAGCCTTGCCCTATATATGCGATATACGTATACATACATGCATGTATTTATTCTAGCCTTGCGCGTGTGTACATATGCATATGTATTTGGGTGTGCGCGCACATAGATCCATATGTATATAAACCAGATATATATCCCAGTCTGCTCGAACAATAGAATTAATTATAAAGCTTGTTCGGATAACCGCAGAGAGCCCGCTACTTGCGGGAACTCCGACCTGTTCCCTCCCCCGTCCGTCCCGCCTACGCTCGCCACGCCACACCGTACCGGTTTCCCTCTTCGTTCAACTTTCCCGTCGGACGGTTTTCATCATCGGGACTCGACTATTTACATCGAATGAGAAGAGAAGCACCAGCGCAGATGGGAGCTGACGCGAGGAAGCCCCTAGCTCCGGTGTTGTAATAATTACCGCCTCGGTTACTGTGTTTCTCGCGGGAGGTATCTTTTTATGCAGCGCTCCTTCAGGAGCCCACACTCGATGCAGGTTGATCGTGAAAGTTGATTAAGTGCACGCTGATGATCTCGACTGCGCCGTTACCACCGCCGCTTGTTTTTCAACAGATTGAGCTTTCAAAGGTTCCTAATTGTAGAGGGACCTCGGTAGATTTGCACGAAACGGAACTCAAAATGCCTGCAAGCATCGAGGGTCCTGTAGCTATCGAGGTGGCCAATCAACTCTACTAATAGCACAACTAACAGCATAATCAATACATACATTAAGCTTTAAGCTGAGCCCAGGTTTATTGTTGTACTATTTTTATTAACGAAATTATTATAATTTAAATAGCGACCATTTTTCGAGAGCCGGAGATTGTGTCCAAATATACTTTCTGGATCGTCTGTACGTTATACATTCTCGTTTGTAACTATTGACTTTGTAAGAGGTAATATTTAATCAATATTAAGTTACATGTGTTGGTATTTTAATATTTGCGAAGTCATAATATTTATATTATGGCGATTTATCGCCAGATCAATGCTGTTTGCGCGTCTTTAATATAAACATTTAATGTTTCATTGCAAGTTCATTGTTAATTTACTTATACATATGAAATCAAGAGTGTACACATGGAAAAGTATTCATACAGTGACGTAAGTAATTTGTCTCATCTTAATTTTTTAAAAGCACAATATACACACACATATGTAAAGCCATCGCAAATATATATTAAAATGATAAAAATTAACTTGATACGCAAGTACGATATTAACTGAAATAATTTCAATATAATCTCCGAGCGACAAGAACGGTAAAGAGCGTTATTATAAAGGGTGTACCAAAAACGTTCGAATTCCTTCGGACCGACCGTTCCTGAGATTATTTGAAGCGACATTCTTATTTGCAAAGATGTCCTCCTCGGTTTTGTTAACCCCTTTCCGTGTAATTTTCTTTACAGTTCCAGTGAGTAAAACGTCTTTATCCCGAAAAATGTCGTAGAAGGAAAAAGAAAATGTATATTCTTTGTACGGCTACATTTTATACATATCTTTTTAGTTAGCAACAAAAATATTTTACTTTGTCAAGAAAGAAAATACACGAAATAAAATGGTTTAATTTATAAGTTTCCAATCTTCCAATCATTTTTACTGAATTAAATCGCAATATATCTCAAAGTGATGTATGGTAGAAATTAATTTTGTTCGAAAGGCTTACGAAAATTGCGTCACAGTAATATCTTCTCGAAATGATTTCTTTTTATCCAGACGATATCGGCACACAACGATTCCAAAGGTTATTGCAGAATAAACGGTGCCGGCGCTGGCATCATCAAGTAAGATGGTATCGCCGAGAGGCCAGGAGTTCCCAACGTCAATAGCATCGGTGCCCGGCATCGAATCCTTTCACAGTGCTCGTACCTACACCCCCCTCCTTTCGCCGGGGGTTCACTTTAAAAAATTAGATGACGGACTTTTAATTTCAGATACCGGTCGCCGATATCAAATGTTACTCGAGGTTATTTGCGATGCCGATGCGATATCCTCTGCTCATAATTAGCATCGAGAGAGCAGAAAGTGAACTGACACGGGTCTCCAGTCCCAAGCGCAAAGTAATCCTGCGCTACGCAGAGTCAAATTCTTTGAGCAAGATCATTTTGCACGGGTTTCTATTCAGCGTCAGAATTTACATTCCATCTTTACGTCCGCAGACGAAAAGTTGGAGTGATGACTGCACATACACAGAGTCGTCGCATGAGGGGAGGGAGCACGAACTGAGGGGAAAGAGTTACCGTCTCTTTGCCAGTACCGGATAAGTCACGTGACATTATGACACATGCGCGACATGGTTATTATTCAGACTTGTTAATATTATATTACGTTATGTTTTTATGTTGTAATGAATAGATTGCGGATCTTTATGAATTTGGAGAGTATTAAATTTAACACAGAGAGAATTTAGTACAATTTTTATTTATTTTGGATCTGCAAATACTCTCTATTACTAATGAAAATAGAATTTTATTTGGTACCACTTTCTTAAAATTTGTCTATAAAAATTGAAAATTGCATAAACATCTCCGCAGTCTAGTAGTGAAATTCTGGATCAAGTAAGTTTACTTGTTATTTGAACTGTAACGTCAATTTTCAAGAGACAGGTTCATTTTTGAACCATGGTTCCTCTGAGAAGTTTGTTCCTCTCGATGAGTAGAACACGATACAATCATAAAAAATTTGACCTTGACAACCACAAAACTTCTTTGACAGATCTTCGCCGATCCTAACGTGTAGAATCACGCTCTAACGGTTTGTACACCTCATTTCTGGACACCCTGTACAATATTAATTCCGGTTAATCTGTACTCCTCTCTTTCATAGAAACATTGAATCTCGTGCTCTCGTCTGGCTGATCCCTTGTCTCCTCGTTCTCTTTGCGCTTCGTGATTTTAAATTCATACCGCGCAACGTTCTTACCGCCGTAATCCAACGTAAACGATATTCACCGCGAATAATCCTTTTTTTTTCATCACGGACGAACAAGATGATGTGCTAATGGCAAACGAATGGCGCCGCGTTTTCCATGATCCAACCCCACGCTCCCTCCATCCCCCTATCGGACTAATTGCGAAACGTTACGCGATCGAATACGCTGAAGCGTATCGCGGAAAAATTCAATTCGTTTTGACGGCGACGAAAAGTCGCGTGAACACGTTTATTAAAGCGGAATTCGTTTACACTCTGTTACAGGACTGCGCGCCGATTCCATCCAGAGTCGCCGGATGTGGGGAATTTAATCGAATTTAATGTACTCTTTTTCAACTAAAAAATAAGAAATTAAATAAGTAAAGGAAGAACCAAATACATACAAAAATCCGTTCCATTTACAATAATTTACATTTTTCTTTCTCTGGTGTCGAGTCACACTCGACAAAGTAGTGCAAAGGGTTAATCTGGCGACTCTGATTCCATCGCGTCAATTGGCCCAAACCGAACGAAACGATCTTTGAACTTGCCAGGTTTCGAATTTCGCGGGGGAATGTCCGTATTTTGCTACTCATCATTAGCATATTCTGATGCTCGCCATACATAATTGAAACGTGCGAGTGCTCCTTCATTACGAATTCAAAACCGCTTCGTGATGTTGTGAAAACGCCGCAAATCGCGAATCGAACGCTCGACGAAAATCGTGTTAATTACGTGAAATTATCCACGCGTTAAATCGTTAATGCGTGGGACCGAAAAACTGAATTTTTTATTTATATTCCACCCAATATACATATAAGAAAGATATAAAAGATATAAAAGAAAGTAAAAAAGCAATTTTTTATTAGCAAAAAAATTGGGTTACATTAAATAATAAAGTGCAATTGAATTTGGCGGATGCATCGGTGCATCCACATGAAAAATAAGGTCATAGAAAGTCGGGACGTATTATGACATGATCTTTCCTCTATCATTTTTTTCTATTTTTACTTAACCCTTGTGTAACCAACCGAGTACCGGAGTATCAATATATGTTCTTCTAAAAATATTACAAAATTTCTCTGAATGTCCATTCTTTGTTCGGTAATATGTTAATTAATAGTGGTGAAATGAGAATTTGTGCGAATATGTTATATACAAAAGGTTTTAAATAATCTATACATTTTGGTTGGCTACATAAGGGTTAAAAAAGAGCAGTAACTCGTCCCAGTTCCCAGAATTAACGGGATAATTAACGGGGTATCATCATTGTTCGAAGTTTATTTTTACATTAATTGCGCCCCATTATCGTGAGATAAGGTGATTTCACAGGTGAAATCACGAGCGTGTTCGCATGCAATTTAATAGTGACACGAAATAACACGGATTATGTGCCACCGGTTTAAATCGTCAATCGAATTTAGATGATATTCTATAGGCGATGCGATGTTCGATTCATATACCCGTTGATAATTCCCCACTGGAAAAGCGGTCGAAATAATATACGGCCGGGACACATAATATTGTTCTATTTCCCATTTACCAAATACCAGATATAATGATCATCGTAAACCTTTCATCGTTTATTTCCTTTGTACGAAAACGGCACCGGAGTATTGATTTATTCGATGGTACGTTACATCGTCGTAATTAAATACAGTCGAACAAATTCGTTTAATTAATTAAGTCGGCCAAATAGAATGTAAAACGAACAATTGTGGGAAAGGGACGGAGAGGAAACGATGGATGCGATGAAGAGAGAGAGAGAGAGAGAGAGAGAGAGAGAGAGAGAGAGAGAGAGAGAACGAGAGGTCAATAAGATATCTCCACAGCATTCTACAAGCCAGCAGGCCGATTCTTTCGCTGCGGAAAATCGTGGAAATTCCATTCCATATATTAACTCTTTCGTGCGCAGCCATCCGATGGCATAATTTGTCGAGTATATATTATATATAAACAATTCATTCCGCGCTTTCCTGTAATATCGCGAAATAATCACAAAGTATTTGTTATTAACGACGACGCGGGAGCATAAAATATTATTATCACTCCATAAATATCGGCGCACGGAGCGGAGCCCACGTGCACAATAGCCCATTCACGATTTAACCGAGAGGATTCATAATCGCTTGTCAAGCGGAACGGAACCGCGGCTGATGGCGGGCAGAAAAAAAGAATCTGACGTAGAATTCTGTTAGACAATATAGGAGGGGGGGGGGTTTACTGTTTTCATTCATAAAGTCTCCATGAATGATATTTCCTCGACGATCTCGTGGCGGGAACGTCCTCGCGTTCACAGTTCACAGTCTATACGGCCCGTTTCGCTCGTCGGTTTCTTACATTTTTCTATCGTATAAACGTATTCTCAGCGCGCCCCAGTTTACCCGGGCAGAAAAGCTCGCCCCGTCACAAAGGCCGTGATTGCGAAAACATTTGTTTTGCTTTCAGAAAGCTGCCGCGCCAGAGACGAGACACGGGCCTGACTCTCGCCCACCGACGTCATCGTTCGCTACAAAAGCGGTTCTACTGTTTCTGCCCAAGAAGAAATGCATATCGCCTAGGTATCACGCGTTCAAAAATGACAAGGGAGAAAAGAAGAGCCAGGCGCGGGTAGAAAAATGCGAGACACGGGAGTGAAGGAAACAAGAGAAAGAAATGGTCCGCGCCCAACATACCGCGCGTCGCGGCACGGCTCGGCTCGGCCCGGCCCGACCCGCTCGTGATTGCGTACACAGAGAAGAGGGAATCTTCGTGTGACCCGACCGCGCTTATACATCGGGGAAATTGAATTTGGAATAACGAAATTCTATTGCGTCTTTTCTGCACCGTGGATCCAGACACGTAACTCGCCGGAAACTTCATGAGACCGGTCTAATTGTTCCTATCTACTAGAGATCGCGTTTTTGAACGAGAACTCTAAAATACTCGTGCACACGTGGCACGTGAACTGCGTAGCAAGGAATTAAGGATCTGTGAAAACGGATCCGTGTAGCCGGATCCGTTCGGCACGTTCGAGTCAGACGACTCATGTGCGTTTGTTTCTCGATCGAATTCTTTTCAACTGTTGATGTTTAAGTGAGACGCAAGCGAGACAGCGGTCTTCACGGATTCTTAACACGTTTTTTTAAATTGAAAATTATACGGTTTGAGATTTGGATTCGTTTACTACCCGTGTACAGTAAAGTCGCGATAGTTGTCAACGACTGGGTTATGCGATAGTTGTCCGTGCAGAACACAGGCTGGTTGACAAGAATCGCAACATTACTGTATTTAGATATACGGGAAATAGGGATCTCTGCTATCTATCCAGACGTCAACGGGCGAGATCACGGAGATCTCAGACTATTCGGAAATTATTTTGTTAGAGGACAGCGAGAACTAATAATGTTGTACTCCCTTGAAAGAGGTGATTCCTGAGCTAATTTGAATTAATCTTTTTCTTTGTGGAAATGTTCGCCTCGTCTTTATTAATAAATATGCACTTGATGCTAGCTGAATTCTACTACAAATGCTATTATTCGACGAATTTTTATTATAATATTTTGTTTAACTGCTGTATTATTAGATATGGATCAGAAATCACTAAAAATACTACGTTAAGAATAACGTGTGATGGAACCTGCAGTTAGTAAAACTTTTTAGTCCGACAGATTTTAAATACAGGAATTTCTATGCGAATTGAAAAATATACAGAATCTATCCGCTACTCGGTAGCGAAGAGGCTAATCTAGGCCGCGCGTAGGATTCTTGAAATATTTATAATTTACATAGCAACAGCTACATGCAGCCATTAAGCAAATCGCTACAATGTTCACTTGTCATGCGACCAGGACACTATCGCCAGCAAGGATCACGGAGCATGTTGTATTCATGAAGACGAATCGTATGAACCACATTGTACAGACCAGTTGTTTCCGGTGCAGTATCATTTTTCTTCGATTGAATTGTAAATTCGACGAGCGATACCTTGCAGCAGCTTGCGCGTATATACTGGGAAAAGCTGTGTAGCGGTTCGTCGTTATATCCTCTCTTTGTTTGTCAGCTTACTATTAAGAAACTTTTATCTTTCACGCCAGATTTTCTCCGTGATCGTGTGCGAGCTTGAACATTGCCGATCTTGCACATCTGGTAACCAGACTTGTTCAAGAACAGGACTTTCTCGCGAGCGGATGCAGGCACTTGAAGGCTGAAATTTTCTGAAAGTTTCTTCGCTGTTATTCCATATACGCACTTTTAGCGTGGTAACAAGGTCTTTATCCTTCGCGGCGCGAGTATACAGTGATGAGCAAAAGTGATGAGCACTGTTAACATCTTTGGAAATTCTTTTTAATTGCGTGTTTCATTGTCCTAGCTGCGTCGGATATCGGTGAGGCAATACTAATGCAACGATGAAACTTTATTACTTTTAGTTATATCGTTACGAGACCTTTATCACAATTACGTTGGTAAAAGTTCAATAAAAGAAAATGAAAAGTAAAAAACTTTCCTATTTGCATTGACATTGTAATCGACACGCAGCCTTTTGAACTGCGCCGGTTGCCTCGACCCTCAGTCCTTCTTTGTCATTTCCGTGCTGTCCTTCTCTATGTTCGGTAAATGTCAAAGAACGTGGGACCTCTACGCTTTCTGAGCCTTCATACCCCCGTGGTTGTAACACTATGCGAGGAAAAACTGTATTATAGGCTAAATAGGACGTTGTTCCTTGATAGGGGAATTTGATTTTCTGGGAAAAGACACGCTGTCTTCCTCACTTCGTATCCAGTTCCGCCCAGAAATCATTCCGATTGGTATTCCTGTCAAACGCGTCACCAATCACGCCGGGTCAACGGTCGCGGCAGCAATTGGCATTCAAGTGTCGGTCCCTTTGCCACCGATTCCAAAGCAATGAAAAGCCGACCATCAGAATTCGCCGTGTCTACTAAGTATCGGCTACCCTGAATCGATCGAAAGCGAAATAGCATCGAACTATCTGCCTACGATTATCCTAAAAAATAAGCTGTTGCTAACAAGTAGGTTATGCATTTAAGAAAACATTGCTGTTCGCAAAATATGACCTTGAGGTGACCTTCACCCACACAGACTGATGTCTGCCCTTCAAATACGATAACCTTCTCCCCGAATATATTTTTGTATCAGGGAAGGCAGAGTAGTTAAAGTCCACATGTCCTACAACTAAATAAAAACAAAATCGGATGCAAACCTAGCGCAGTCTGAACGCATTCCATAACCAACTTCTCCAGCAAGTTGCACAAACATGATATTCCAAGTGCATCAGCCAGACACGCGAATACAGTGTGTAACGGGCGACAGGACAATCTGACGTTCAAGACAAGCTGGATCGACGCGTCTGCCATTCCCGAAACTGAAAATTCGCCCGCGGTTCTAGTTCATCCTCGTCGAATGAAAGTTTCATTTGCAAGATAATTCCTAGACCGACGACGTAAGAAACGCGTTCGAGAAGCGCGGATGCGGGCGTCCGCGTCGTCGTCGCGTCGTCGTCGTCGCGAGAACGGCTCCCACGAAGGAGGTAAAGCATGCCGCGAATTATGTTTACCCTCAAAGCGAAAAAGACCGCAAGCCTCCGCAACCGCATTCGCATCCTTCTGTATGCACAAGGCGGATCTCTCTCATTTGCGTTAGCGGGTGGCTGCGTGGATCGCAAAAACCCAGCTCCGTAAACTTTCAGCCATTGAATTCGCCGCTTCATCCAGGAGGTGGGCCCGGCTTCAAAAACGTTGAACGAACAAATTACATAATTAATGACAAGTTTCTTAGCTTGGTGTTGCCAACTTCGCGGTGGGCTCCTTCTCCTCCTCCTCCTCCTCCGCAAGTAACCAACCGGTCGGGCTTTATTAAATTAAGGAAGCGTAATAAAAGCGTAACAATAATTTAGAATTCTCTGCGTATCTCGCGTGAGAGCGCCTTGTGCTTTGCTCGACGCGTGCACCCATGGAATTTTTATTCGGCCGACGTCTCTTTGCGAATATTTGAACTCGCCACACTATAAAATATCCAGCGAAATCTGCTCCTCTCGCTGCTCTTTCTTCTTTCTTCTACCCCTGCCACGGCCGCGTCCTCATCCTCTTTAATCTACGTTTCCTGCCTGCGACGAAGGAGATCACACTACCGAACAGTTGGTCCATGATCACGGAATCGTTTGAAACTAGAGAAGCCGATGAACTACCAACTTGGGTTATCAAGAGGATTACGGGATTGTCACGAAGACACAGTTGAAAGAGGATCGAGTTACAGCTTGGCCCGATTCAGGGGAATTCATTGATTCGCTTCCATTTAATGTTTCTTTGTATTTCGGACGTCAGTGCCGACGACAACATTGCGATGGAACTTTCTTCGGGCCGCTCGGACCTTCGATCCGGCGAAGTCAGTAAAATTTTAGCGAAATTACAGAAACGGACGCGTAAACCCGGTACGGTGAACCATGTCAGCAATCTGTGCTCAGGCGGAGAGACGCGTTTCATGTCGCATTTGGTCATCCTCAGCATATTCCCAGCCACCCCAGTTAATCCTTCCCTGAAGGCAGCACTAGGATTTCCATATTACAACTTTTTTCCAGAGTAATACCTCCGGCTAGACGGATTGACGGTTCTCGAAAGCAGGTAGTAATCCTTGTAAGAACATGAGCCGATTGAGGGTCGGGGTTGCATCCAAATCTGGACCTCGGGTCTGTCGCAACAGGAACGACAAGGAGATGTCTCGAAAATGGGTGGCACGGTGCTTTGAGAAAGTTTTAATGTCTGGTTGCAAACAAGATTGGGACGGAGCGGCGAGGGAGCAGGCTTCGAAACCCTCCGGGATCACTTACCCTAATCGCTGACGCCTTTAACTTCGATCCAGCCAGCTCGCCACCCGCCCCTTTAGAATCTTCTACAGCTAACCGCTACAGATTTCTTGGTTTGCGCAACGCCTCGGGAAGATCGCCACGTTTGTGGATTTTCTTTTTACTTACTTCGTTAGTATCGGAAGAGGATAGAAAAGGGGGTGGGGTCGGTATGCCCTTAGCGAAGAGATCCTATTCGCCGGCTGAGAGGTACTCGATCGATCTATTCGACGACTATTTTAAAGTTGCTACGTGCTTGCCCGGCCTGCATTATTTATCCAATGGATCTTTTATGACGTCCAAGATATTCGCAAAGGAAGATCTTGGTTTATTAATCGAGCATCCCCTTCATCGTAGTTAATTTTTCAGAAGGTCTTCAGGGAACAAGACGCTGTTTGTCGATACTCCCCGTTCTCGACGGTACAGATTCCATTCTCTATCCCCGGGACAGACGGAAACGTTGTTGTGTAAAGTCTCGTAGAACAATAGTTACGGCGAAACTTACAGCGTTCTTTGAAGCTACTGAAATCAGAGGTCCCTGCGATTCTCTCATATTTGATTATCCTCCGACGGATTTCTTTTGTGAATTCCTAAAACAGTCGACATCGAATAGCCATCAATGACGTCCGATCACAGGTCGCATTTCATGTGGAATTATGATCTTTTAGCAACTTAATATGAAATATTGAACGAACATTTGTATAAGTACAGTAAGAAATTTTTCTTGAAAAATTTACTCTAAAATTACGTGCAAATAGTGTTTCGAAAACGAATTCAAACTTGACTTTTATATGCCTTTCGAGGTCATCTCAAGGTCGAATAAATAACGGAATAATGTGTCCCAGCAAAATCATACAACTTGCAAAAAATTTTCCGTATCGTTAATATTTTTCGACATATATAATATATTTAGTATATAATATATTATATACTAAATACATATAGATATATATATATATAAATATATATAGAGTATAATATATTGGATATATACAACATATTTGAAAAATTTGACAATAGCATACAAAACAATTGTTACCGATTCTATTGCTATAAAAACCTTGTTGCAAGTTCTATAACAATATTCCAATTTATCACGAGCAACATAAAATGATTTATAACTTCTTTCCACCTACATGGAATGTGCATTCGATCTGGTGTGCACCAGTCGGGGCCAAACGAGACGTCTTTGATGTCAACTTTCCACCTGTTACCTTACGTGACCGCAGATTTCTCGATGCACAGAAGAAAGGCGAAAGGGCTACAGACGGCAAAGTTCTAGCAAAGGTCAAAAGAGGATGGCAGATGGAACAGAGGAGTTCAAAGAGCTCTTTAATCAATACCGCGTGAATCGAATACGGTTTCGCGTGTGTGTATTCAAGTACGCGTGTGCGTGCGATCGTGTTATTCACTCGTTCGCTTGGCTCGAAAATGCTGGCGGAGTCCGGTGCACGGAAAATAAAATTCGCGAGGTTGCGACGCACCCACTGGTCTCCAACATGTTTACGATCTATGCCCTAATTACCTGCCCTGTAGTGCCTCCTTTAAACCCTTTCCTATAATACTCACCGGCAGGTCACCAGAACCTTCCTTTCTTCTCCGCTGCTCTCTAATCAACTACTCCACTGTGCGACGAGAAAGAACGGAAGAAGTAGAGAAGAAGGAGGAGGAGGAGGATGTCTAACAAACAGGATTATCCTTTAAAGACTTCACGGTAAGAGGAAACAGGTGTCAGGTGTCATCGTCCGCCGCACGAACTCAACCGGAGAATTGATTGAGCAAGTTGACCGCTAATCTGGGATCCTATCGGGGAAAGGAATGAGCGAGGGAGGCAGCACGTTCGACCGGAAAAAAATAGATGTGATAACAGAGACGCGTGGCTCGGTTACATTGTGACAGTACGCAACGGAAGAAAGCCGAGGGTTAAGTGAAAACTTAATGGTCTCGAGAGGCAAACCATGTTACGTTATACCGCGTCTATTCCCGGCCGTATATTTAACGCGTTTAAGGTATTCCGAATCGTGAAAATAGCCCGATTTGCATACATACAGCCCCGGAATTCATGAAAAATTCATGGGGCCGAGTGGCGGTATACTCGGAATTATGCCTCCTTTACTATCAATTTCTTATTATTGCCGCGGACCCCCGTCGGCGCCCTCTCGACTTTAAGATGCTGACTGGGACGACTACGAATAGGTAAATACGAATCGTATTATACCGGTGAGAATGGTCCTGTGCAGCTGCAAGCAGGGTCTTCGTGTGGATGGCTTTTCGCTAAAAGGTCTATCTGCGCGACCGTCTCTACGAGCTCGACAACAAATTGCATTGTTTCCTGGCAAACAACACCATCCACTTGCATAGGAACAAATTAAATTATTGAGGGGGGGGGGGGGAAAGCGCCCGTTGAATTCCAGTCGCTCCGGTTAATAACTGCCTCACAGACGGAATTCAGAATAGAGTTTTAATCGTTCTGAGCAATTACCGGGGAGAATGTCAATTATTACGACCACAACACTCGTTTTCCGTGGCCCATTCATTTGCTAGCGAGACGAATTTTCATGGGAATGGAATCACGCAACTTGAACATTTGTATCCTCTTGAGAATTCGAACATTTCCCGCTGGGTAAATGATTCTTTTGTGGGATCTCAGACGGTTCGTGTACTGCGCGTTCTGCTTCGCGTGAATAAACCCATTCTCAAACCCTTTCGCGATTACAAAATCTGTTGACAAGGTTTTATTCTGAACTCGTATTCCACACCCTGGCACTTCGTAATACTATAATTGAAACGTCTACCACCTCTTTCGTATTTTATTCAAGAAATTGTTCATTCTGTTAGTCATTATTAGACTGCGCAGAATTATTATATAAATTGTTTTATTAAGATTAAAGCAAATGAAAAGTTTTGTATAAAGGAAAGTAAGAATAAATGTCATTAATGGTTGTTAATATAAACATTTCTTGATACGTTAAAAAACTTCTACTACCTCTTTTATATTTGGTATTTTATAGAATAAATTCTTTACTGTGTGTGTTAGTAATTAGTACATTGAGAATGTTTACTGTATAAATTCCAATTTGCATGGAATATTTGATCAAAAATAGAACAAATTAGAAGTTTAGTTTCATACATAATCGTAACAGTAAAAATAAATTAAAATACCTATGTTGTACACATTGTCTCATTAGTTTTGAACAACGCAATTAATCTTATTTTAAACGTAACTCTCTCGTTTAGTCCACATTTTTGAAATTCCTTTTTAAAACACAAGAGTTTTTTAAAACTAGATTTTTCTAGTTAAAAAAAAAGTTGATACAAAACATAGAATCCGTTATGTGGCGCTGTGTGTCCCAGGAAACCGCAAAGAGTAGTGAAAAGTTTCGCGCGGCTGCACACTCTGGCGAGGGAAAGCCCAAAAAGCAGCGCGTTACACGTGATTACGTCGCCCATCGACAGCCAATGTCCACGGGTGCGGCGGCAAACAACCATCCCCGAAACCAAATAAGGGCGCAAATATCAGAACAAAAAAAAAAAGGGAAATGTCAAAAAAAAATTGTTACCGTTCGAACGGCCATGCGAATTTGGGATTCGCGAGACGAACGATATGTCGTGAATGATATTTGCAGCTGACCATCGTACAAAGCCGACCGGAAATAGGCTAGCAGTCGGATTCATTGTGCACGTGAAAGGCGGCCGAACAATGAAATAAATAAAACAGGAACGAAAGGCAGCATGGGGTGTACGGCGAAATTGCTTTTGCAAGAATACGTGGACCGTGTTGTCGCGGCCCAGGCTTACAGTAGCGTGGTTTTGAGGCACGTGACTAGAAATCAATTATGAGGGACTACAAAGCTTCGGGCCTATCGCGCGTACAATATTGTTCGACTCCGGAAACGCTGCGACGATTTCACCGAACAGGTCTTACGTGCCCGCCCACGGATACGAGCAACACAAACGCGAATCGTGCTGCGTTATTATTCTATTCCCCTGATCACTCTCTGTTCGTGTTCAAACAATACGGACATTCGACTCTCTAACTCCCTAATTCAGTTCGTACCGCACTTTGCTTAGAATTTCACGTGAGATACGATCGTCATACATAAAGTGTAATTCGTACAATGTACATGGTGAGTCATCTAACGTTAAACGTCTTAAGGACAAAGTTGAATGGTTCAATGGTGCTCACATGATGCCACAAAGATATTTGTTTTTATATTATTTTCTTTCAGAGATTTCAAGCTCACCCCTTCATTCTTTTAAACGGGATCATCACTTTATAAATACCTACATTGATATACGTTTCCTCTGGCCGTGACCTTGAATGACCTTAAGTAATAGTCACTGAATTCGTAATGAAAGGGATTCAATTTCAATCAAGGGATTCGACTATTCAATTTTGTCCTGAAGAGATTTGACGTATCTATAAAAACAAAAAAAATTTGCGAGGTGCAAACGTTAGATGACTCACCCTGTATATTAGTGTTCACAGCTAGTAAAATCGAACCTGGAATTGCTGATTCAATCGATACTGTCTAATTAACGAGATTAAACAGATACAGGATATAAAATATAACAGAATTTAATACGATATAATTGATCTCAGATCTAAAAAGTTCTGTTTTATTCTGCTTTCAAAACATTCGTCTACAAAAATTGAAAATTGCATAAACATTCGCAGTCTATTCATGAGAAATCATAATGACTGCAATCAACAGATGTAGACCCGATGATTATTGCCTTTCGTTCTCACTTGCTCGAGTAAGTGTAACTAATGATCCAAACCGTCAATGCGGACATGACATACCGCGCATCAACGATATTGCATGGCAATGTCCTTTGTTTGATGAGCAAATAGTACAATTTATCATGTAATCTATTGCTTGTCGAATCTACTGTGCGGTTATGTACACTTATTACTTATTACACATATTCGCGTCTTTTACAAATTGTAAGATATCGGAAAATATTGTTTCACTAATTAATTCACAGATTATAATTTATTATAATCAGATTATTATCACAGATTATAATGAAACTGGTCAAAAAAGTAATGTAATACTTTGTTGTTTAATTTCCGTATTAGTACTTGATTTCAAACAATGTATTAAACATGAATGGCACCAGTAAAGGCAGATAAAACTTAAACAATTCTTGTACAATATAAGCGATAAGAAATAAAGGGCGCTCTACAAAATATTGAAAATTAAACAAAACTCGTACATTCTTTTTATAGATTCCATTGTACAAACACAAGTCCATTTTTTATTTTGCGTAAAGATCTAGTGATTACATTCACCGACAACGTACAGAGAGTGTCAGCGTTGTCAGGTGTTCAGAAACAGTTCCGAGAAGGGCGCGACTTCCAGTCGAAAGCCTCAGTGGCCAAAACCGGTGGAAGAGAATTCGAAAATTCGCGAGGCGTGCGAGCTGTTGATGTACAAGTGCTTAAATCAAGTGACAGACGATTCATTAAAAGTATTGTCCACTCGAAATATCTGCTGGTCTGGCGTCCGGTTTGTCCATCGATTCGTAGCGAATCAACGAGAAAAATGCATTACGATGGGAACCGGATCGGCAGATATTGCGCAACCGGCAAGTCAGGGCTCGATAGAATCAATTTTGGAGTTGGCTGGCTGTACGGAATTTTTGAAACGCCCGACACTCCGCCGGTCGGCGAACGGTGTCGCTGATAAATAGCAACGCTGGATAGAAATTCGTTTGGAAAATAACGATTTTCCAACAGCGCTACGAAATGCAGAATGCTACGCGATCATCATTCGCGAACCGAAAACAATAATATTCGCACAGAGCCTCGCGGGGTGATGTATACACGTACGCGCGGGTATTCGTGTCCGATCAGAAGCTGGCCCACTTTTTGTTCTCGCGTTCCTGAAAAACAATAATCCGGGCCAAGAACAACCGCGGATATTCAGCGGGAATCGCGCTGCTTCCGGCCGGGTCAAGAGAAGCACAAACATACCTCCGGAGTGTCTGTTTCAACTCATTTTTCGTTCCAGTAACTTTCCTGCCCCCTGAAATCTCTCCTTTGCAATTCACCGAACCAACGATCGCCCCTTACCGTTCCCAAATTTTTCTTTTTTGCGCCGCGTTTCTTTATCCGTTTCCTCTTCCTCGAGTTCTATCCATGCCCCTTCTTTCACCGAACACGAAGCTAACCGCTCGAAACCGAATGTTTGCGAACGACACCGGCAGCGTTTACGGGCAACGTAAACCATTGTAAATTGCGGAGGAAACAAGTGGACCCAGCGGTCTCGTTGTCGCTCGCAATCTCTTCTTAACGCAGCCTCGCGCAAACGATTTAAGCTACCGCGAGCTTAAGAGCTTGACCTCAAACGAGCATAACATGCCCCCGGGAATTACGCGAACATGATTTTACGAGCCGAAACAGCCTCAAGTATCACGGTATCTCTCCATTGAGCTACGCTGATACACGAGACCCTTGCCGCTTCCCGTAGCAACAATATTACGGCGGACCGTTACTTACAATTAGTCGCGAATCGAGTTTCGTCTCGGATTACTCACCGTTGGATCGTTCTTAATTGTGTCGTTATACCTGCGTTCCTTTCTAAAAAGTATCTTCCGTCGGAATCGTATTGATTTCTAGTTTCAAATTTCAATCGCTCGAGTATTATTGTTACAGCAATAGGGAACGTTGTTGCGAACATTCTGAATAAATTCTGTACGGATTCTCTGGGTTTCAGATCGGTAGTTTTCACAAGTTCTGAGTACATACAAGTGAGAGAAGATTCATAAATTTTGTGATTAATTAAAATATTCGTTGTCTTAGTTAGTTAAACATAGTGTTCCCATGCATAATTATATAATAGTTTGATTATACATAGAACGCATTAGGTGCGTTATTTGTGTAACTGTAAAATTATCACGCCATCCTTGTTTATTTAATCGATAGAACCATTTGCCTAACAAAACGCAAAGATACTATACGCTTATTAACTTAACTCACAATACATTTTCATATATATCGATGCTGATACGTGGTATTAAATTCAATGGAAAGCTTGGATGTTCAATAAAATAATACTTAAACAAAAAACTTTTTGAAAATGCCAAACAGTATTTCATATTCAATGCACACTTTATTATATACACACTTTATATTCATCTCGATATGAAAATCATTATTGGATTCTTGATCAAAGAATTTGATTGTAAAGCATTAAAATCGTGCAAAATGGTATTGAACAATTTAATTTGTATCTGTCATTTGAAGTTTCTATAAAGCAACGGTTTTAACGAGTGCAAAAGTTTTACAGTTGGTATTCAGATCAAAAATTGGCTGGTTTAAATTGGTGGTAAAAAAGCAGAATTATTCATGTTTTAAGAAAAATCAGAAGCATTTTATAAGAGCAAAGGTCAATTGCTAAATATATTGGCAAACTAGATTTTATGTACTTGAAGCCAACACGGTTAGTAAGCTTCTTTTTTTTCATTTGACTTTGAGTGTGATTTTTGACCCAGTATATTGATGTGTAAATATTTGTTCAACCGTTTGCAACCGGGTTATCGAACACAACGATGAGTACACTGCGGATCCTCGTGCAAAACAAAAAGTGTCTGCAAATGGAAAGTTCTTTCTTCTTTTCGCCATTCCAATAGACTGTAAATAATAGCAACTCTGCTATAAATACAACAGAAATTGATTTTTTGAATAAACTTAATTGTAAGACAAATGTCATCGTATGTAAATATTAGTTATTGCTAATAGAAAAAAACTTAGAGAGATTTGGGTATTCCAAAATCGAGTTTGCAAGGATAAAATAATACCTCTGGACACGTAGTAAATAATTCGAGTTAAAGTAAGTTTTATTTCAATTCATAGCTCGTAGCGGAAAGGAAGGACATAAGGAAAATTGTTGTCTTGCAGAGAGGTTCGACTGTATTTAAAAGAATAATGCAATTTGTCTATAGAGAAACTACATAGTAAAAATTTCTCAGCTCATGCAGCAACAACAATGCCGGGTTTCACATTGTTGCTCGGCACAGTGCTGCGGGAAATAAAGTATCCGGCGGCGTGGCGCTGCGGTAAGTTTCATGGGATAACTAACCATTAAATCAGAGCGCGGAGTCTCGTGATTCCGTGGGCGAATGCGGATTAAATTTCGACCCGGAACTGTCTTCCGGTGTACGGAAATGAAACTCTTCTTTCGAGGAGAGCGCGAGAGATTTGCCGAGCGGGACGTTCGCCTGGAAGTTTTACGCTCGTCTATTGTGCGAGCACTGCGAACACCTCGGCCGTGATTCGTCGTAAAGGCTGACCCAGTTTTTGGGACTGTTCGACGAGTTATTACAGATTCCTTCACCGAAAAGGGAAGAGGCGAGAAAGGGTCGCGCGAAGGATAGCGCGGGGCAGTGCGCAGCTGCGCGTCGTAATATCTTGATTCCGATACGTTGTCACGAGCTGCCGCGGCGGAAAACGAGTTTACGGGGTCGTCGGGACGTGTGTAGGTGGTTTTGTCGGGGCTGATGTAACCCCTTCGTTTTACGAGCTTTCAGCGGAACGAGTAACTCGATGCATCGGCCGATACGCATCAAGGAAAACCTATATCCTCGGCTGATTCACTAGTAAAAATCGAATGGCGACGCGCGACGGCTCGAGAACGGGCGAATACGGACGCAATACATCGACATAGACGTTGAAGTCCGTAACGCGGCTGTAATAAAACCTGTAAATTTTCAGACGCGTGCGATCTCGCGGGACAACGTTACGGTTTCACTGTCTCGATCGCGTATATTGTAAATTGTAATGCATAGATATCCTGAATCCGTTAGCCGAACATCCAGATTTTCAGAGACATGGCGAATCCACACTCTGTACAGGATGTCAAGAAATTATGTGTAAACACCGTTGCAGCGTAATTCTACAATACTATGATATAATCATTAATAAACTTCCTCATTAAAGCACCTGTTTACGTACTTATTTCCCAAACTACAGCTCATTGTAAACAATGCTTAAAATAAAACTTACACTGTTCCGAGGGAGACATCTTATGGTGGCCACAAATCTTCTGTAGGTCGACATGCTTCTAACTAAAAGCTAAAGCTTTTAGAAGACGAAGGTGTTATAGAACAGTGAATTCGTCACGGGATAGGCTACACCAGGGGTAGGTCCTTTTATGAAGCGCGTTCTTCCTCCATGGTAACGATGGACAGTCTCGTCTCAATTAAGACAAAAATGTCATGCAACCCCTGGGTTGCACACTCACCTACACAAAAACATACAGTTCTGTATACAAGAAAACAACGGTTACCTTGAAATCTCGGAAGCGTACCCACCTAGAAGAGAATTGTGACCACCATGAGATATCTCCCCCGAAGCAGACTAAGTTTTATTTGAAATATTGTTTACAACGAGCGCGCTATAGCTTGGGGAATAATTGCGTACGAATTGAAATAGTCCATAGACATTAACAAAACACGAAGTCATAATTTATTGGAATGTAGAAAATGAACGGAGACAGCATATCTCAGTCGGATACGCGTTGATGCTTATCGTTGCTACCTTGCGTCCATTAAAGCGCGTCGTTATTGCCGAAAGCATTTAAAATAAACTAAAGTATCACAAGAGTATTTAAGAGCACCGTTTTTTTTAGGAGAGCTTAAAACATTTCCGAGTGTGAAGGTAATAAAGTGACCGGATCAAGATGTCGCGTTGATTTAGGAAACGTTCGGCCGTGTTTTCTTCCGGTTTGACCTGGCGTGGGCTGGAAAAACCAAGTGACTGGGCAGGGTGAGGAGGGGGTGGGGTAGAGAGAAGAGGGAAAAGAAGAGAACGAAGCTTACTACCGGCGATAATGTAAAAATGAGAAAGCGGTCCCAGCCAGATATACGAGGGACGAAATGCTTTCTACTTGTATTCCGTGTGGCTTCCGCTAAAAACGAAAGCGACAGCACGGAGCTGTGGGTTTAATGACGTGAAATGCATTTTCCAGCCAACCAGTTTAAAATGAAAGGCAAAAACGGACTAAAACGCCTGGCCCCAGGCTTTCTAATTAAAATCAGTTTAAGCGGAACGTACGGCCGCGCGTACAGTACAATCGTTTTTTTTTTTTCGGGTACACCGTTACTGTCGACCCGCGAACTCTTCTCCCGTGGACAACTTTGTTTTCAATCCTGGAACTTTATTATGGGCGTCTTTTTAATTCCCGAGAAACGAACAATCAACGAAATGGTCTCCGCGATTTCTATTTTAAATGTTTGTTTGCTTGCTTGCTTGTTCTAACCTGCGTGCTGCACACTGCACGGAACAACTGTTTCCAAACTTCCCGCCTGGACGTAGACGTTTTCCCAGAATGCATAGTGCAATTCTACAGGGATTAATTCTACATGAAAAATATGTCAGATGTGTGGAATAACATCTCTTCGCGCGAGGCTGTTTTCGAGAACTTTTTTTTAAATTCCATGGAGTGTTCGTGTTTCACTAACAAAGTTTAACAAACTTTGCTCTACCATTTTTTGCTATCTTCACTAACCCGTTCTCCACCACCGCTACACGTATGGAACGTTCATAATCTCGCAATTGAGTCGAAGATAATCGAATTAATCTTATATACTTTGCTATTAAAAATCATAGTGTAAAAACAAGGATAGCGTTATCGCCAGCGGCGACTTGTGTTAGCTGAAAAGGTGTTTTTCTCATTTATCCCTACTTTTACATAAATTATTAGCGCACGATTTGACTTATTTAACGACCTTAGCATCTTAGCTGTTAGCTCAGGCTTAGTTCTTAGCTCAGGCTTAGCCCCTAGCACGAGCTACCCCAACAAATTGGGGTTGGATGTCCAAATTGTGTCGGGGTAAGATTCTATGCTGAAGTAAATATTGCAATTTGCTTAATTCAATAAACAATACATCGTTACCTCAATACATGCGACAAAGTTGCCTGATTATGTACAAAAACAATTGTTTTTCAAATATACCATTCAATTTTGTTAATTTAATTATGTTTTCTTCGCGTAGTATATGATTTAAATAACAAACAAAATCGGTTGCTTTGGTAGAAATATAAATATTAATTATTTTTATGCATTCGATAGAAACAGTGTTGGGAAAATGTTATTCGGAATAATGAATAAATAAACTTCTTCATTCATTATCCGTGAATTCATTAAATTTGTTAGAGAGAGAAAGAAATTCTTGTACCGTTACTGTGTCTTCTAATTAATACGCAACCCTGCGATACACAGGGCACGTGTGTAACCACATGTATGATGGAATTAGAGTTGAAACTATCTATTACCGATATGTTATCGATAGCTTACTGATAGTTAAAGCGCGAGTAGGCCATAGGAATTGATCGAATTTGGTCGTCGCACTCGTCACAATGGCGAGCCCATTCCTTTAAGAATTTAGCGTAAAGCGATCCGCGGACCGCGCGGTATTACGGTTGAAGTGAGGGCGGTGAAGCGATCTTAAGGGTTGAGCTTCCTGGGGACAGCCATAATTTAAAGGGCGAACGTATGCATCAGCCGTGTCCCGGCAAGAGATTCGCCGGTTATAAATCAGGGACTTCTGTGAGCGTCGTTTTTCGAAATCTCCTCTCCTCTCCTGGAATATTTTTTCGACGAGCACCATCTTCTCCGATCGAGTAAGACGATCGGGAGGACAAGTGGCTAGAAATTCTTCTGACCTCTCGAACTTTATCGTCGCGATAACCTTTTTCCACCTTCGACTGATGGAAACACTGAATCAGTATGATCGGATATCGCATGGTACGTTGGATTCACTTGGTTACTTCTCTACTCCTATTTCTCTTCTATTTTCACCGTAAAAGCACGTTTCCTCCTCCCTCGGTCTGCGTGTGCCTCTTTCTTCTCTCTGTCCCTTTTACTTTTCCCCTGTCAGTTACTCTGCCGGTTGCGCAGTCTTCTTTATCCCTTCGCCGTGTCATCGATCGCAATATCGTAGAAAAAGTCAAGTGAAACGCGACCGGTCGCCTCTGCTTTATTCGCAACAGCTGGCGAAGAGAAGCCGGAGAAGAAGAGTCGAGGAAAAAACGGTACAGTCTTCTTCTTTCGCCGACCAAGTTGGGTTCATTCCGTTAATTGATCACCGGTGATATCAGTACAAACCCATCTCTCGGCCCGTAAATTAATCCCAGCAACTTTTTCCGCAGCCATCGCCGCCGTCTTACCATTCTCCTGTCGTATTCCCTCGATCTTTCTTTCTCTCCTTCTCTCTCCGTACCCCTCTCTCTCTCTCTCTCTCTCTCTCTCTCTCTCTCTATCGTGCTCTCCTTTTATCGGTTTCCGGGCGCTTCATCGGTCGATCCTTGAGAAGTTTCGGCAGCCACGAGCTACTGATCAGGGCGGAGGTAAAACTGGATTTTCACCAGGATAAACTTCCAGAAGTTCGTGATCGAATATTGTTTCTTTGCGAGCCCAGTTATTTCCGTGGCCGTTGTTAATTAATTGCTTCGATAAATTGAAGCCGCGGGATAAAAACCAGAGGGGTAGGGGAAACGTCGATACCGGGCCGCGATAGTGGTGGAGATTCGCCGATAAGATGGAGAGTTTCATTGGCAGAACGTTTCCAGGAATAAAGTATATCTCGGACATCGGTGCTCGTGGACACCGCTCCCCGGACGTCCCAGAAGACGTCCGGATCGCCCCCCGCGCCGCTTCTCTTAGACCCTTTCGATCGAACGGAGGTACAATATTTATGTTCCCACGCACGACCGCCACACAAAATTGTCCATGTCTACATATAGCGTGTTGCTACATATAGTTGCAAACCTAAATACTTACTTACAGAATAGAATGAAGATTAAGTTGATGATGTTACTACCCCTTAGTAATTTAGCGTTGTGTGGTATATTTTAAAATATTAAAAACCATTGTGTGTAACAGGTACATCAGTCCGACGCGCAAATTGGATTGATGCAACCCGCGGAGATAGCGAAATTCGCCAGGTTCTCGAATAACCGATTCAAATGTCTGGTGCTCGGTCGATTCAATTCGAGCATCGCCGGGATTCGAGCACTTTTCTTCTAGTGTCTTGTGTCTCTGATTATCGGCGGAAGAGAACGTCCCGGTTGGAGAGCGCGCTCGAATCAAGCAACGAAAACAGGTGGAAATTCAAGCGGTACAATTAAGATCGATTGACCAATCGTCGGGCCCTCGATGGCGATACAGTCGTAATTCTGCATCGGTGCCGGCGCGGCGCGGCGCGGCGTTCCTCCACTCGGCGATCGGTCGATCGGTTCATTTTCTTGAGTGCTCCACTTCTCGAATCGTCTGGGTAGCATTATCGGGGAAACAAGGGCCTCAGGATAGGGGGGACGCGCGCGACGGAATGTAATCCCGGAATGAGAGCATCGAAATATAATAAATAACCCGGGGACACACTGTATCACGATCATTTCGCGATGGAACGACGGAACATAAAACTACGGGGGTTGCTGACGGTATACGGCCCGGGTGTCGGCAGAAAGCTTTACTGCCAGAATTATTACCGGGCCCGGTTTATTCGCCGATTCATCTAGCACACGCCGTACCAGGATAATGCGCGTACGATCTTAATTAACGCGTAAATAGGCCCTTAAATCTTGGCCCGATACCCTGCGCTCAGGATATTTATATTTCAATCTCTGTCCCGTTCCGTTCGACATCTATCGCGTAGCCGGGGACTGGCTCTTCCTTTTTCCTGTCCACTGGGTGCGCCGCGCCGCGCCGCGCCGCGCCGATTCACGGTTTCTGGAAAAACGGGGCGCTTTACTGCCAGCCGTAAATTATCTGTATCGCGTTCTATCGTTTATTTCGCGCGCAATTGCCCTCGTAACCACCGAGACGATATCGCGGGGCAAGGTGACGCGCGACGTCCGATTAAATCGAATCGGCGAGCACCAGATTAAGCCGCGAATTAATCGCTCGAACGCCGCGTTCGTGGCGCAGCAAAATGGAATCATTTTTTAGCATCGTTCCCGTGGGAACCGTGTCACACCTGCGATCCACCGGAAACATTTTCTCCCGCGGATAATGCTTTTGTCGTGTCAGGAGGACCGGGAAGGGCGGGAAAACAAGTTCTCGCGCTCAAACGAAAATTTGTTGCAATGTTACAGAAAATTGATACCCACCCCTGTAAATGTATTCACCGACTAATATTGTGCATACCGTCATCAAGCAGTTGAGGAAGACAAACAGAAATTGACATTTAGAATGTAATGTGACTAAAATAAATTTAAAATCTTTATTATTTACAAAGTAGCAGCATTTTAAAGTCGAATTGCTGACTTGTTTATATTTCTCAGCTGTCAGCACGCTAATAAAATCAGAGAAAATTTACGATCAACGAGATTATCAACGAGAAAAGTTGCCGAGAAGTTTGCCAAGGTCCAAGTATTAAAGTATTAAATGCATAAAAATATGAAATGTTTATTTGAAAATGAATATTGTGGTGCAATACATGCAATATATTAAATAAAAATACATTTTTGTAAAAATATCGTTTGTGTGTTCATTTTTGCTCCTTACTGTATGTAAAGTAGTTGAATGAAACAACACAGTCAGTAATGAGCGAATAATTTCACCCTAAGAAGCAGAGAAACAGAGCGACGTTATTGAAAAGTATGATTCCCGGTGTCACTAGAATTTCCATCTATCGAGAATAGTTCAGGTCTCTCCACAGGTGCGGGAATTCGCCGGCTATTCGAATTGGGGTAAACGATATCGCTATTCCGAAATCGGAAGTCGTAAAGAGTTCGGTGGCTTTTGTGTAGTTGCGATGGGCCGGGCAAATGTTTCGATCGTCCATTTGCATCGCAAAGTGGACTTCTGACCGCCATTTTCTCGACATTGTCCCCGGCGCTCGTCACACGTGCGCCAATTGGAAAGCCACGCAAACAACCCTCCGTGTCCTCCCTCGGTCCGTTGGACCCGGGTGCCTTCTGCACGCGAAATTTTTTCGCTATTAATTCCGGCGTCCCGTTGGTATGCGGTTAAAGGATGAGTATGGAATCGTGGGACGGGGGAGGGGGCAGGACACGGGGAGCCTGCAAGCGATGCAAAGGGGACACAGTGGCGATTGCGGTCTGTTCGCATTGTGCGGTGTCCGGGTACTTCTGACAGCAGGCCTTTGAAATTCATAACGCTTTTCCAATATTCGTGGTATGACGAACCGCAACCAGAATAGTCCCCCTCCTACACGGTCCCTTGCTCCTTCCTCGTACCCTCGACCAACCGCTGCGCCGCGCCGCGCCAGGGAGCTGGCCGCCTTTCTAAAGAGACGACAAATTAGACGGCAATTTGCACCTTCACGATCCTGCTTGCGGTCGGATGCCGGAGGACGCCGAGGATTTCCAATTCGAGCTGGCATTGAACGCGCTGATTATGGGATTCCCTCTTTCGAACAGCCAGCCCACGTTCTATTTCTAACCAGCTCCAGGTCGCGATCGATCCTCGAGATAGTTTTTGCGAGAGAGAGAGAAGGTGAAATTAAAAAGGTGATATATACTAGGTTAAAAAATTGTGAAGATTGAAACACATATACTTTTATATCACTTACAGTAACTATACACAGATTTAGGAGTGATGCAATAATAAAACATATCGCCAATATTTGAAAACTAAAAGTTAAAAAACCCATTCATACTGTTATTCGTATTTATACAAGTGAAAGGTATAGGTGAAAAAATTGACCTCGTCTAAACCGCTTCGCTGGAGTATCAATTCTTTTCACTGAAACACCATGAATCTTTTTAGCCTCGGGCTTGCATCGATATTGAAATTTCTGTTAATTCGTGTTTCCGGTATACTACGCCGGCAAGAATTACGAAGCAAGTGGAGTCAGAACTGTCCCCGGGGATCGAGGATAGGAGAATCCCAGTTTATGCGGAAAATCCCTATTTGCGTGGGTCAAAGGTCGAAGCCCTAAGATCGTTGATCCTGCGGTGAAAAATGTGTGTCCGTGCGCGTTGTCTCGTGGATCGCTCTCGCGAGTGACTGTGTCCATATCCAACGTCTTCACGTATTCAACGTGTTAATGACATTTTGACACGGCACGTAATGGCACTGTGACAGGATATTTGCTAATATTTATATTCTGGTTCTGTTTATTCCATCCTTGATGCAAGAGTATTACGAGGCAATGTTACTTACGGTATACGTGAAATTTGTAAATATTAAAAAATATTTTGAGAGTATTTTTCAAAGACCGCATTAATTAAAATGCGATTTTTCAAAGAACTGTAAAGAGATTTTAAAACGACTTGGACTTAAAAGTGCAGAATATCAAGAGAAGTAATCTATCCCTTCGAAAAGTACTATTACTTCTTCTGTATGGAGGTTCACGTTTGTGATACTATCATCTTCATCTGCTGACAAGAGCAATGGAACTACCCCTGCGTTATGACGCAGGTACGAGCATTTCGATTAATCTCCGATGGGTCCCAGTTTTTCTTCATATCCATCCTCGTCATCCCGTCTGCTTGGTATGATTATGAGGCTGCCTCGGCAACGACGCTTCAATTAATCTGCATAGACTTCTGAATGCCACGGAACGATCGCGGACCATTGAAACCAACTTTAGTTGTCCCTCGGCTAGGAATTAATCCAGCAAAGTGACACGATACACTATAACAGACTTGAAAGTCCACTTTTTTTCTGCTTGTTATAGACGGAAGACAATTTCCTCTCGCTTTTTCGTAGCACGCCTTCCTACAGCAAGAATCGGAAGCCTAGTTATTTCAGGATTAAATACCGGTTCGTCGCTCCAATTATCCAACTATCATTTCAATAACGTATTCAATTTGTTTGATTTAATTGGTGCGGATATGGATCTTGTTCAATTTCTTCCTTCAATTTGACTTTTCTCTAGTTATCCCCTCACGATTCGTTGACCCTGAAAGGATGCATGCGTCCGCAATGGAGACGCCGAGATTTACCGACTTCACCACGTATTCCCACGCGGCCATGTCCCCATTAGTCCCAACCCATCCGTCATACCTATCAAAAACGACCCTTGTCTTCGTTCCTTAAATGGACCCTCGGCAAAAAAATCTACTTTGCTGCCGCGGGTCAGGCTAACATTTCTGAATCGTTGATCCCTCGCAAACAAATCCCTACACAGGCATTAAGGAAGATGTCTGCATTAACGTGATTATAAAAAATACCTCCGTTATCTCGGAAATTACAGGAAATGCTACCAGAGAAACACGCGTATTTTCTGTAGGAATAAATGAGGTCTCTAATGATAATACCATTAGCGAAAACAACTGTAACGACTCCTTTGTCACGTGAATATACCTACATATATTCATCGTTTTACATTCCATGAGTTTTCCCTTTGATCAGTGGAGCTACTTCTTTCGTTGTATCCTGTCACGTTCATTATTTTTCTATTAAAGGTGCACACCATCCTGACTCGAACCAACTCCAAATCGGTGAAGTCGTAGCTTTCCGTCAAGTTCGTTGTGTACAACAGATATATACCACTTGCTGATATTTTATATGTATATGTATCCAAAGTTTATAAAGTACGTTCTACCTATGAAAATTATTTTCACCCTGTGAAGGTCAAGGTCATTGGTCTTCAGCCATTCTCACCATTCTTTACCATCTGACCTACTGCAATCAATTTTAAAGTATTCCTCGGAGTTAGTGCGAGACACAGACGTGGCGATTCCGGACCGGAAGAGCGAGACGGTATTGTAATACGAGCTGAAAGAGTAATCTCGAAGATCTTTAAGAAGGCGGATCCACTTAGCGGAAGGCCGAGGGCAATGGGGAGCATCGGGAGAATCATATCAATTAAGTGGTATCTCGTCGCGTCGCGACCTCGAACTTTCACCCTCGAGTCTTTCGAGGAGAGCGCGGAAGTTCGCCGAGTGGCAACGCGGCTGAAAAGAAGCGAGAAAGGCGGACGGCGAGGAGGCGCAAGGAGCAGAGAGACCCGAGTGACTTACGAGGCCGGAGCCGCCGCGCCGCTTCAGGGTGGTAGGCGGCGTTGTTTACCCTTTATTTATGACGAAAGTTTGCCCAGATTTCGCGAATGCGCGGTCCCCGGGTCGGTTAAGCTGCGGAGGCTCGGTCACAGTAGTTGAACAAAGAGGGATGGAGGGTGCTGGCACCCGGGGCCCGGGGGTAACGGAAGGGGCGCGGGTGGCAGAAGCTCAGCCGTGCAGTCATTTGTTAATGTCATCCCAACGTGCCCCTCCCCCTCCGCCTGCACCTCGGCAACCCTCTTCATCCCCGTTAACGGAGCCAGCCCTGTCCTACGGCCGATGTTACCCGTCTCATACGCGATAATAAGCGGGCTAGTTAGTGCAGTCTGTAGAGCCGTGCCAACGAGCCTAACGATTCTTTTATTTTCCTTTTACTCCTTTCTCTTCTCCACCTCCTGCCCCTCCTCCTCCTCCGCGCCACTCGTCTTGGAGAAAGTGCGTCGTGTTCGAGGGTGACTTTCGCGGAACGAGAAAACGGTGAATTTAAACGTCTTAAAAATGTACTTGGCCCCGAGATGAAGTTCTGAAGATCTGGAAAGTTAAGGATTCTCATCTCGTTACTGTTTTAATTTTACAGCCGTGTTTGTTCGGATTGTTGCCGGTAGAATGCAGACCGCTCGTTTCTGTTTTCTTGCATCAAATAGGTTATGTATAAAAGTGCCAAATAATCAGATACCTATTGATGATTTTATTGTACATCTTTTTTATGTCGGTAAATAAACATTGTCGGCGAGCTCGGTGTCGGTGAAATGGTTGCGACAATTTAAAGGTAACCCACACGGTATCCCAACCGGCTTAGGGAGTAGGGAAATATGGAGTGGGAAAGTGGATTGGTTACCTCTTTCGTCGCGCAACCGCGCTTTTGCACGCAATTTCGGTCCCGCTTCATGCAACGAGCGAGGTTCTACTGTACTGTACCGTGCGTCGCGTCGCGCGATATGGGACGAGCGCGTCTACAGTTCGCACCCGCGTCACACAACCAACTACGCCGGGAGAAATTTACGAACCTGAGGGGGGAATGTCGGCGGAATAAAATTTAATATTAGAGAGCTCGGCATCTGGGCCGATCCATTTAATCCCGCGGAGGCAGTGTAGCGACCGTAAACAGTCTGCGCAGCGGACGAGAAACTTTCCTGCTCAAGTTGCGACAGCTCGGCGCGGAAGCGGTTGAGGAAGAAAAATCTCTTTTAATATTTACGCCGATATCGGTTAAATAGCATTGTTTGCGCAGCCCGCGGAGCCTCGATAAGAAGGGGGGAGGGAGCAAAAACTTTCACGCAGAAACGGAGAAAGGAAACAAAAGCGTCCCCCGGTATCATTTTAGCGAAAGAATTGAAGCAACCGAGGTTGGATTATAGCAGCGAGAAACAAAATTTCTTACGGAACTATAACTACCGTGGTAAAACAACACGGCGAGCGTTGAGCGGACACTTAGGGAAAGAAAAGGATCTTTGAGAAATCTTGCAGAAGTGATTCACGATAACCGTGGGAAAAGATTTGCAATTACACTGTCTCCTCTTCTGGTCTGTTTAACGTTATAAATTGTCGTGCAGAATATGCTTTGCTAATTATTTGTTATAAACGTGATCACTAGACTGCGGATCTTTATGCGAAATAAAAATGTTCTGTATTGATTGTGAGAAGCAGAAGTAAAACAAAAATTGAATTCATCCCCTAATGACTTCGTTACATTAAAAACAATATTACAATGTTCTTAAATTTTTCCAATCTTTTACCGTTTTATGTTTGACCCAAACAATTTTTTCATAAATGCATACAGTGACGTTGATTTTTGAAATGAAATCTTCTTTAGGCGCACCGCGTACACAATTGCCGGGCAGTGAGTGACTCTGATCCGTCATGCTCCGAGGTGAAACGCTATTCGAGTAAACTTGGGGAGCCGAGTTTAGTCGAGCGAACGAGAAACAGACAAGTGTGCATTCGCCATAGGACTTTTCATATCAAAAATATCTTTTCTTTCAGATTAAAAACTGTTGAAAAAGATGAACGCTTATTCATCGAGAGATTAAGGTAGCGAAGATTGCCAAGTAGCACGTTTTTTTTTTAAGTTTATGACATAGACTTTTTCTCGGGCCAAGTATCCCACTGCGCAACGGGCGGAATAGTTTGCGTGCAAGTCGCGCGCGTTCTTGTATAGCGAATAAGCGATCGATGGATTCGCGAAGATGCAACCGGGTAGTAAATCCGCGCGGCTAAATTGCTAACTAGTCCCAGCGCCATTTAAATGTACGACGTCCCGGCCAATCGGTATCTCACTCGGAACACATAAACTTTATGCTTGATTCTCCTCCTTCTTTCTCCCCCCGAAGACTTTTATAATTTTAGCCAGTTCCTAGGCGGCTGGAGACTCGTATCAGCTGTGCTGTCCAGTCTAAAGCAAAGTCTTGTAAACGGCCGGTGCACTTGATACAGAGTTGCCTGGTCGAGTGCATTTTCCACCGATGCAAATCACGATAGTAACGCCTACAGTCCGGAACCACGTATACGGAGGTTCCGATGGAAATATTCCATGGCGTCGCGCAGCCATATATTCTCCTTCCCAGCGTTATGTCGACCTTTTCAGCCAGCCTCGAACGATACAGTGAAAGACTGTCGTTCGGTTTATTCGTTGCGTCTTTTCGAATTTTACTACGCCCTTCGCTACATTTAGAGTATAGTTTCACGTCGCTGCGGAACCGATTGAAAACTGCGGATACTGCTAATCGCTTCCTTTATGATCGCCTCACTCCGAGGAGCACATATGATCGAGTTTCAGCGATTACCGCTCGTCTGAATTTTATTGTACTCGGAAAGCGATCGGATTTGTACAGCTTTCTTAACATACATTTGTTATTTCTATACTGCGGATCTTTATGCCTTTATGAAGAAATTGGTTGGGCATAATATATAAAACAGTAAAAGATTTTAAAAATTCCAAAATGCTGTAGTGTTGCTTTTAATGTAACAAACTTGTTAAGGGATGAAATCAACTTTTATGTTTATGCCTGCTTCTCACAATCAGTGCAAAACATTTTTATTTTGCATAAAGATCCGCAGTATAATTATTGCATGAAACTTTGTCGCATAAACCAAACATACACATCGAACGCCATTAACCAATCGATTATAACACACAAGCGAGATGCATGCGCTCGAGCCAGAACGTTAACGACACAGCTTATGGAGAAAATTTTATTCGGTGGCCTGCACGCTCACCGGATTTTACTCCTCCTGATTTTTCTCTCTGGACTGCAATTAAATCCGTAGTTTATAACGGTATTCCTGCAACACCGGAAAACATGCAATAACGTTTTAGAATTGCATATGCTAATATCAGTGAGCAAGTTGTAAGGAACGCCAGAGACTCGTTCATTATTCGTTTGAAAATGTATTGAAGTTGCTGGACATTATTTTGAGTACTTGTTAGAATAAAATTTCATTCACTAATCCTTCTATCGGAATCGGTTTATGGATTTTGTGTACTCAGGGTCACTCGAAGGTCATAGTATTATAGATGGTTGGGTACATCTTGACCTCGGCTTTCCTTTTATAAATATTTTAATTTAAATTTGTGATGACGTATCTAGTAGCTCAGATCATAACATCTACGTAAAGACACCTCTGTAGGTTCAGCGGTAGAGCGTCAGCTTACTACTTAATACGCAGGCGATCCGGGTTCCAGTTTTTCTCTCCATTTTTACCGAGGAAATACATTGTTAATATTTATATTATTTATAAAAATAATAAAAGAGAAACTCAGAATAATATGTTACTGGGTTCACACTTGGCCGTTCGTATTATAGTAACGTTGGTCCTACATTGGATATGATAAATAAAATTTTTGCCCAACTCTGCTTGCACTACCATCTTTCACATTATCTGCGTTTACCCTAATACCAGGAATTTCATGGAAAATTTCCCGGCAAATGGAACGAATAGCAGGAAGCGTAAACGAAAAGTGTCGAAAGCAAAAACCGACGCAGACATGGTCGCGCGCGCGTGGATTACTCGAAGGAGTTCCGGTTCGAAACGAGCGGACTCGTCTTGCGATTAGGGGATCGCGGCAGTTGATAATTGGACACGTGTTTCGCCTGGTGGCGGCCGCAGGTGAAGTGGTTCTTGATCGGGCGCGTGCGCTAATTGGGAGTGCAATTAAAAATAGCGGCTCCGTGTTCCCCAGGGGGGTGTGCAGAAGTCGACAATCCGCGCGCGCGACCCGGCGCGGTGTGACGTGATCAAAACAAAGTGTGGCCTTGTACGGGTCGCGACACAAGGGAGTAACCAAGGGGCGTAGATACCGGTGGCAGGGGGGCTAAAACAAAACCAACGGAAATAAAATAGAAAGACGAAGTACGTTAATTGACTGGGCTGACACGGGACTGGAAAACAAAACGCGTCGACGCGCCGAATGCGTCGATGCTGACACCCCGCGTGTCTCGCGCACTCTCGAGTGCGTTGCCGTTTGAATACTGATTTTCATTTTTTTTTCTCCCCGCCGGCCTACCGCCGTCTACCCATACACACACGCGCACACACGCGTGCGCGCGTATGCACACAAGTGCGCGTGACTTGTTTCGGCGGAAAATAAACAACAACGAAAAAAGCAACTGGGGACAAAAAGCGAGAGACAAAACCAGAAGAGAGATGAATCGCGCCGCTGCGGGTCAACCCCGTCTCGCGTCCATGCCCGAAATGGGGATTAAATAGCCCACCATTGAATCAACTGAAAAATGAGTACGTGGGAAATATTGTAATTCCCGTTGGATTGAATCGCAGCCGGATATTAAATGTATCGGAGATCAATTTCATCGGGCCCCGTCAAATTCTATAAAGAACCGGCGGATTGAACAACCTGATGTGACGTTGATTAAATTAATCGGACGTTCATCGAACGCCGGGTCATGGTGTATTTTTTATTTTTCAATTCTGATGGGGAATTCGGTCGTCGGCGACAAATTTTTGACAGTAAACCCCGGAAACAAGGTCACGCCGCGGTGTGACGCCTATTAATCGCCGGTAATCATTTTTTACGTCGGTCTAACATCGAATTGATGGTCGTCGCCCGTCAAAGTGATCAAAGTGAACAAAGTGTCGCGGCTACTCGCCGATAATTTATTTACACCCGCGGTGTTTTCCACTCGATAGGATCCGAATGGACGCGAAACCCTGACAGTTCGTTACTCTACAGTTGAGCGTTCGCTGCCGATACCCGTCGATGCGTTTATGTTTATTGCGTTATTTACCGGCGCGGGCCCGAGTGGCAGACGGCGGGAAAATATGTTTTACATCGTCATTATATCGAGAGAAACGTTAAGTGAAAATCTGATTTCCGCCAGGTGAAAGCGTCCGAAAAAAACGCGCACCTCTCTCTCTCTCTCTCTCTCTCTCTCTCTCTCTCTCTCTCTGATAGCGTACACCTATTTCGATGTAAAAAAAACAATGGCCGGCGTCCGAGCCATTAATTCTATAATTTAAATAATGTAGACACGAAGTATTACTTTTTAATTTAGCTCGCGTTGTTGTTCGTTGGTTGATACAATTGCGCGATCGTAAATTCGAGACGGTTTCGCTGTGGAGCATCGCGATTGAACCACAACATGCTGCCGATGCATTCAGCAGGATGAACGAACTTCTGTAATATCGAGATCGCTATACAGGATATTGCGTTGCGTGTGGGAAGTATAGAAGGGCGAATTCAACGTACTAAAATAAGCAAAAAATGGCTCGTATAAACATATACCCTGTGGGATCCCGCTTTCGAGTTACGGCTTATTTTATGTTACGATAATTTCTTATGCAGTTTCATAGGAATTGAAGTGTAACGTGGCTTAAACCACTCTATTCGTACTATAATGTCTAATGATGATTACCAATTCGTGTGATCTCATTGCCCTTGGGTCACGCAGAAAAACAGTGAATCAATATCGGGTTTCGTTTTACGCGTGCGTTCATACGCTGAGAAGATTGTTGCAGCGCAAAATGCATTATAATTCGAAAATACGATCATATACAAAAATACGATGTATGTTTGTATAACCTTTTTTTTTAATTGTTTTAGTGTGCTAAGTTCGCTGTGTTTTTCACATGCAATACAATATAACAATTGTATAATACCATATAACAGTTACAAAACAAATATACATTGCAATGTGTGATATTATTAGACTCCCGATTTTTTTTATGCATTTATAACAAAAATGAGCAAGTGCAACTTTTAAATATATATATATATATATATATATATATATATCTCTTTCTCTTATAAAGAGCATTAATATATTATTTTCACCTCATTAAAATTATTAATGAAGAATATAAATTTATATTTAGCTACCCTGCGTCTTGCAATTGATGCACCAATTTTTTATTTTGCATAAACATCCGGAGTCTAAATATTAATAATGATAGTGATAGTGATAGATAATGAGTCTAAATAATAATATATATATATATATATATGTATCTATACATATATATAGTGACATAAATTGTAATAAGGAGAGAGATAGAGACACAGAGCTCGAAGATGGAGAATTGACAGGCATGTATCTCAACAAAAAAACTCAGTTTACATTTTTTTCAGTATTCATACAGTTTTGATTCCGTATTTCAATTGTAATCGTCAATCGCAATTAACGACTAAAGTAGAAATTTAACCGTTATTCCCATTTAACGATTAATAAGTATTTAATCGTTAACCGCAATTAACGTCTAAACTAGGAGGTTAACTGTTTATTGCGATTAACGATTGAAGTAGAAATTTATTCGTCAATCGTTGATTAAATTTTTGCCGAACTCTGCTTTAAACTGGAAAATGTTGTGCAATGGCAATTTTCGTGAAAAATTATTAAATGTTTAAACAATGGCGACGTAACGTAACGGGTACACCCTGTACATATATGCAGTGAAAATTCCGATTCGCAACCTACTAGGTTAACAGTATTTCATTTTTTCCAAGATCGTGGAAGTGTGACAGCCAGCTTTTATTATTTTCCACGGTTGGGCGTGCACATAAAAAAGTGGATGAGAAAAGTCTTCCAATTCTGTAACGAACAGGATAACAAACAAGAAACTCGGCGTTTGGTTTTTGGGTGGAAGAATTGTTCTGCCAATTGCAGCCACAAAGGAACCTAGGAAGCGCAGCGCGCAGGGAAATTAATTGATTCGACAACGGGCGCTATTGATCGAGCGACGTGTACAAATGAAAAAAGTTCGTAGCAATGATAAACTGGATGAATGAAAGTATCGCCGGTAAATTACAGCTATCGAGATCCCCCGATGGACCTCGTTTCTGGCCATTCAGAAACGCATTTATCTCGGCAAAAGAGCGCCCGTGCCGATCGACCGTTCCCTCCCTCCCCGGCTCGCTTTTCGAAGCACTGCGAGAGAGGGAGAGAAATATCGATCTCTTCGATAATATAGATTTATACATAATAAACAATTTGCAAATGCGCTAGCACACATCGAGTGTGCCGCATCGCCGACCATTATTCGCGCGTAATTGATTTTACCCGTGACGCCGGCGAACGAGTCGTCCCAGCGCTGTTTTATTCTCGGTTACAAACGCTAATGCGCCACTGACAAAACCCACTGTGTTTTACATAATTGCCGTGAAAATTACGCACGTTATTTCCGCCTACTATTTCTGACCTTTATTAATTCGCTGTGGCCGGCCGCTAACTGAATCCGCTCAACGGACAGCGGCCGCGCGACCTGCCGGCATATTAATATTTGAGCAATTAATTCGACGAATACGTGATAACGTCTGCTGTCAACGGTGCCGGGAGAGAAAGTTCACATAGATCGCGTGGAGACTGCGATTAGAGCGGCGAGGCGCGGCGGCGTTCGCGGTTTTCCGTCGACGCAAATTCGATTACGGCGAGAATGTGACCGCCGGAACTCGTGACAAAACCTAATTACTGAGAAACTGTTAAAAAATTTCACAATTCACACGTCGAGAATATTTCCATGGAATTTATATTATTACTTCTGTACCACCGGAAATGGGAAAACGAGTTGTTAAAGCTTCAAATATAAAACTAAATATCTTTTTTCACTTTGGCGTGATAATGGAAACAAAAATGGAACATGCAGAACTCAGTGCAAATATCTTTGACACACTGGTGGGATAATCCGGCTGAACGGATAGGATAATACAAAGCGTTGGCAAAACATTTGCTTATTCGGCCGTGATACATAATAAACTGTTGATATTACAGCCCGCGGCAGAACTAGAAGACTATATTATGTTCTACTATATGGGAGCATATATGCGAGTATACCTGTATATCGTCCAACGACAATTATAAGAAGAAATTACCAAATGGAGAACTTAGCGGTATGAATTTTCTACAAGGAACTCAATTCCTTTCAATTGACTGGTGAATGGCTCATGGTATGAATGAAATAGTAAGCTACCGTGACGAGATATCGTTGTGTGCCGATAGGAATTCCGGGATCAGAGGGAGCCTGGTATCCCCGAGGAACTGGGGAACAAAGAAGGTCACAGCATATGCCAGCAGTTAATGAAGTTGTCCAGAGGAGTTAGGCGAACCACTCGATAGTTAAGACCCTTAAGAGCAACTATTTATGTTAAAGTTTGCACATTAATTCGGCTGTTGACCTAAGCTCCTCGAAGTTTCTCTGCTTGGAAGACATCCCTCAAAGTAACCGTTCGAATTTCCTAGCGGGAGAAGCTGCCGGTGTCACGCCACCATGTAAAAGGCTTTCATTACGCAAGCACTTTAGCCGAAGTTCTGCTAGATCGGCGGGACAACGGCGAAGAAACGCGCTCGCGAGGATTTCGGTGACCTGGCGAAATAATCTTAAGCTGCGGCCAGAGACCCGGAGGGATCATTATGCCAGGAAACGGTGCCAGCTGACGTTGAAGGATCGTCTCCGCTGATTGCTCGATTCGAGAGCAACGCCTTTCCACAGCGAAACTTTGTAATTCTGATGTGTATTGATTGGTAATATTTTCTACGCCACGCGACGGATCTTGGCCATTCTTTCATCGCGGCGAATTAATAACGCCGACACTGCTTGACACAGGCTGCGAACGGAGCTTCAAGAGGGTACACGATGCATTCTCCTGCGCAAGCATAGCGAAACTTTGGAATCGCAAAGCGAAGTCGAAGAAACGTCACGAATTATTTAAAGTTTTAAGGGTACCCGGGATAAGAGACCGAACACTCGACGAGGAAGTCCTTGGATCAAGACCCACATCAGAGATTATAATTTAAAATTCTTCCTTCTATATTTTAAAGAGAAAAGTTTCGAAGAAAATATCTATCGTGTGTTGAAAAATTATTTGTTCTCTTCTGAGGACATTGATTTTTAGAACAAAGGTAATTTATATATTTTGATAATTATTTTTGGTGCCTATATAGATCCCCTTGATGTTTTTAAATGAAATGTCTAAATCAAATACAAAATTGCACATTTGTGAAAACCATTTTATGAACTGTCGAAGCTACATTTACAAATTGCAGAGAAGTAAATATAGAAAATATGCACTACTGGGCACAGCAGAATACTCATTGGCTGTGCCAATGAAATCGACCATCAACTCCGGTGGAGTTTCAATATTTGGTGCGACATAATTGCTGACCAGATTATTGGACCGTATTTCATTAATGGGTCATTAACGGGTAAAAAATTCTCCATTTTTCTGTTCGAAGTATAGCCAGGTTTATTAAAGGATGTACCGTCTTTAATACGTTTAAAAATGTAGTGTCAGCATGAAGGCTGTTCTGTACAACATACTCTTTTAAAAATGGACCAAACGTCATAATAGATAAAAAACATTTTTGGGAGAAGTTTCTTTTGACAACTTATTTGTTTGAGCCAGTAACGAAAAGTTAAAAAATATGTTTTGTAGATTCTCTCGTTTTTTGCAGTTTCCTTACTTTTAATCATTTAGGGGTTCGTAATTCCATATTACAAACGTACAACTCTTTCGCGAGATATTTTAAAGCTGCATATCTCATTACTTACGGTAAAAGAATAATTGGAGAAGTGTAGGTTACTCGGAGAGGTTATAGATCATTAGGTTATTACCTTAATGGATATGTATTATCGGAAGAGGGTATCAAGTAACTGACCCACATTCAAACTGACCGAATCAAATTCGCGGAACCGGATGTAAAATCAAATTAGCTTGATTAAAATTAAGATCAACCGATTGTATATACTATTAAGATGAACCTATTAAAATTGATTGATGTTTAGCAAAACAACGACGCTCGCGTTACATTCGTATGATAAGATGATGAAATTTACATAATATTCCACAAATGACAATCACGTTTACACGTTTTCATAAAATATTTTCACATCACTGGATCGGTCAGTTTGAGTGGCTGTTTCGATAATTAGTAGACTGCGGATTTTATGGATTTACAACGGAAATGGATAGGTGGAATATAAAACAGTGAAAGGATTGGAAAGCATTGATATGTTATCATTAGACTTCGGATTTGTGCATTTATGACAAGAATGAGTAGGTGCAATTCAAAATAAATAAATTAATTTTATTAAATAATAATAAAATTGTAATCGTAAGGAACACTTAAAACTTAGTCATTTCGAAAATAGTATGTTTCGCAGAAGGAAGATGCTCATCTTCATCCGAATGCCCTGGCTAACCTGTTTCATATTTTTTCTCCATAGTTGTTTTAAAGTAAAGAGAATTCCTTTACGACAAGAATGTACACTGATAATTGAAAATTAATGTAAATAATGTATTAAAAGAATAATGCACAGCGAAGGCACGGGAATTGTGAAAATTCCTCATCTTTGATAAGGAATGTCTCTTTTGAGTTCCAAATAGTACCGCATATTTATAGGATCGAAAAAGAACGTGGTACTGCGACTTCTCAACAGACTATAGCACTTTGCCCACGTCCGCCATCTGGTAGATGAAGTAATCTTGGAACACGGCATGTTATCTGAAGCCGGGTCTATAAGTGTATGGATATGGTGTAAGGTTATAAGACAAGCCGCTATCGTTAGACTGTCAACGGGAGCTGAAAGAGCAAGTTGTTTGCGCCTTGGGCCTGGTCCGAGACATTCGAGGAGGCATCAAGTTCGTCGGGATTACTGGGACGATAGAGCGCAGAGCGGCGGCAGACATGCGTGTTTTCTCAGTCGCGGGAGGAATATTTGCACTATGTAACGGCGAGAGCCGGGTAAATATTTAGGATGCACGCTACTCGCCGCAATTTCCTCGTGTCGGAGCCTCCGGTCCCGAAGTGAGAATACAACGCAATTTCCACTTTACCGTCAACTTTCCTCCGTCATCAGCGAGCGAGCTGCTGGGGCGCGCTGGGAGGAAGAATAGCGCTGGAAGCGGTTTTAACGGAAAGCTCGTCCAAGATGACGATACTCGATTAAGCTTCGCCGACCCGCACCTTGTAGCAGCTTTTACATTCGTTGGTAATGGTAAGTAATTTAACTTGACAGTCCGGTGCTGTGCATTGGCTGAAATTATGTCGAAAAAAGATCAGGCCGAGATAGTGAAGTCAACAGGATCTAAGCCAGAAGCAAATGACATTGGTAAGCAGTTTAGCGGCTAATATCTAGCGAGGCGTCTGCAGTTTAAAGCGCGTTTAGCGTTATATGTTCGCCTTTATCAGTTTCGAGTCTCTACGGCGCGACGCGACGATCGTAGGCAATAAAAATTCTAGTTTTAGGTGACGGTGAGAAACGATAACAGAAGAGGATGCCGGCGCAGAAATTTTTGCGTGGAACGAGGAGGAAGAAGAAAAGTTTCTAGTCGTCGCGATACATTTCTCGATTAAACTGTCCTCTTAATATCGTATCAACGATCTGGTCCCGTCCCCTATCGGCCTGTTAAAACAACGTTCCCTCGTATAGCCGGTCGCCACCGCGTCGCGTCGTAACGTTTAATCCGGTTTCAATGGAGTACACGTGGTTCGATTAAATTTCAAGGTAATAGTTTAACTGGCCAGGCAGGCACCACCAGAAACAACCGGTTACTTTGCTCTATTTTTCGCTAAATACAACTGACACCGGTAGTAGCGTTCTTTTTGTCATTACAATAATCGTTATCGCGAACAGTCGTTAAGTTGTCGCACTATATCACGGTTACCGCACCGTCGAATGCTCCCCGTAGTTTTATTCCGGCGCGCACAGCCTCCGACCGCCATTTTACCTCTAACTCCGCGAGTATTTACCGGGGTGCTTCAGACTGAATTACCGTCGATAGTGAAACACTGGGCTCGTCCGAGGGACCGGGCCGGAACAACAAAAACCCAGGACTATCAGTGAAAGATCCCCACTCGACAGTCGGAATCCCGTCGAAAGACAAGGGGAACCAGTGTTCGAGCCTGGCTTACGACCACATCTTTAACCGATACCTCGACGAAATTTCATTTAACTGGTATTTGCCGTTCTCTCTCTCCCGGTTCTCATTCTTTTCTCCTACTTTCCAAGCCAATGCTTCACTCTCACACCTCCGCTATCGCAGCAGCTGGTGATCTCGATGGGAAGCTACGAGAGTTCTTTTGCGGTACGGGCACACCGTGCGCGCGACCTCTTCTCTCATTATCACCCTTCCGCGGTCCCGTTCGAATTCGTTCCTCCCTGGGCGCGACGCGACGTGATAGGATGACTTTCGACGACATAGTCCGAGAGCACATCACGTCAACACTCGATCGGGAACGCCGGTCGATTCGCGTGTTATTTCCTGCGTCGCGAAAAATCCATTTTCCATCCGAGCAGAGCACTCGACGCCTCGGAGTCGTCTCCTTCGCTTGCGTTTCACGTTCGGAGACTGTCAGCCGTTAGTTTCTTATATCGATCTACTGTGACACACTCCGAACGATATTTGGTACTGGTTTCTTCTTCGGAAAAATAGCTTGTCGAAGTGTGTCTAGTCTACCCATCGGATATTCAGAGCCGTATATACATGATGTCAAGAAATTATGCGTACAAACCGTTGCAGCGTGATTCTACAACTGAAGATCGGCGAAGATCTGTTGAAAAAGTTTTGTGCAAACTAGACCTTTTTTATGATTGTATCGCGTGTTCTACTCGTCTCACAATGGAGTATTGCCTCGAAAAGATTTTTCAAATCTTGCGTAAGATGAAAAATTTTGGTTGTCTGTTTTACTTTTTGTATTAGATGGTTGCATAAGTTCGTGCCCGATTTTAAAATAAAATTCAATGGTGAAATTTTTAAAAATTCAACTTTATTAATCAATTATATATAGCCACCATTCTTTACGACAATTAGAAAAAAGACTTTAAGACTTTAGGAATCGACACTAATTGCGAAGAGTCGTGTTCGTCACTGCTACTTGCAGCGTACGTGTTCGATCCAAATCGAACGTGCAGCTATTTACCAATTTCAATGGAAACGCGGGCCTGTTCGCGATTTTTCGCCGACCAGGCCACGTGCTGCCATTTTCCTGGAGAAGGATATGGTTCGTGGAAGAAGCGTCTGCCACCGACCGAATCTATCTCTGTTCGGTTGGTCGTCGTCGCACTTTCATCTCGCGCGTACATCTTATTTATCCGGGAAAAGTTTCTCACGCGGAATTTCCCGTCGTTGCTGCCGGGTTTCGGTCGGCTAGCTGGCTGGTACGGCTTGCTTTTGAGCTTTCGAACGGCGCGGCGCATCAGCTCCATTCATTCCCACCGAAACGCAACTTTCTTCGCCGGAATCTTTGGCGCAGCATTGTACGCCGCTGTGAAATAAATTATCGCCCGGAACGAGCCCGAATCCGAAATCTTCGCTCGAAACAGCAGAATTTAATTAAAGCCAGACTTAACTGTTTCTCGTCTGTTGTACATCCGACGGTAATATCTTGGAACGCCCCTGGATTTACTGTAATCAGAGGTATCGTTGTCTACGTTCCTCGCGCGGGAAACTCGTTGAAAGGCGTCGCCTAGCTACACGAAATTGAAAAATCGGATTACTTACTATCGGGAGTAAGAACTTACTTGTTGTATGTAATGAATGCAATCTTGATAGGCTATTAACTCTTACAGGTTGTGTACACGCTGGTAAGCTGGATACAAGCCAACAGCGAACATGTGTAACTCCATTATTAATTGGCCACACTTTAGAAAATTCTGTCTTGGTCATAATTAGACCGCGGATCTTTATGCAAAATAAAAAATGTTCGTATTGATTGCAGGGCGTAGGAGCCTTTGATTTTTGAACCTTTTGATTTAGCCCCGGTTGCAGTGTCGCGCGTTGTCGCCTCGAACAGGCATATTCGCAGGAGTATGACCTGGCCGGCTAATTCAGAGTGGCAGAATGCACCTTGCTTGCGGGGCGATTCGGGAGAATATTTCTTAATTTTCCCGGACGGTGACGTAACTCCGAGAAAAATGCGAATAAGGAGGTCCGATGCGGCGGACACACCCTCCACCTGTCCGCAAATTGCCTCTTCCTTGCTTTTTTGCCGGGCCCCGCATTAAGATTTACGATTGTATCTCCGTGTCGCGTGTTTGCAGCCGACCTCCTTGTAATTAAGTACAAATCAATGAAATGCATTCGCCATAGCTGTTCCAGCGACGCGAAGGTCTTCCGCTCGCAGCTACGTTCCCCCGCCGCGCCCGCGCCGGCGCGACGCAAAGAACCGCCGCCGCTTACCTTTGCAAGCCGGTTTTTCACCGGTGATTGACAAGATGATTGCATCGCTCATAAATTACGCGTTACGTTCTGTTACGGAAATTCGGGCCGAGGATTCGCCCGTTGTATTTGTCGCCTTTCAATCTCACGCACCGATGCAGCGCAACACGACGTGACAAACGCGAACCCTCATCTCCGAAGGGAATTAGTCCTTATTCGGTGAGGTGGGAACAATTCGACTTTCGCTGGACAAGAGTTTTTTGGTCAAGGAGATTTGGGAGTACGCACTCGTGCGGCAGCGAGAAGAATGCGTAAATTACCTAGTACTGATGCGCGATATAAATGAAACGCGTCTCCTCATTTCGGGCCAGCTTTTTTTGTACAATCCAATTGTTTTCACGATGGTGATTGCGAATTCTCAAGTTTTTGCAAAGTACGTGCGAGTGATTTTACAGTTGTGTGCAGGGGCAACGGTGCTCCAACGGGCACGTAGCTCGCCATTTTATTCAGCTTCGCCATCTACGAAATTCTTTCGTTTACCGACCTACTAGCTTTAAACATCTCGGCCGGGGACGGGGTTGGGGCAGATTAGCAAACAGCTCACGCGTCCGTGTGCCAATTTCGTTGCTAAAGCGTGGCCTCAAGACGCCGGCAATGAATTTTTATCGGTCTAACGCCAGTCATTTGTTCCACCCTGGACGAGGAATGGTAATACTTAATCTCACTGCGAATTCGAGCGCAGTCGGTTCACGTAGAACCTTTTCCAGAAAGGATATTTAAATGTATTACCGGCCGCAGACGGGCTCGTGAGAACATTCCCGAAATTCGTCTTACTCGAAGGTGGTTGCCGTGCCGTGCCGTGCTGGCGAAAGCGAAAGCAAATTATTCCACCCTTTCATCCTCCTGGTTGCCCGCCGGAGGAGAAGCTTCTTGCGTTATCATTTCAAGTAGTCGGTTTTCTTTGTCCCGCGATAAAATTCTTCAGTCGAATCTCCAATAGGATTACCCGCCCGTCGTTCCTTTTCACGGTGACGTCCGAAGGACGTTCACCCGTCGTCGAATTTCTTTCCGTAGGCTCAACCTACCATGACCAATTGCGCGACGCGGCGCGGCGCGGCGGTTCTGCTTTCTTCGCCAGAGGTCGAACTATATTTCCAGATTACTCGCTCTAATTCGGAGTAATCGGTATCGATCCGAGGTTTCGCGCTCGCCGGGTAATAAAATCACTCGAAATGCGGTTAGGCGACAGGGGTAGAGAGCCCGCGTAGAATACAAAGGGAGGCTCCAAGATGAAAGTTTCAGGAGTCAAAGTAAACGGTAGATTTGTACGGCATTTAATTGGGTTCGCGGATTAATTGGTCGGCATGCGTGGCGGCGACGATCCGACGCGCGCCAGAGGAGGCAAAGCGAGACCATCCGATTTTTCAGCGACGGGTCGCGATATTGATTTCCACAAAGCTAGCTCCGGTATCCCTGCCGCGGGGATAAAATTTGTACTAGTCACGGTGTACCTCCGGATTTTCACTTTATGGCCTGCCTACCCGCTTGCCTCCCGTTCAGTGATCCCTCTCCCTTGATCGCGGCCTTCTTCCGTTTCCTCTCTTTTTCCTCTCACCTGCCATTCCCCCTTCTCTCTTTCTCCATTGCTTTTTCTCTCCCGATCTCTTTTCGCAGTTACGAGGGCAGAGAGCTGTACTGGTTCGCGTGGCGAGCTTGCTCCGCCATTATCTCGGGCCAGCCTCCATTGGCCTGCACGGAACGCCTGTAAAGTGAAACAAACGATTCCCTGGTCTCTATGTGTGTTCGAGTCCTGCCGCCGCTTATTAGTGACGTACGGCCCGGTCCTGGGCCAAGATAAAGGGTATCTCCGGCGAAGAGTGGCACGGCGAAACTCGTAAGTCACCCTCCTAATTTCATTCGCCACCGGAAGACTCGAGCCTGCCATCCGACACGATGAAGATTTATCGACCAGTTTGAATGGACCCGGACCCGGTCCTTTGTAGTACTCCGGGTCCCGCCGAAAATCTTGCACGCCCTATCGTCGGGACAGACCGAGATTGATCATTCCCGGGCGGCCGTCGACGCGACACCGACGAAAATCCCGCGGAACTTGGAAACCCGAGCCCCGTTATCGCTGCCTAACGAGCACCGCTTCAAGATAGGTCGTTCGAGTACCCCAGGTATAATGGAATTAGTTCGCGTTACCTCGACGCCGAGCTGAACCGCGCCGGCCAAGTTTTATACGACGATCACTTCGCCGAGATTAATTATGTTTATCGACTTGCTCAAAACGACCGATTCATCGGCTTTAGACGCGCCGATTAACCTCGGAATAATCGACAGGAAATAGTGATGCTGCCAGCAACTACGGTAACAGTTTTCACCTGTACCGGACCTTTCTTTGCATCGAGCGCGTTTCGCGTTATTTATTTGATGAAGCAAAAATGTGACCCAATGCAGATTATAATACAGAGCACAGATCAATAAGCTTTCTTGTAGCGTTTGTATTCTTCCTTGTACATTTCGATAGGTGAAAAACAATTGTATATGTTGGAATCGTTTTATTCCATTGTTTTGGACTTAATGAGTTATATTAATTATTAAATTCATCGCGCTTATTTTTTGTACAATATATTGCTACAACTAGACTAGGGCTCAGAACTTGTCAGGCTCAGAACACAGACCCAACTTGTGCCCAATCGATCTACCTTCGATTGAATATTTCATTTCACGAGAACCTTTTAAAGCGATTCGGTGAAACCCTGACGAAATCAGACATTTCTCTCTCTCTCTCTCTCTCTCTCTCTCTCTCTCTCTCTACACAGATCCGCCACCGCACGTGCGCGCTTTATGTCACGAGCAACGCGAGAACACGGTGTGACAATCAGAATTCTTTATTAGCGCAACATCAAGCTTCGTTAACGAGTCCAATGACGGCCATCGTATTACCAGGTATATCAACGGCCCCGTGCCTATCTCTGCTGCGACCAATGTGCACGTGTGTCACATTTATTGGAGTTTGAATACCCTGCCAACGATAATATGCACGGGCACATTTGATTATAAATTTACTATTATAACCGTATGTGTCACAAAGCTGTGTTAACAACGCTAAAACGGGCACGTAGTGCGTGCCATTTCATGGGCCGATTTGAAGTCAATGGGGTGCACAGGACGAGGCAAGGATAGCTGGATCAATTTGTTGGTATGTATCCGAGTGACTGGCGCTACGAACGAAACCTGGTAAGAATATAGCGAAACAATTAATGAAATTTGTACTTCCCCGGGTATATACGCACACTTTCATCCCGTCAATATTATTGAGATTGCGGTACCAGGCTCAACAGTCACGGCAATTAATTTGATTTCAGTGTACGCACGTTTGATTAATAATCTTGTTTTCTGAAACAATCTGCTTTTCGTTCAAACGTTCGCCTGCGCCGAAATGCAAATTCATTTCGATCGCGATATCCGTTCCCAGACGTTTTGATTTATGATAAATATCCGATTTCGCGCAATTACTTTCGAATTTTATTCGGTATTTTCCGTCAACGAATCACGCTATTTAAACGAAGACGTGTTTGAACTCTCAATGGCCCGATATTTGCTTACGTTTATTGACCATTAACAGATTCTCCAGCCTCACTCTTTTCCCAAGCGCACACTCATTCAGCAGAACGAAAAGCAATTTCGTAAACTCATAATCGCCCTAAGGGGAAGTTTCCGTCGAGGAAGCTAAAGAAATTATCAGTGTTTAATGCAGTTGTTACACAGGGCATTTTACCTTTGACTATCTTAAATATCTCGTTTATTTCTTATGACAGGAAAAATGTCAGGAAAAGAGCGTTCGGGACTCAAGGTCACTTTAATCGAGATTTCAAGGTCATCGAAGTTTTTTGAGCTACGAATGTTACAAATTGAATTGAACAAATTCCATGATAAAAGTAGACGCGATGAAAGATGATTCTTACACGGAATGTTTTCGGAGCAATTTAAGGTATCATCGTCGTAATTAATTTCGAAGACATAATTAATGTAATTGCTACCGTTATCTATATATTTTTATTATTACGATTTTATATGATTTCTAACAAAAATTTATCGGCATTTAAAATTGTGGAAATGTAAATATAAAAAGGATTTTAAGAATATTGACTTATTAAAATTATTAAGGAAAGAAAGAAATTTTGATCTTGCTCCTTTCTGGTCCAGATAGTTCTTATTTTACAAAAAGATTCACAGCCTATTGATTGCAGTACTTTTTGACGTTCCTTTTTATGGATTCGGTATGGTGAGATTTTTTTCCGTTAAAAAATGTTGTAATGCCCGAAATAGGTTCTACTCTGCTGAGTAAATATCTGGAAAATATTGAGGGTGCGGTAAAATTTTCCAATCGAATTCGCATAATTTTTTTTGCACGTATCGCTAGAACACGATCAAAACGACTCCGTTCCATGAGCCGGCGCAGCATTCATATTTCCAGCTTTCATACGATTTCTATTTTCTTCAAACATCTATTAGTTGGTTTTAGGATATTAAAAATTCCAAATATTCTTCGAACCGATAAACTTCGTATTTCGTCTACTGGATTTCGAAATCGGTCTACGTTTACATTATTAAATGAACGTCCGGAGCGTGCTAAAGTATTCTCCAGGTAAACAAACTGTACCATTTTCAGCGCGTACTGAACGATAATTTCCTGTGCAAAATTCATACAGTGTAGTGCGCTTTTCACTCGTGATTTTTCACTGTGATGAAGATAAAATGCTTGTGTTTCCCAATTTTCTTCCTCTTCGATGCCGTCTTTAGACTAATCTTCGGCACAGTATCGTGTCAGATCAAAACTTGTCAGATCATAAATAACTAATTAAAGTATAAAGTGGTACTAAATTGTTTTAATACACAGTTTTAAGACAATATAATAAAGAAAACATTATTATTAAACAGTATTTTTATCTATACATTTGTCAATATCTCTCATTATTTATGGATTTAACACCCTTCTAAGTACTAAATAAAGTAAAGTACGTATGATAAACATTTGATTCTATTTTCTAGATACTAGAGATCCGTGCACTTGCACCGCTGCAGTATGGATTTTACCACAGCGGGTACATGGAGTACAATCGTTCTGTTGCCGACCTGTTCCAAAAGGCTGATGGAAGTTTGCCAATTATTTCGTCTAATTCATTGGACTAGCCTGTTCCATATAATTCGGCCGGCTCTCCTGACTTTGATCAATTGGACTGACCCATCCTCTCCATTGGGCCTGTCCACTTCACCGGGATTTGAATCGTTCAAGCATTTCCGGCGTCGAGATCGTGCTCTTCGGTTCGCCAATTTTTAGAATGTCGGCTAACGCTGTGTGTATCGTGGTTACTTCAATTGTGGGATCATTTTTTTGCCGGGATACATAAGTATAAAAGGCCGAACCGGCCACCGGAAATTCAAAACCCTGTTACCCGTAATTCGGGCCGCAACGACTACGCAAACTTTCGCGCCGTGGAACTTTTTATATGGAAATAATTTCCCCGCGTGGAAGGCAGCAAATAATTCAGCGATGCCGGAGAAACGGAGGCGGATACGGTTCGCGGCAGTCTCTTTGGTTGGCAGGAAAAAAAGAGAGGAATACAAAGAAACGAGAATACTTCCGCGCGCCGGGTTCGGTCGGTCCGGGTCGGGCCAAGCTTTATCTTGCCTATTCTCGATTCATTTGCAGAACAACAGCGATCAGCACGCTTCTTTCGGCATCGCTGGAGCTCCTTGCGATACGATATTATTGAATAAAACGTCTGGTAATAAGTTCTCGTTACGGTTGCTTTGTCGTGGACGACTTCGCTCGGCGAACGGTTAAATCGAGCCGCGCGAGAGGAGCACGCACCTAGCTGGAAATTATTAATCGATCGCGAAAACCGGGCACGGTTAAATTCCGATCGAGCATCGCGCGTCTAGCCTCGCGCGATTCTTTATTTCTTCAGCCGAGTGGAATCACGGTCGTAATAGACGCGCAATTTTCAATCAGCCCCGACATTACACCTTCGAACAAGGGCCAAGCGGCGAGAGGAATTGAAGGAACGTGATCGAAGACCACTACTGAACTCGAATGAGAAATCAGAGATACCGCAGGACACAACACATATACGGGGAACTAGATCGCGGACCGTTGCTTTCGCCTTGGAACACGCGAAGACAGCGATTACCGGGATCGATTAATTTCTTGGAGGTTGCAAAAATCACGAATCACTACCATCCCGGCCAAGATTTCAGGTCGATGTAGTAATTTATACCGCGAGCGAACCCGTCTAATACTGCTTATTAGCTCATCTCGGAGCGATACGCACTGGCCGGCACCACTCCGATGATTGCCCAGTTCCGTGTGTTATTTGGTTTATTTTACGGTTGTCTTTTTCGGTCCGGTGTACTTTACCACCGAGCATCGTCTCATTTATCGACATTTCTCGGCCTCCATTTGCTCCTTTTCTTGGGATTGAAAACACAGGCTGCGCGTGGATGTGTCAACGTTTAAGGATAGAACCGTCGGATGATATGAGAAATACTCTCCCGCCGGGAACAAGGAGGAAGGGGAGTAATTATACCGATGGGAGGACTGCCGCGTCATTTACCATTAACCTTGAAAGAAAGCACACAAATTGGACCGACTACTTTTCCAAGGCAATAGATCAATTTACTTCCACAAAGCCAGGCGGTAACATTCAATACAGATTCTTTCACCACGTCCCACAGTGGGCGAAAATGCCAATCATATATCTTTAATTATGCATACATCCATTCTTCATACCTACTGTCGCCGCGGAAAGTATATTGACACGTTTCAAAAATGCATATTTTCTATTTTAAAACTAGTATGTGTAGCACCAAAGATGACGTAAAGTTTATAATAATGACAGAAAAAATTAAATAACTTTTTTATCGATTGCGAAAAGTATGTTGACAATATTGAAAAATAGTAATTGAGCGTATTCTTAACAATATAAAACGACATAATAAATATCAAGTTTGATGACCTTTGTTTCAAGTCTTCTAGGCATTCTTTCAAACAATTTATTTGTAATATTTTCGCGGCGACTGTATGTATGTACAATATTTACATACTTACATACATGCATTCATACTTCTTAGCTCGAATAAATACTTATATTTTTATATACAGGGTGTGCCCGGACGGGTGATACAACCGAGCAGGGGATGATACCATACGTAAAAATATGTCGAAAAAAAGGAATAAAATTTTTTTGTTTGACGCTTCGTTTTCGAGAAAATCGAGTTTGAAAATGCAGCGAGTACACGTGCTATTGCATAGGAATCGTCTGGCGCGCGTCTGACCATGATCAACCAATTCTACTTTGTGCATATACTGAAGCACGCGAACCTGGCGGAACTTTAAACTCGATTTTCTCGAAAACGAAGCGTCAAACGAAAAAATGTTATTCCTTTTTTTCGACTTATTTTTACATGTAGTATCACCCCCTGCTCGGTTGTGTGTGTGTGTGTGTGTATATCACTCTGTATAATTATGTTAAATGAACATTAATTTAAAACGCTCCTTTCATGAAATACTTTAAAAGGTATTAAAAGTTTGGACTCGGTGTAATGATATTGTAACTAGAATTATATTAGGCTGGAAATAAATTGTTGAAAAAAGTAATATGAAGTTACTTTTATAATATTTCCAAGTATTACAACGTTTACCGCTTGCTTTATGATATTTCGTAGGAAAATTCGAAATATTATTCCACCGTTCCTTTAATTAGTACACTATGGCTATTTTCTTACTTTTGCAATGCACTTCAGATAAATCTTTCCTTTGATGTTTCTCTGGCGCTCATTGTTGCATCTTTATTACCCAGCTTTCAAACTTACACAATTAAGAGCATAACAGATTGTCTGTAATGGATCAAGGTGGAAAGCTGGCATTGTGTATTTCGGAGCAAAATCTAAAATTTAAACTAGAGATATAAAAATATGAAAGAAAATCACAGAATAAAAAATGAGCAACTATGTACCAAATAAGTGATAGAAAAATTGGAGAAACTCAAAATATTCCCACAGTCCTAATAGTAATGATTCGACTGCGGATGTTTATGCAATTTTCAATGTGTATAATCAAATTTTGAGAAGGCGAAATCAAGGAAAATCCTATTCTTAGGAGGATCAGCCTTTTTAGATCCAAAAACAAACTAAAATTGTACTAAACCCTATCAACTTTTATATTCTAGCATTTTTTTTTAAATGTTCGTATGCCTTAAATACATAATGATTCGCAGTCTAGTACATATACAGGATGTTCACGCTAACACCAGCTAGCGTATTCGTGCAAATAGTGAGACCTAGAATACATAACATTCCATTTAGAAAATTGAATGCCACCATCATCTCTAAAAAGGTAATACAGATAGATAAGAAATTACAGACACCATTACATTGCTTGTGCAAAAAATAGTCGTCTTCCTCTTTCGTTTTGTGTTTTCTAATGTTGACTATTTATTTCAATTACTATTACAAACTATTTCTTTACCATTTACTTCGGAATAAATTAGCAAGCACACACAGCAAATAGCAAAGGCAAATTTATCTTCCAACATGACAATGCTGCCATTCACCGAGCTAAAGTTGTCGAACAATTTTTGGAAAGAGAAAACATCAGTTCTGGCAAGCCCAACAATTCCCGGATTTGAATATTACCGAAAATTGTTGGGGAGAGTTTGCAGGCGCCGTATATATGAATGGAGAGCAGTATGGTAATATTCAACAATTAAAATGGGATATAATGGTAGAATTGAACAATTTGTCACATAATATAACTAAGGCACTTTGAAAATAATTGTTTACCCAATCGAATGCGTGAAATAATAGAAAGTAGAGGCGAATGTAATTATTAATTACCTGGTATGTAACTTTTCTCTTTGCTTAAACATGTATGTGTTATAAATGTGCTTGTAATAATAGGTTCCTCCACTTTGCATCCTAACAACTATGACACAGGGTATGTATTTTATTAAGAAATTCTAACACGAAAGTAAAGGTAGCACACATGTGTTGACCCAGATTATTTTTAATATTTATATTGATTATTTTTAGTCTTCCATCATAGATTAACATATACAGGGTGTGCAAAACAAACCATCAGAATTGACTTACTGACTTCTATACGATGTTACTTCAGTGTTTATAAACCGTGTTCTGTACGTCCTCGTTCGATTTCCAACAGAAAATTCCATCGGCAATCAGTCAGTTGTCATCAACGCTCGATTGTGACTCTGATTTCGATTCCGTAGCATGCGGTGAAAGCCAGTAAGTCAATCTTGATACTAACATAAAAAAATATTTATATCTCAGAAATGGTTGACCTTTTGTCCTACGTTTACTAAGGCTTTTTCGCTCAGTACAGCGTGTCCTATGTACCACATAAATATTGAATGGTTTTTTTTAATAGTACAACCTAACCATTATACACTGATTTCAAAGCAACATAAATTACTTCATTTTCCATCGACAACATTCGAATTTAATTGTGAGGTAAAAGGTTAATGGTCATGTTTCGTAACTCCTAGTCAAGCGTTGTTAACTGTAAGGCAGGCACAGCATACCAATGTTCACTTGATTACCCCAAAAAGCAGCATATTATTCAGATACCTTCCGGTCGCAAACTCCAAATCCTCAACTTCCTTGGCGTGCTGGCCTCTCTCTCTCTCTCTCTCTCTCTCTTATGAAGGAGTGATTCTTAGCATGGGGGAGATCAATAACTAAAAACCGTGCCATGCTTGCCTGTTCTTTTAGCTAACAAGTCAGTTATTACGTCGAGCCAACTGGAGTTCTCATAATCAATGCAGGTCCAGCCTGTCAGTATCCCCTCTTCTCCATCGTTCACCTTCATCGATTTCGAGTTTCCCTAGCAAACGTAGCAATCAGTATAACCCGGACTTAATCCACACCTCCGTGTTATCGTAAATTACTTTTTCCTCGATTTCTGCAATTCCATTATCACCTAAGATTTCAACGAACTTTTTCCCAAAAAGATCTTTCTCTACGCCCGGGGTAGTAATTCACGGTAACGCAAAGGTCAGGGTTAGGTCTGGGCTAGATAAGATCTAGGCGAAGTTAATTCGATGTTCATCTTTTTCTCGGCAAAATTTCATTGGTACTTTACTATACTTCACCCTTTGCACTCGTAGCAATTTTAACTTGAAAATAATACATTTCTTCCGACCTAGAATATTTTCATTCCCTATAATTTAAAATATTTTATGGATATGAAATTGCTCTAATAGCTTATACACTACATAAATGTTTAGTAATTGATTAGATACAGACATATTTAATAATGTGAACAATATTTTGAATAATGGTGAATCACATTTTAATGGCGCGTCAGAAGACGCAAGTTTACGACTTAGTCAAGAAGTACTGACAAACAGTAGCAGGTAATTCCGGGACGGAATTCGTGATCGAATTAAAAGAAAAGATTAATCAGGAGAGACTGTCTCCTGACTTGTACGTAACCTCAACTGTGTGGCGTGGTCGAAGCAAATGCGAATGCAAAGCGTCACACCACCAAAGGTAGCCTAAAGCTAACGGTCAAGGTCAAAAAGTTCGTGGCAGCAAGTGGAGGCAACACCGGGTAATTCGTTTCTCTATATCATCCATTAACATTTGTGCAACCTGGCGAAAGCATATATTGACATTTCCCTGGAATTTGAACTGTACTTCTTTACACAACGCGTTATACCAAATAATTAATTTAACGTTCCGCAACGAATGAGCCCGGCTGTCGAAGCAGAATGGCTCCTGGGCAAAAGTATCTGTAATTTGTGAGTGGCAATGTCGTCACGTTTTCTCGTGGATAGCGTGATAGAAGCGGGAGCGCGTCTGCCGTTTTAATCTTTCGTAAGAGCGCGGCGAACGCGCTGCTACACTTTGTAATACATCGGGCTAATGCCTTAGACAACAGGACCGTGACGCATCGCGGTGAGTGCTCAACCCTGGTCGGTTGTATCCTGCGTAACCAGATCACGACAAAGGGAAGAGCATGTTCCCGGTCGATCGGAGGAGAGCGGACCGGCGCGGCGCGGCGCGGCGCGGCGTCGGCAGAACAAGGAAGCGCGCAAGGAGCAGGAATAGCTTAGGCAAGAAGTACAATGCCGCCTCGAGGTAAGCAGGTGCGCAACATCCTATCGCCTCCGCTGAACCTCTGTTCCCTGAACAGCCTTGCTGTCCCTGTCTGCTGCGCACCATTCCCCGTAAGCGTCTCTTTCTCACGGCGATCTCTCCCAACCAGGCCCCTTCTTTCTCTCACCTCCTCTGCTCCTGCGCATGGTTCCGCCAGCACCTGACCCAGCCTCTCCATAGTCTCCATGTGTTTACGCAACACGGGGAACAGGATCGATCGCGATCAGCGAACGCTGCACACCGCCTAACTCGAATAGAGAAGAATGTAAATTGCGGTCGCCGCCGTAGAAAATAACCCAGCTGTTTAATGCGGGCCTAAACACTGTCCGCTGCGGTCGCAACGGCTAATTTCTACTCGGTCTTCCTTGCGGTATCGCATTACCTGTCCTTAGGGGCGTAACGCATCGCGCAGACAAGAACCACATCGCGGAGAAGTCATCGGTAATGAAATTACACGTGTCAAACTCACAATGTGCAGGAATTGAAGGGAGATACTGCACAAAATGTTCAAACCGATCGATTCTGCCTTAAACATTGTTTATAAAAATTTAGAAACTCTTGAAATGTTAAAAAACTTTTTAAAGATTAAAGAACTTAAAATGTTACAAAAGAGTTAACCCGTTAACCCGTTGCCGTATCATTTTCTTTACAGTTACAAGGATTGAAACGTCTTTATCCTGAAAAATGTCGTAGAAGAGAAAATAAAATTTATATTTTTTATATGGCTACATTTATTTTTGAATGCTTAAATATTGATTACAAACGAATCAAATTTTATTTCAGTTAAAAAGAAAGGCGTAACAATCATATTTGTTAGACTTTGTTCAAAATCTTCATCACGAGTGTAGCTCGTTAAAATACGATAAGGGATTAAACAATTAAATTTTGGATGCCCATCACATAGAAAGCTTAAACAATATCGCAGAATTAAAAATCATGTGGCATAAAATATTACAGACACCTAATCCCCCTCCTCCTTCCGATCTCCCTGGGGTTATAACCTATGCGACGCAACAAAGTAGACTAATTACGAGAACAGAATAGTGTATAAATGTTAATACACAAGCTGGTGCGCGCACTTCTACGCGACTGCACGTACGCGAAATTGATTTACGAGATGACGCAGGTGTTGTGCAATTATTGCCGTTTAATAGAGGTTTACCCCGATTAGTGAAAATCTGATTGTCTCTTGTTAAGAGCGCCGACTAAATTATGACAATCGTGAATTATCGGACAGCTCGAAGCAGTCGCTTGATCCACAGCTCGGAGACAGGCATCTCAGAATTCGGGATCCAACAGTCCCAGATTCCCTTGAAACAGGTCACACAGGTGTTCATAATTGCCTTTCTTTTTCAAGGCGAGCCTTCCCAAGGATACACTTCCAAGAGAATTATAAACACGGCTTGGAACCCTACAGTCTGCGCAGACGTTTTATTAGTACGAAATTCGCGAGATTTAGCCCTTCGAAGATTACGAGTGTCACTTTGTTTTTATATGGTCGATCATATCAATAATCTCCTGATGATTAAGACTTTTTAATATATTTTCTAGTTACCGTAAAATTTTAGAAAGCGAACAATAATAAGTGTAAACCAGGGGTGTGCGGGTAACTGAAAACACATCGCATCTAATGATCTGCCTTGTGTGACCAATTTTGAAATATTCCTTTTTGTCAGTACAGCCTACTGATATCGGTTCCGAGGAGATTTAACGATTGCTACTCAGAGAGCAAGATGGCTACAATGACGCAGCGAAACGGAACATGAGCCAATGGTATCACGCCCGATGGATCGGAAGAAGAGAAATTGACGCGGTAAAAAATGATCTTGAGGATCGATTTGGGTGGATTTGTACCAAGATCGTGTAGCTTCCGGTTACAAACTAATCTCTCCTTGAATTGAGGGATTACGAACGATTGAATTAACGATACGGCGCAGTAACTCGAGACAAACAGAACGGGAGATCAGGCTTCAATTGGGATCGTTAACGAGTCATTAACGCATGTACGTACATACGTCGTGCGGATACGGGTACGGGAAACATCGTAACTGCATATATTCGCTCGCCGGACGCAATCCGGCGAGTTACGATACAGGAGGCAAGCCGCAGAATTAAAGTTCCCGCAGTTTGGTGAACGACCAATAGACGACCTTATAAAGAGGGATCGCGCAGAGAGCCGGGGCATGCCGCGGCGCGGCGTGCTCGCCGCTATCTATTAAATTTACGTCCGCCCGTAAAGATATCGGAATTTATTATTCCTAAAATCAGAAGCACGGTGTTGGCCGTGTCCAATATTCGTGCTGTCCTAATTTATTTTCGCGTGATTCCACCGGCTACATTAATTTTCCTGCGCCGTTTGCTCGCCTCCTCCCCCCCATCCCCGCCGCACCGTCGTTCCTGGTTCTGTTTTCTACCAGCTTACTAAATCCCTCGGGCGAATTCCTTAATCAAAGGAACGGTGTTGGTTCGCGCGCAATTCGCAACCGTGAAAACTTAATCATGCCGCTCCTCAACACGGTGACAAAGAGGAGGAACGGTTCCGTAAACGGGTCACAGGTAATCGAGTACGACTGCTTTCCGAAAGAAAGGAAATCGTGTAGGTACATCGTCGTTCGTAATAACTATTTAACTCGCTACCATTGCACCACGCTGGTAATACTCGGTTGCTCGGACTGGAGTCGCCAAATTAAGACTTGTGTCCCCACTCTACCTTCCGCTTCTACGACGATATTCCCCACGCCTCCTTTCATGTCTGTCGTGCATGTGTCACAATGTCACGTGACTATTCTGGTAATGACAGAGATGGAGTACTACCTCCCCTCATTTGGGGACACTGGGCATACCGCGAAGACTTTACACGGCCAAACTTCTTCCCCTGTTTTGTCCCATAAGACCCTCAAATAAAACTGTACATCAAGTTTTGAGGTCCCGCCGTAAAGGCGAAGCTTCAATCTTCAAATCTGCGGTAGCTTCGCCGACGGAAAAAATTTTTTAATATTTCCACAGACATTTGAACTTGCAGCATTTTCGAGAACAAACGTACCCTCAGTTATTTGCTAGCCATATCATGGAAAATTTTTCTAGGAAATAATGAATGATGAATTGAGAAAATAGAGGATAGAAGTTTTAAAAATCAATGCAAGTTCATTCTTGTAACTATTGTAGAATTATTTTAAAACGAAATTATTGCTGCTCAATTTCCAAAAGTGGAAAGTTAGTGTTCAAACACTTTCTGGATCCACTGTATGCAGTACGAGCAGTTTCGAATTAAATCACGAGAAAATGGCGTTTGTGTTATTTCATTGAAGTCACCCGCATGGTGAATTTGATTAGCGAAAGGGCGGATTTGGCTCGTTAAAGGGGTGAATTTGATTTCCAACAGGCCGAATATGGTCTGTGAAAGAGTAAATTTGGAGTGTAAAGTCTGAATTGATATTGAAAAATGCAAAAAATCCCGTCGCTCTAGATATTTTATCGCGGAGTGTATCCGAGCCAAGATAAACGGAGAAGATTGACCCTCAAGACAGTTAGGCTCGTAACTGGAAGAACGCGGATATTTTCTTGGTCGTGTAGACGCGCCATAAAGATACTCACCTACGCAAATGCGTGTTCGCGTTTCTGTGGAATAGTGCCCTTGTTTTCGAGTAACCATGGACCAACCCGCCGTAAGTATCCATCGCGGGGCTATGACCAATAAACAAGATGCAAGCCGTAAAGCGCTCTCCTCCGGAAACTCCGATCCTCGGCAATGATGGAGTTAATACTCGCGTCGGGTCGGAAACTCGAAAATCTGTGGCATTCAGGTACACAAATATTATAAATTTTCGGGTCCCAATCCGAAGCCGGGGAAAATACCCAACTCGATTTCGAAATTTTCGGGTACCCGCCCACCTCCAGTAGCTACGTGATTCCTTTATCGCGTTTCCCCATTCCTTCTTCTTTCTCGCGCGATTGGAAACACTTTCAGCGTCGTCGTAGCGTAACGCACAGGTGGACGAAAATATTTAAAATGGAAATCCGCCCAAGCAGAGGGACATCGCACGGAGGAAATTGGAGCGACAAAGCTTTATAGACGCGGTCAATATAAAGAAGGTGTCAAGATCGCAGTAGGTTGGGTTCCCATGCGAGTTCAAAAATGTATGGGAGTCGATAAGCGGCGGATGAGTTCCTACAGTTTCTCCAGCTTCCTCTTTGCTGTCGTTATACCTGCGAACATGCTTCGTGTGACACCGCAGCCGCGAAGAACTTCGCCTGGAAAAATGTTCTCTACGGTATCTCTTTCATGATCGTCAGACTCCAGTTTTTATCGTTCCCGTGGCTCGATACGTATCTTCTGTGCCTGCACGGACGATCTATCTACAATTTGCATTCCAATGTCTGTCATCGACGTTTCGAATTGCCGTCTAACGTTCCGTAGTTTTTCGCGCCGCGCCGCGCCGCGCCGCGCTGCGCATCCGCCCATCCGTCGACATCCGCACCGGATACCTGAAATTGGAAACCGTCATTACTGAATTGTCGAGGTATAGCCATGTATCTGGGCGCGCGTTTGTGTTTGTTAAGCTTGCAATAATCGGATTCTACCATTAATACTTGATGCGGGCACTGCATGCTTGCACCTCGAAATGTTGTCGAGCAAATAGAACCACGAGAAATGAGGAAAAAACTATGACACCTCGACAAGGTGAATTATTTATAACAGCATCGCTTTGGACTAGCCAGTGAGGGAGAATTCCGTGATCATTTAATTGACAAACTACTGGCATGCGAAATAGCATCTCTCTTTTGACGGTGATGAGTATAGGTTGCGGATTTCACGTAGGTATTTATGGCAAAATTGAGTAGATAGAATATAAAACAGTGGATACATTTAAGGAATTTGAAAATCCTATTGTTCTATTTTCAACTTATTAGGATTTCTAAGAGAAGAAATGAATGTCTGCGTAGTTGATGCATCTTGCAAATAACGAAGACAATTTTTATTTTGCATAAGAATCCGAAATCTAATGACGAGGTAATCGCATGCCGTCTCGCTAGATTGAGTCTTGTCTCCCACTCTAACCTTCCCCTTCTACGAGGATATTCCTCCTCTTTCAGGCTGCAGACGCCCCCACGCTTCAGTCACAGACCGGTCACGTGACGCGAGGCTTGCAGCCAATTCGCGTTGTGAGAGGGTAACTATATTTCCCTCGATTCGAGTCAATTCTCATGATCTCGCGACATTCCATGCATGATTGCCGACATGACACCGCTGTGCTCATAAGAGGCGAAGTAAGAAGAAATATATATATATATATATATATATATATATATATATAAAATGCCAACAGAGAATTATTTTGAACAATACTCTAAGGAAAAATATCGCTACGTTCTAATTAGATATTGTACGCGCGATCGATGAAATTTTAATTAATGAAATAGTTGTGCAGTTTGTTTGTAGTCTGAAAATGGAAAATAACAATACAATCGTAGGAACGCGTAAATAACACAATCGGTACGGCCATTGTCGTTGCTATCAACGATCAGACAGGTTAAACATAGCGGTACAATGCAACAAATTCATTTCGATAGATAAAAACACAACGAAATATTTGGACACGGAAAGACTGGTGGCGCGATTCTTTTTCATTTTTGAATGATGAGAACAAATGAAATGATTCCAGCGAAGGGATGAGGGAAAGGGAGGCTGTCGAGCTGTCATGAAGTCCGCGTAAACCCGCTGCTGTGCTGCAGAATAACGGGAATCACGGAATTGGCCAGGCGAAGTAGAAATTTTCGTATAATTCCATTTGCATCCCGGCCTGAAAAAATAGACGTTACTCTTTGTCAACGATCCAATGACCGTTCACCAATGGCATCGGTGCCGTTTGATGGACAGTGTGTATATAAAACAACGCATTGGCCATGCCACGAGCCTTTCACAAATAAACTGATCGACAACAAATACGAACGCTACACCATACATATTTCGCATAACGAGCTGACCCGAGCAAAAATCTTTAGCACGGTAGGTATACTTCCTCGTCCTCTTGTTTCTCTCTCTTTTTGATTTTAATATCCCCATAACTTTGCGGCCGCGTATAATTTTACGCGAGGAAACAACGCGCGATATTCTACCGAAATTAGTTTCTGCTCGAACAGTGAACAAAGAAAAGCTCGCGCAGCCATCGCGAGCAAAAAACGAGATTTTATTTCCGGCCGTTGCAGTCTAACCAATTTTCCTGAAATTACTACATAATGTTACGCAATTATTTTACGCATGGTTAGCCCAGTTTCACCGAACCGATAAAACCGCAGGTTTACCGCTTCCGAATTAGCATTAAATAATTTCATACTCGTTATGATCACATTTGGTGTCGGAGGTGACGAAATAAATTAAGATAAAGTCCTCGGTTCAACTCACGTACAGTTCGCAATTTATCGCTCTACGGAATGTCTTACTCCTATAGGCAAGCGTTCGTTAGTTTATAATTAGAAATTATGAGTAACGACAAATTACTACAAAATAATTTTCACGTACGTAACATTTTTTCGATTGCAAATATAAATGTTCTAATCTAGCTATGCCCAGACTTTGTATCCGCTTTTATCTCTTAATAAAGAACAGAATTATATTCAATCAATTATGTAGTTCCCGACTGCAAGCACAGTTACATACATTTACAATGTGTTATAACAAGAGTACGGATTTTATGCATTCGTGATAAAAATGAGTAGATGCAATTTAATACTAGAACTACCGAACCAGTCAAAATGACCGGTTCCAGATTTTTTCTTTTGGAAATATTAATATTATAAATATGTTTTTCTGAGAAATTTTTTTAGTGAACTTCTTTACTGAAGCACATATTTAAGCAAAACTCAAACTAAATCTAAAGAAATGCAATTTGTCATTAATATAAGGCAATGTATGCCAATTATATTGCGTTTAGTGCTCGGTAGTTCTAGTGTTAAAGCAGCAGATAATTTAAAAGAATATCCTTTGCAAGTAAACTGTCCACACTAGTCCCATTTGTCTGCTGAGTCGTTGGTCCGCACTTCGTTTGGAAGAATAACAGACTAATAAACAAGTCGTGACGATAAATCATGGCATAAGAGTGACAATTTAAATATTGGAATATTGCAACATAGATCATGGTTGCTCTAACAATCCTAATGAATCTGCGTAAGCATACTCCGGAAGGATGCGACTTACACCGGAATCCTCGGCCGGCGGTGTATAATTCGTAACAACGAGCCGTCGCAGTGACGAATACGTAATTCCGTGCCTGTGCGCGCAGTCTTTTCGCGGGAAGCAGCAGCCGAAACTGACGGAAAGGGATTTGCTGATGAAACCGACGACGTTATCGAGCGCAGCCCTCTATTTAAATGTTACACGGTTCCGTTCGCCGTGACGAACCAGAGGCGAGCCGGGACCACGACACCGAGCACAGAATATCTGATTGTTAATAAGATCACGGTAATGTAGTTTCGAGTGTGCAACGTTGTTGCACGCGGCGCCGCTGCCGGAAGACAAATTAGAGGCGAAAGAGCTCGGCTCCGGCGAGCGACAGTCTCCCCAGATGATTCGCTGTCGCTGCTCGTTTCCACCCTTGGCATCGGTGATTCTCATTTGAGCAAATACTATTACAAGGATATCGTGTTCCTCATGCATATCACCTGGCTCGGCAAAATTCCGAGAATATCCAATGTAGTTTCCATTGAGTAACGACGTACGTTGTTGGTATAACGTGTGCCAATAATAACCCACGTGAATGCAAAACTCTTTTCGCTTTCGACTAGTGGAGAGTCGTCGCTGTCCCGGAAAAGTGGTACGAACTGTTTTTAGTAAGCAGTTAAATAAAATACAAAGAGCCGGAATTAGGTTTCTCAACCGCCCCGGTTTGGCCAGGATTCTCCCGGAAGTGGATCTGTATTACTTTTTTACATGAAAAACATGAAAAAGAAAATGCGGATGTTATCTTCCAAGTCCCTTATTTTGACGGGACCGCGCTATTGAATTATTGGCGTTATTTGTTGAAGGAAGAGCGTGAACGTGGACTATTAATAATCGTCAACAGCGATGCATCCGTGTTATCATTAAGAGTAGACGGCATGGCTATCGTCAGAAAAATAAAAGTACCAACAACAACTCGGCTCTCGCGACGATGAGGAATGTATTGCCGGTCGCGATATAAATGGAGAGCACAGTTTTCCGCGCCATTCGGCGCAGCGTTTCTCATTGATCGTTAGATTCAGCAGATACCCGGTAGATCCGTCATAATGACTTATCTGCGAGGGCAAATCGACGAAAATGCTTATCAGGTTAACGAACGCTCTCCGAGACGGACGGTTGGCGTGCCACCCAAGGCGAACTGTAATCAACTCGACGTAAATGATATCAACACATTATCGCGTTGAACGATGAACGTTCGCGGCATGGAAACGCGGCTTTCGCTTTTCTGTGATATCCAGACTGCAACAACGTTGAATTTTCGAGAGCACCCGGTTACCGGAAACAGGTACGATCCGATTTCTTCGCGGTGGTCCCGGTTGGGCAGCACTGCCTGCGAGTTAAGCCGCACCGACCACCTGCTATCCTTTCGTCTGTGTTTTCTTTAATGACACGGCCAAGGTCATTAATATGCCGAGGCAGCAAGCAGGATAGGTTGAGAGACCGTGCCGTAATAAGACGTCAGCGTGCGGGGCTCTAATGATCGCGTGAACAACGGAATATGTACACCGAGCTCGCATTAGACCCCGTGGTAAATACAAGGTGTCCTGTATTTCGCGCCTGGGCTAGAAGTAGATTTCTTCGCGCAAACGTTTGTGACTCTGATATATGCAATTGCATGAAAAACTTCCGCAGCTCATCAGAAATAGCAGTGTCCGTCCGTCAAACACCTACTAGGAGTACGATTTTCTTTCGATATAAGACCAGGATGTTTCCCTCACAAAAAGAACATGTTTATCTCCTCTTCTTCTTTGAAGTTGCCTGCTGGACACCGTCTAGTACCAGAATGAGAGGATATATGTATTTTATTCTCTTTTCGACTACGTGTCTGCCAGACAACTAATATGGGACCTCTCAGACTGCTCAAGACTGTGTTAAGCCGAATCAGTGCTGCCAGAATCGACCAAAACTGGTCGATATTTCCTCTCCCCCTTTTCCCCTTCCACTGTCCCATTCCAGCGCTATGAGCATACTCCAACATCCCACACTGAGACCGTAGACTGGTCACGTATTAATATGGTCATCAGGGGGTAAAATGTATTCCCCTCGATTTCCCCGATCTGGCGCACTGAACCGAACAGGCACCCTCATCCGCAATACATCGAAAGTCGTCCCGAGCCGTCGCGTCGCGTCGTCTTTTCCCGAAAGGAACCTGTCTGTTGTTATAAGTAAACTGCGGGTCTTTATGCGATTTTCTGGAATACAAGAAAACATTGATCTTATTTCTAGTTGTGTCTTTCTATAACGAATATTCAGTTCGATCACCCAGTTCAGTTTTTCGAAAATAAACCATAAAAACGAAGGAGTTAATCGTTCCATATAATCTTCGATAAATAGTGAAAACGTTTATAGGCTAATGTTAGTAGGAGGCTAAATATCTCTTGCTGATTACTGGAGAATACTTATTGGCCTCGGTAACGCCGTGCAAAAGTTTTCGTTATATATTAAAAGGGATTTCTTTAGGGGTCTAGCGGTTGTTAATAACACCGGATCGTTCCGCAGCGCCGGAGGACATTACTTCTACCTATTTATAATAGTTTTTATCGAGTTCAGATCTCAATGAGTAATCGACCGTGTAATCACACCATTTTCTCGGACTACAGCGAGTTACGGAACACCCAGTGCACACACGTGCAATCGCGTGTACGGTCCAAAAGGAAAAAGTCCGCCCCGTAATGGGCAGCTTTGACGCGGTAACCCCGACGCGTCCGGATAACAGCGATCGTGTTCTAATTGCCGCATTAATGGCCGTGTTAATCGCGGGCGCCGTGCCACAGAAAGCGGAGATGATTTATACCGAGCCTGGATACGTCAATGATAATTACGCTGACACGCGTGACTCCACCCGGATCGTTATTGTTCACGAAAGAATCGAATCGAATCGAATCGCTGCCGTGCGAGAAATAGCAGAGCTACTCACATCGCGCAGAAATGATGACGAGAGCATTAATGTAATTTAGCCCAACGTCCTCAATTTGCTGATTTACGAGCCGGGAAAGCTGAAATCCGAGACAACGCCCGAAGACTCGGAGATCTCGCCACGCTTTTCAGGAACGATTAATATCACGTTTTTGCACGTTGATTGCAATATAATTGAGAACGTTGGATAACCCAGCCCTCTGATTCCCTTGAAAAATTGGCCAAGCAACTTTTTCTGCGTCGTCACTTGGTAGCCTATTAGTCAAATCCCAAAAGAGCCCCAGAATACCGTGGCACGGTGAGTCTGTCTACCGGCTTCGCTTACGGTTAATGTACCTATTACTGCGGTATTTTTTCCCAATGAGATTAAAAAATACATAAAAATAAATATTTTTCACAATTCAATGAAAATTTATTCTCGTTGTCGAGGCAAACAAAATTGTTTCTTCATAAAAGGTACATTCTTTACATTGTTTTTTAAATTGCACAGGGGCAACTTTTATCATTATTTAGACACCTACTTCGATATACAATATAAATATAAAAAGAAACTTCTGTTGATTTTTTAAATGTTTGCCCAACACTGTCTGAGATGGACTTTTATGCCGTTATGTGTCCAATCGAGAGGCCAAGCTAGACCGTTTGGTTAATTAATTAACCGTTTGGTTAATTCTAGTGGTCAAGAATACAACAATATCGCGACTACGCAAAATTCCGTTTTCCGATCGCGCCATTCAGTCGTATTATCGATTCCTCGCGGAGTTTTTTTACTCGATGCGTAAACTCGAGCGAATTTCCAGACGCCTTCGAGAAGCTGTTAAAAATATTTACAGTCCCGTCGTAAACGGGGCGCAGGATGTGAAATGTAGAGTTTGTGCAGGTATAGCTCGTGCAGCCCGGCGCTTCGAGTGATATTCGCGAACTTTCAATGAACGTCGGCCCTCTCCCTTCAGCCGGCGCGACGCAGCGCGGCGAGTGCCTAGTTGTTGTACGTGTAATTCAAACGATCGTTATAATTAACGACACGAACATCCGAGCTAAATTGAGCACAAGAGGTTGTCGCGATTCCTGTTTTCCGGCCGGCCGAACGGCGACGTGACGCGCGGACGAGAATGCTCGTTACAACGTTACAAGTTCACTTCGCCGGTCGTTACAGCAAAATTTCGAATCGCATCTGGAAATTATACAATGAACGAGCTTCCAGCTCTTAACCTGACGGATACTCGTTAAATAGTGTACGGCTCCACCGGGAAATTGAAATGTTCTTCCGAATGGCACCAGTGGCTGATCAAAATGGCCCGAACGGCAACATCTCAACTACGAGCAGTGTCGCCAGATCAGGGGAATTGACTCGGATTGAGGGGGATACAGTTTCCGCGTCTCTACCGTAACTCTACTGTTCCTAGTCCAGCCAAACATTTGAGTCAGCTTTTGGGTAAAAGGCGAAGATAGTAAAGTTTGTTTAGAATCTTATCGGGAAGGGTGATACAGCATAACAGTAAATACCTCGAAATATTTGCATCAACATTACCTAACATATCCGAAAGATTCTACTCAATACTTTACCGTGATTGTTGATCATCGTGTCAGGACAGCCGTCATGTTGATCCTACATTCGTGAACGTATCAGAAACTTTTCTCTAGTATAAGAATATGTTTTTCTAGATATATGGTAAGTTCGGGCCTAAGTCCGGTGTCGGATATGCTTCCGCCCCTCTTTTGGTGGCTTGGGAAATACCGGGCACGATAACGGAAAAGTGGAGTATTTTTAACCCGCTAATGATCCATTAATTAAATACGGTCCAATTATGCCGCAACAAATATTGACATTCCGCCAATGTTAATGGTCGATTTCATAAAGCTAATGGGAATTGTGTTGTACCCAGCAGTGCATATTTTTGAATTCACTTCTCCGCGGTAAATATGGCTTCGTCAATCCATAGAATGGTTTATACAAATGTCATTTATATTTTACATCTGATTCTACAGCCACTCACGAAATTGTATACGTTTTACAAAATCCTGCCCATGTAGCTTTTGATGCATTGATAGACGATATGAATGAAATGTATGAAACTGACAAATACGCGCAGCATTACTCTGAAGAGAAGCATTGTTCGCTGAGCATTTTGCAGAGCTTCGAAAAAGTAGTATGCGATGACTGAATTCGCTCAGAATATTTAGTACGCATTTTCAACTGGGTGATTTTTCAATCGGGGACTGTTAGAAAGAGGTAATCAAAGACAAGTAAAATTGAGATGACTACAAATTTACCGTAATTATCACGAATACAATATAGTTTATACCCATGTAGATTCTATCACCAGAGGTGGGAAATATTTGGCGAAATAAATATTTCGAATACTATTTAATATTTTCGATTTCATTTGGCTTAAAAACACAATAGTATTTTTAATAGGATATATATAATTTTAAAAGTAAAATATTTTTAATTTAACCAATCTAAAACACGAAATATAAAATGTTTGTATTTTAAGAATCTAAATCATGAAATAAAATATTTCCATTTAACAATCTGAAGCACAAAATAAAATATTTTATGATAATAATCTGGCATAAAATGAAATACTTTGTAATCTTACTTAAATACATACAGAAAACATAAACAATATTTGTCTAAAATATCATTAACTCGTACTCTCGTCTCATGTACATACAGTACACATTTTTGTGTTCAATATACGCTCGAATAATTCGTTCAACAATCATATTCACAAGGTTGACTGAATATCTTCTGCAGTATGTGTCCCACAGAGCCGCGCGGAATTTTGTTCACAACATTTCTTTCTACGGTGAGTAATTTAGAGTTTATTTGAAATCTATGTCTGATTGGCCTCACCATGTTGCAGATCGATTGCTACCCCTCACTGGTGGAAAGTGAGTCGAAGCTACGCAGTAGTTGCTAACGAGACGTTGCCATACACCGCAGGAATAATTTGTCCTCAAGTTGCAGAAGAGCGGTACAGTGAATAGCGTGCATCGTGTAACAACGTCGTAAACTTTCCCGACGAGAATAATAAGAGCATAAAATAAAAAAGAAGAAGATATCGAAGGAGCATCGGATTGTAGAGACGAGCGTCCTCGCCTCGAATCGGGTCGCGTTCCCAGCTGGCAATTGATGTGTCGGTGGGTACGTGTGCTCGACGGGAACGCAACAAGTAAGAGACACATGGATCTGAAACGCGCCCAGAGCGTGTGTCGTCCGGTCACGTAACCGAAAGAAACACGGTTAGAACCGCGGTTAATTGCGTTCGCTCCCGGCGAAAGTTAACGCGGCGTTGCATCGATTGCTCTCTAATTGAGAACTCGCCGTGAATGGTAGCGTGCTGGCAAAGAAACGCGGGATTACGGTGCCCGGTTGGATCGAACGGTGGTGGGGAGCGGGGAGCGGGGAGGGGGAGTAGGAGGGAGAGAAGATATCCGCGCGACATCCACGGACGTCTCGGGGCGAGCGATTTATCAGGAAGGTACGCCTGGGAACGCTATAGCTGGATAAAAACAGATCCATCAAAAGTTTGATGCGACGAGCGCGAGCGGCGGCATGGCAGCCAGTGCCGCGGAATACCTGACGATCGACGGAACGGGAGACGAAGGAATATCGAAGAATCAGGGATTCTGACGAGTGAAGGTTGCGATGGAAGGACAAAGGATATCGACTACGATAGGAAGAAGGGTAAACGGATCGCGAATGGCAAACGGGAGACGCGGAGGCGGAGTGGGGCGCGAGTCAATCGTAGAATCTTCTTCCCACCGTGCAGGTTCCCGGTTTCTGGTGTTGAAAGTAAGCTGCTTAACAGCGAACAGCGGAGGAGGATCCGCAGAAAACGGAGAAGGAGGACAGCGCGAGAAGAGGCAACCAGCAATCCTCCCAAGAGGCGGAAAGATTCGCAGGTTTCACGAGACTTTTATTACCTGCTCGGTCGCCGCGCCGCGCCGCGCCGGCAGAACTACAGTCTCGGCCCATTCCGATGTAACTGAAATTGTCTCCGCGGAACAGCATCGCCATACCGATGATGGCACCGAGAATTCCGCATTCGGTCGAATTGTTCACGACCGGCGTACTGTTCCGTCGCAGTACTTGTCGCGCCTTGGTCAATTAAGGCGACGCTGCGCGAATCTCTCTCCGCTCCGTTGCGAACATTATCGGGAATCGTCGCGCCGGCGAACGGGCCAACGAACATTCTTCCGAAAGTTCTTTCCCATCTGGCAGCACGGCCCGGTCCTCGCGAGCAGCCGATCTCGTCGCGATTGCGCAATTTTATTTCGCACCCCCGCGAACATTCCTACATCCCCGTATTCCTCCATATCGCTGCCTGGATCACCGATGCCTGAGCGGGACACGGACTAACGAATTCCTTAGATGCTTCCGAGAAACACACAGACCCGTTAACGCTTACACCGAGTCGTCGTTACGCAACTTCTTTAGTGGCAGAATTTCTTACTCCGAGAATCGAGAAAGTTAACATCCTCCCCCTGAAATACGTCGGTCGAAATCTCCGTAGACAAACATGAAGAATTTGTTCGTTCTCCGAATCGTAGAAACAGGTACGATCCCCTTGTACGGGTTCGATATAACCCAGAATCAACTTTGAGGGCAATTACCACTTACAGGCAGTTTACGTGCAAGCAAGTTGGATATCAAGTGCGAACACGGCTCTGTTATTAGTTCTCCATACTTTAGCGGTCAGTAATAGCTACTTCCTGGCTTTAATGATTGGCAATCTTTTTGATAGCGCCTTCGATCTTTTGAATATAGTATATCACACGCTATATTAACCTTTTACACTGTGTCGAGGGTAACTCGACATCAATTTTGCTCACAGGAACTGTTGTGTCGAGGGTGAGTAGATATTTTGAAATTGCCAATATAAGGGGGTCATTTAGAACCGCCAATTTTACACAATCTATGAGATAAAAATAGTGACGTTATTATCGATCAATTTCTAATGCAGCGTAACTTTTGTGCATTCATCTTTATTACTCTATTTCATCAATTGTATAATTCTTTCAGCATGCCACTTTTCATAGCTGCCATGTGATTTCAATAATGAATCAAACAAACTTTTTCCAACTTTACACACATACAAAATACCGGCCCCTTTATTTTATGGACTAGAACTATGTCAATGTCAACGAAATTGTTTTTTATTACTTGGAGAAATGTCAGTATTAATAAATTTGCCGTTTCGTTAAAGAAATTATTATCTGCGTCATTTTAGTTTACAAGATAAAGGGAGTTCTGTTGTATATGTGTGTCACATTTGAAATAGATTGACCAATTTATTATTGAAATATCATGGCAGCCACGAAAAATGATATGATGTTGGAATCATACACACAATAATTTAAATAATAATAAAGATAGTCGCATAAAAGTTATACTGTGTGTTGTTTTGGAATGTAGTCAAACATGTGTACAATATTTTTAAAAACTCTAACAATTTATTATCACATAAATTGCCTAAAATTATCAACTCCGAATATACTCTCTCAAGCTTGCGTTATATTTTATAAAATTACCTTTTTGTTTACTTAAATAAACAGTATACGTGTATTTAGCTATTTTCAATATAATTAGTAAAAATAATCGTTTAAAATTATGCATGAATCAAGTATCAACTATTATATATATAATGTATAATTGTAATGTATAATTACTCACCTACGATAATTATTACACCAATAATCGGGGCCCTTGAGAATTACAAAGTTATGATCATGTCTGTAGACCTTTGCAATCGTTTTCTGGTGCCATTGAAATTGTTAGAGCATCTGTGATTTTCCGCGAATTGTTAGTATTATCAAATAATGTATTACTACAAATTTATGTTTTCAAAGGTTAGCACTCATTACTAAATATATTTGATTGAAAGAAGCAACATTTTACAAATGTTCAAAAACCATAAATGAATGAATTGTAGTTATAGCGATTCTTGAACAGAACACATGAACGTTCAACACAAACTACAGGAAATACCTGTAGGAATATGTTAACATCAGTGATATTATCAATAAAATTCAACCTACACCATCGACTATCACATGCTATAGCAATGTACCTACACTCTGTGAATTTATTATACGCACAACAGAACGCCTTAGAATATCTTCGGGCTTAGGGGTTTCAGTGCTCCGCGCGCATCAGTTTATTCACCTAACTCTCTTCCAAGAAGGCATTTACGTAGCGCTTAAGGTGCATCGAGACAATAAAAATGTCAATTTGTTGCAAGGATACCCGTCGAAACGCGTATAGTTATCCATTAGACGGATTATTTTCATACCGAGAGATTTTTATCCAGCCAGACCGACCATATGGACCACATCGACCATTCCGCGTTCATTCCCGCGTGACCATAACCATAGATCCCAGCGCGAGGAACGCCTCGAACGACTCTCGAAAACAGGATGTTAACATTTTTCTGCGCAGCGCTGCGGTAACGCGTCTTGCTCCCTGCCGCGAACATTATCTTTTCCTCATCGTTTTCTAACGTTACTGCCCGCGAGAAGGACGAGCTTGCATTCGTCTAAGCTTCGTTAATGACGCGCTGCGCCGGACGTATCCGGTCTTGCCTTATCGAGAGAGAAAAAGAAACAGCCGCAGCACTCTCGTTCGTCTTCGTTCACGGGCAAAGCTTGCCGCTCGTGCTTTTTGCCGGAAAATCGACTGACCTGCCACCGTGTTACTTAATCGCTCGGTATTTCGAACGATTCGCGGTAACAGAGCCACCCTTGTGTCCCTCGTGGTTCTTTCGTGAGGGGGTTGCTGTACATTTAACTCGCAAAACGTCAAGATCAATTTATCTCTCAGAACTAGCACATTCTGCCCCTGTCCTCCTCCTCTGCACGCGCGACACGTGCGTCGTATACCTAGCTGACTTTTTTCTTTTGATGGATATGACGTTGATATAATATCTCGTACAATACTTAAATGTTTATTAATTGATTAGATACCAACATATTTGATAATGAAAACAATATTTTGAATAATGCTACAGCAATTATTAGTGGTGACTGACCACTCGAGCGCTAAGGGTTAAAGCTGGAAGAACCGACACGAACCACACTGTACTGCCGCGCCGGTTGAATACTTCGCGGTAAATATGAGTTGTAATAAATAGTATTCCTCCATTTTTCACGGTTTATGAATATTTAAATCTGTATCTCGGTGCATTGTTGAAGTAGAAGCACGATATCTTCCGACGGCAGCAAGTGGAATCGCGTGTACATACGCCCGTGTAGATACGAACAGGAAAATCGATATCCGCCTCTCGCTCCTGACTCTACTTTAACTCTGTTTCTCTTCTTAGGTAGATTTGTGTTATACTGATCAAACAAACAACGTGGTCACCACCGATCCGACAAAATATTCTTCAACAGATTTAAATATACCCTCCTGGACACCATGGCACATGTCTATAAAATAGCGTTACGTATTATGAAGGAGGACGAGGAATAGAAACTACGCCTCATAGACAGCAAACAAGTATATGAAAGAAAAACATAAAAATAATTTTGAGAGCTGTATTTGAATTATATTGTATTTCAATTACACATCTGATTAAAATACTTAGTAATTGAATTAAGTGAAAGGTTTGAAGTATGTAATTCAGTTACGACGTAGTTGAATTTCTATATAATTGAAATACAATGTAATTCAATTAATATGTAATAATAATTCAATTAATTCAATGTAATTGAATTACCACAACTCTGAGTAGGACTGTGTATCAGTATAGGTACATACATATTTATACATCAGTCTGGACATCTGGCATTCCCACGAAATACATTTTGTCGAAAGCGAATACTTGTTAGCATATTTGTTTGATCGATGCTGATCAGATACATTCGATATCCGAGAGAGTAATACAAAAACAGGTTGAATCGATAAACGAAGAATTGTGTTGCGCTTGAAATACAAGCTTCCCGCTCCTTTGCCGATTGAGCGTAAAGAGAATCAAGACAATCGTGGCAGGATCTATGCTGACGCCGCCACTACGATTGCTACACATTTAAACTCAGTTGGTTCTCCGCGGCTCATGAATATTCAAACTTATAACCCCGTCGCGTTTCCGGTCGCAGCACGATAACTTCTGGTCGCGACTGCGAAAACCGGACTCGCGTGTTGTTGTGCGGCGAAACTGGCGAACAGGGTCGATAGGTCGAACTTCGACAATAATTTTCCGCGTACCGTTCATCGGCGGAGTTCCACGAACTTCGGGCCATCTTCGATCGGAGCTACGACGCGCTACGGTTCAGAATTCCGGAAAATTCGAGAAATTCCGAAAGTCCATTTTCCTTTGTCGGAAACCGATAAATAAGAACACATTTTACGCTTTCGACCTTTTTCAGTAAAGGTGGGATCTCCTTTGCGCGTCTGGACGCAGCGTTTTGTTATCCATACTCCATTCGTCGTAGCTCTCTGCTGTGCCTCTGGACGCACAAGTTTGCGTTCCTATGTTGCGACTTGGTATGTCTTTCCCTGTATTTCACTTGCAAAGAAAAACGAAAGACCATCGCCAAAACTCAACACGTGCGTCGATCGATTTACTAGCAAACCGAGGAAAATGAGTTTTTAGGAGCTTATAGTGAAAACATAAGAGTATCTACTCAAAAAATGTATTCATTTTTACTCAACATCTATTCTTCATATTATGAATATTATGAATATTATGAATATTATGAATAATGTCACCATATTGTTCGATCCAACCCACTGTAGCGCCAGATTGAGCGCAATGGCCACCTTAAGAGAGAGTCGTATGTGTAGGTTTTTCACTCCAAATTCACCCTTAAGCGAAACAAATTCGTATCGTGTTCCTAGTGTATAAGTGATATTTTTTGAATGTCTGTTGTACGTTATTCATGTTACCTTTCTATTTCCATATAGCAAAATCATCTAACAAAAGCAACTTTACGTACAGCTGAACTGTGGGGCCATTCCAAGCGAAATCGGACACTTTTTGGAGTACTGTTTCGGATTTTGTTCAAATTTGAATATGTTGTAGTCTTTAGTGACCTACACGAACGAATCTCATAGGATTTTTTGATATCTTAAAAATTGTTGATTTTACATACGCGTAGAAAAAACTGTTACCCTTTTCACACATTAAATTATAAGATTAGACAGATTACTAAACAGAATTTCTTGACATTTATCCTTCATATTATGAATATTTCAAGAAACCCCTATACGTTGAAAGTTAAATATCAATTGCGTTAAAGTCTACACTGCAGAATCCAGATCCTGAAATCTTGAGAAGCTGCAGCAGAGAGGATAGAAAGTTACAATCTTTACAGAGCTAAATGAAAAAATACAAGTACGATATTTAATTCATCCTGCATTTAATTTCCCTGCACGCGTATATTGAAATAATTAATTTAACACGATTTTCGGACTTTTCAACTACCGCGGTACTTAAAAAGTTTCGAGACGCAGCGCGCGGCCACGCTCGCTGCTCGCGGAATTTCATGAGTAACTACTAGGGCAATTAAGTTTGCGAATAAATACTGCCGCGAGACGAGCCACGAAGTTGAATGTCTCAGCCAGACGAAATCCAGTTTCCGCGACAGCGAAACAAACACTGGCTACTTCCGGTGTACGCGCGACACTCTCTTCGGAAGTTTAACAAGAAAATCCTCCATATTTCCCGTGTCCCGATTCCCGCACGAAAATTCGTCGCCGCGTCCAGACGTGAAAAAATGTTGGTTTTCTTTTCTTTTTTCATATCGTCGAGCGAAGAGCGGTAAAAAGAAAATTGCGACGGCAGCGCCGACGCCGCGGTGCCCCCCGATAAAAGTAAACTGTGCGCGGGTGGAAAAGTTCGGGGCGACAATTTCGGTCGTGCCAGTTCCGTCGAAAGTTGGCCGCAGCTCGGAACACCGTATTAACCGGCAAACATAAAATTATCAAGTGCGTTAGTCGCGACGTAATAACCGTCGAGAGAGGGGCGCCGCGACACGACGCGACGCGCGGGAAATCCAAGAAGATAGGCGCGGACAGCCGGTGGGCAAAGGCCGAGTAGCATGATATTAATTTACAACGCCTAACGAAATAGAAAAAGTTTTCAAATTATAATTATGTGGGAGAAAAACATTGAAATTTATTATGCTCCGCGGAGACGCGGGCTTTGTTAACGAGGATGGCCGGTGAATTTCATGAAGGCGAGGTAATTGGACCTGCGTGGACACGCTTCTTCCGCGTTGTGTTCCTCTGTCTTTCTCTCTCTTTCTCTCTCTCTCTCTCTCTCTCTCTCTCTCTCTCTCTCTCTCTCCCCTTTCCCTCTGTGCTCACCCCCGGCGACTTTCTTTTTCCGGACTTCGTTCGCGAGTACCTTGCGCTCTAATGAAATGCAACGCCACGTGCATACGGATCTCGGGCAGATCAGTCCATTCTGGCGGGTTCGTTTACCAGCGACGGAAGTCTTGGTAATCCGTGCGAATTCCGCGCAGCAAATGTGCCAACCACAAAGAATTAATTTCGCTTCCTTCCGCTCGCCTCCCGTCCTTCTCCTTCATATCCCAATTCTCTCGTCCTCTCCCTCTCTCTCGCTCTCTCTTTGTCTTTCCCGCTCTGTCTCTTTGTCTCGCCCCTCGGCTGCTGATTCGCGGTCCCCAGACTACGTGGAATATCGCCGAAATAGTCTGGCTCGAATTGAATCTAGGTAAATGTACGTACGCTGATTATGTAAATCTTAATGCAAATTTTCACTACGAATTTACTGTAGTTACGAAAGCAATCCACGTATCAGTCGGACGAGAGAAATTTTGCTCCACGGATTCCTGCCGCGGATCAGAATTTCTACGAGTTTTAGTGCCAGCTCCGGATATTCTATTACGAAGAATCGGTGAAACACGGACCGACGAGCATATCCAACAGGACGATTATAAATAGGAATAACCTGTCACCACTTTATTATAACGGAAAGGTAATTGTTTCCGGGGCGAACGCAATTTCGACGCAATTTCGATAACAATAAGGTACATGACCCTCTTACAGACCGTATTCAAACGTGATTGTTTTATATTCGGCATTGTTCACTGAAACATACGAATATCTCCATCAGATATTAAATGTTGATGTCCGCAGTATACATATTCCGATTTTAAGCGTAAAGCGAATTTTCATTACAAATTTATTACATTCGATCTAATGCAGAAGAGATTGAAGAGGGTTGATGAAACCAATCAGTTTATAAAGCAATAATAAATAAATACATAAATAATTATTTACAAAAAGGGTTCAATGTAACGTTTATTCGCATCTCAACATTTTTGGAACAGATAGAAGAATCATTTTACACCTTGTAACATCTCGGGTGATATTTGATTATATTCGTTTATGCTACATTCCTCCATGTCAAACAATGTAGTCAAAACTTCTGTGTAAAATTAAAATACAATTAAAATGACTCCTAAGCTTTCGATGGTGCATAAGAAAATATATGACCTCCATAAGTCCGTGACGCGACCTATAAAATCTTGAATCTCCATCCAAACATTTATCGCTGTGAATAAAACAATAATAAATCAAGGTGGTATTATCTAGCGCCCCCCCACCCTGTATACATCCTGCTTCCAAAAGTTTGATTATAATAAATCTAAATTTCTCTCCGTTTCTCTGTTCTAAGAAATTACTTATCGTACATACTTATTTGCATTTGTGCATAAAAAAAGCAAGGAACAGAACAGTAATACAAAAACGTGGACGCGAATTTCTCTTAAATCAGTACTGTCTTCGGTTAATGAATAAAATGGTTCGAAAAAATTCGGAGAGCATTGAATTGGGTAAGAGTCAGTTCTAGTTTAGAAATAATGGAAACAATGAACGCTCTCGCCTCCATTACTGAAGATTTGCATCGCGAGGAGAAATAATCTAAACGTTTAAATGAATGGTAATCCGGGTGAATTAAGTCCGGGGAAAAATGGCGAGTAAATTGCAACGTTTCCTACGCTAAGACCCCGGGAATAACAGCGCGTTGTTTATTGACCGACCCCGTTTATTATATTCAACAACCTCGGGCTCTCTCTCTTCCTTTGCATGTTGTTTTAACACCGGACTAGAAACTCGAGAACGAACGATTATTCCACGAGCGAACTTCATTAATGAAAATTAGGGGAGCGACTGCGAGTGATAGAAATGTTCCAGTTTCAGAGGTGGCAGAAACCTTATTGCAATTTGGCACAGATGGTTCTTTTAGTGTGTGTATACCAATCGAAAGATAATACCCCCAGTAGATATTTCCGTGTCAGACACCATTGATTACAGAGGTGGTCCCGTATAATGGCAATGAAAACAGGTGACTTTTAGAGAGAGGGTAACTCTTTCCCCTCGATTCAAGTCGATTCCCCTGAACAGATCCCGACCATGCTTGTTCGAACAAATGGAGTCCCATTGTAATTGATTGATTATATTGTTTATTTTAAATTACAACCGCTCGTGATTTATCTTCGAATCGGGTCGGGACTTTTGCACTCATCCAATGTGAAAAACGCTGTAAACGCACCGTAGAAGGTATCGATTTCTTCCGTGCACCTTGTCGAGATAATAGGTTCGTGACGAAGGGTAGCGGTCTGCGAGTATCAGAGCATTGCGTTTAAGGAAATAGGAAAAGTCCATTTTCAAGGCGTAACGGTGCCTGTTCTGATCTTAGGCCAACCCGAGCTTACATAACTGTATGTACGGCTGCTCCAGTATGGCCGTTACACTCGTGGAAAACCGTGGGTGCACAGTGCTCAGTATGCGAGACATGGTCGGACTGCTACCATTCCCAGCGCACCGACTCCGGAATAAGAACTTCTTCCCAGGGTGTCGCTCGATGTCCCCGGCTCCGACGACAAGGTTGAACAGATTAAAATGAAATGACGACCAACTCCATTAACGACGATGTCCGCATCCGCGATCGGTTTCTCCTGCCAATCGACCCGGCGCTGGTTCATTTATTAATGAAAGTACGCAACGCTAATTATTTCCAAGAAACTGGGCCGGTCGAGGAAAATTACAGGTCTGCCCTGTCCCGCGCCCATCGTGATTTCTTCATTTTCAACGAAACCCCATAAAACCCGGGTGGACAAACTTGTACGCATTCGCACGCAATTTTGTCCGCACGCAATTCTGCGGAGGCATTATGGGTCTTAATGACACTCCAAGCTATGTGGACTACGGTCAATAATGTAAATACAACGTAAACATGGAAAAGCCCCCCCCCCCCGCCGACCCTTACAGGACAGGTGAGTTCACCGAAATATCTTAATTCCGCGGACACGTTTCTCGTTCTGCTTATAATAAACTACTGAATAGTAATTCGGTTTTAGTATTAGTCTTATGATCGAGTTTTCCAACACAGTCAAAATTAATTTTTAAAACGCAATGGTCTCGCTAACAGCGCGTATTGCAGGTACCACGGACACACCAGTAATTTCGTCAAGCAAAAGATAGGGTGAAAGGGTGTAGTGCCCTATTAAAGCTGGACGTTTTGATTATTGCCGCGACGAACTCTCGAAAGCTGCAGCACATAAAGACTCGGAATCCAATTGTCAATGCCGGTTTAAATTCCCGTGAAAAAGGGCATTCGCATTTCCGTGGGGAGTTGTGACACTTGAGCACTTTGATGTAGCCCCGGCTGAAAAGGACGCTCGCGTTCCTCCTCTGCGAATCTGTGCAGAAAACAGCAGACTAACTGAATGGCGAAAGTAACCGAGCGAATCAATGGATGACTGATTTATGTTAAATCGTGGAGATACTCGGTGTCGCGGAGGGGGCGCGTTTTCAAACACTGCCGCTTTTAAGGGCGCACTCGCAATCGCCTCGCCGCACCGGTCCACGCGCACGCTTCGGGAAGCCACTGTATGGGAACTTTGTGCGAACCATCCTGTTTATTTTCCTTTCCGTATCTCCCCACGACTTTCGTGAACGCTCGCGAAAGTCGCAAAAACGATGAGTCACTCTTGAAATGCTTTTAGGCCGATTAGTCTGAATACATGCTGTTTCATGGCAGACGGGGTAAACCGCTGCGCGACGCTGAATGCTCGGTAACGCGTCTGAACGCGTACCATGCCGCGGAAATTTATACCGTGTCTTATTACGAGTAAATCTGCAAACCTGTCCCTCAATTCATAAAAAATTCCACGAAGCACGTGAAATATAGGGTAACGAGGAATAGAATCGCGTTTTAATCCCGAACGAGACTGACAAGACGTTCACCTCTCCTAATCCAATTCTTTGGCCGCAACCACTCTTGCTAGATCCAATTAGTATTTACGAGGCAGTGTATTCTTCGTCGTACATTCTGTGCCTCTTATAGCAATGCGCAGAAGAAATTCTACAGACTTTCGATGCTTCCAGACGTCCGATAAAATTCAGGAAAAGAGAACCATCTCCGATTTCGGTCATTTTTCACTATGTTGTATCGACACTGTTCGAGTCATTTAACCTTTTTACTGGTTCGAATTACACCTATTCATTTTTGTCGTAAATGCATAAAATCCGCAGTCTAATAATAACAAATGGGAATTTCAGTTTAATTTAAAAGAAATTAGCAACATAAATATTTAGTAAACTTTGTACAAAAAATCATAAGTTTTAATCAATGTTATAATACAAGGGATTAATGAAATCTACAATATTTCTTATGGTTTCAAAGAAATTCAACAAAAAATGATTCACGATCAGTTCAGCACCAGGGTTTGAAACAGTTCTGAAAATAACGGTTTAAAACTTTTATATCAAGAGGAATCTTTATTCGAAATAACTGCTACGAAAAACGGGAACTTTCAATTATTCTCGACTTCTTTACAATTTCTAATTCGGTTACGGTATTAATTTCATAATCCGAACCTTTTTCTGTTCTACATATATCGGTTTCGAAACGGTTATAGAATTGGTTCTTATATCGACTTTTCCGCAATTAAAAAAAAAATTAAATACCGTATTTAAAAAAAAGCTGAAGTTTCCATTTTAGCTATCTATCCGGAATAATATAGTGTGTGTAATTTTGAAAAATGTATGGTTGTGTGATTTATTATTAAATTATCTTTTATTATTTCGTAAACATGAAGTAATATTATTAAATATATAATGATATACATATTAATTATTAGAGATATAACGCATGTTCTATTAACTAAAAACAGAATTACTTATCTTCATTTAAAAATTTTCCTTTAATTACTTTCGTTTATTATTAATTTTCTGTTGTTACTTCATCATCATTTAGGATTGTAGCTTACTGTATTGTATCCTTGTTTTCGTCCATAATAGACGTTCCTATATCTATAATTGGAATAATACTCGAGACTAATCCAGATAATAGGAGCTCGTAGAATTGACTTAATCGGCTATTCGCGAAAATCTTATTGCAATTAACGACGTTCAGATAAATGGAGTTCTATTGTACTATTAAGCGACGCATTTGAAAATCCGTACGGCACGCATGTTATTGACCAGGCATCAATCAACGTGTCTGTTCATGGCCTGCCATATCCCCTTCTCTTACACGCTTACGCACTAATACATTCGGCCAATATTCAAAGTCAATCATAGAATACTAGAAGCCAACACTTCGTATGAAAACATTTTATCGTCGTTTTAAGATGATTAAGCCCTTGCACAACGATTTATTTTACTACTTTAATAATTTCTTAGAAGAAGAAAATTCATATATCTATTGCTTGACTATGTGTTATTTAATGACTATACAGGGTGTCTCAAAAATGTTGTTGCGAATTAAAAATTTCTGTACTACTACTGTAAGCTAACCAATTACTAAACATTTAAGTATTGTACGAGGTGTTATATCAATTTCATATCCACAAAATGAAAGAAATCATATAGAACGGAATTGTTCCAATTGTGCCTGGATGTTACAGTGCCAGGAGTTGGAAGAGTGAATGGGTATTCGTTTTATTCCGGTATTTTACAATCGACATAGCCAATCGTCATTTTCCATAAATATCCACAGTTATAATATTAATAATAAACGGGATTGACTGAACTGATTCGCACGCGTGTAACGTATGCGAGCAAGCAGAAGTATCGCCTGTTCCCTGGTTATATTATCTACACAGTAACCGAACGTGTGTTTGTTTTATTTAATCGATTGTCATTGATTTCGCATCATAATTCAAATGAAAGGTCCGACATTAGCGCAGCCCGTGAACCGATTAACGGGTGTAATTACTATGCTTGTTTCGACTCGTATATTGTTTGCTTGACACCCGGCACAATGCTTCCATCGTTCAATCATTTCAGGGGTTCACAAAACGCCGACTGTTTTAGCCCCGGAAAGTTCCTGTGCAAGAGAAACATGACATAATGATAGAGCATTCAATACTGGCGCAATCATTAAGCTGGCTAATGAAACGCCCCTTGGGTTGCCGAACAGTCGAAATTGAATTCCACACGGGATCGGGGTAACAGTTCGAGATATTTAACGATGCTGCTCGCGACGGACCTTGGTCTTTTTTTTTTTTTAAAACGAGGGCTACCGATACCGAAGTGCAGATGAAACATTAGCGAAGGTGAAAACGTATTATTATTCAGATCGGCTGTTTTTCGTGAACCTCTGTACTCTCCCTCTCCCTCTTGCTTCCTCTGCCTTCCTCTATCTCTTTCTATGTAGCTGTGTACCGTAGGTCGAATTTCGAAGCGGCAACCGGATTGCCGCAAAAGGAGCAACATAGTCACACCGTAATACGGCCGGCTAGCCAATTTCAACCTGCAAAACCGGCTAAGCCCTCAGCAGGAGCATAACAGCAGGTTACGGCTAAGAAACTCGTTCGGCCTTCGTTTAGAGGCTCGGTTTCATCGAATCGAGTATCATTCGACGGTATCCGTTCAAGTCCGCTTTATTGGGCGAGAGAAAAGGTTTGAACAGTCAAATGAGACCCGTTGTCATAAAGCGATCGTTCGGATCTATATAGTAGGAGTGGGCCCGAAAATTCTAATGTCGAAAAGTCTAATGAAAATTTGATTAACACTAGAACTACCGAGATTAAGACGAAGCTAGTTTTACCAAAACCAGTCAAGGTGACTGGTCTTTAAAAAAAATATGTAATAATAGAATATTTTTATATTCATTGGTTTATTAATATATACCGATAATGGTCTGATAAAGGGCCGAATATGTCTTTGATAATATTATGTAGGGTTCAAAATATTTTTTAATTCACTCTCCGTGGACTGTTAAACATTTTCTTTGTCTCTATAATCTCATTATTACTATTTATCCTATTATTACTATAGGGTGTCTCAAAGTGATCTGAGATTTTAATATATATAGTGTGGTAAATCGTTCGCTATAGCCAATGAATCTGAATCGGACATTGTAAAAGGACGCGTGCTGGATGTCAGATTTGCCAACGTAACGATGCGTCACACGGAACGAATTCCCCTTGCATTTTCTCGGGCGATACGCTGCCGCGGCGAAATCCCGGGGTCGACAAACGGATTGTCGATTGTGGGTACGCCCGAGAAGTGGTTTCAGTTGGTCCTCTACGAGAGAACTGTAAATATCGATGCAGCTTTGCCGTGCGCGCGGCGTTCAAGGGCCAAACGGAGCCAGCAGCCCAGCCCGGCCCGGCCCGACGCGCGACGAGGCAAGAGGGAGGCATCCGAAAAAAGGTACCGAGACAAATTCGTTTTCGCTGGCAACAATATCAGCTGGCAATTTGAATTTAAATCGAACGATTGAACGGCACGCGCGCCCACTTGCGCCGGTTCAGACTATTGAAAATAGACTTTGCTTACCGGGAGAAAGAAAGTCGGGCTTTCGTGGGTTTGCGTTTCCTGCGTGCGTCCGCGAATTTCGGGATACGCGGACCGGAAACGGGCGGTCGGTCGCCGCCACCTGCGACAAGAATGCTCGCTCAGGATAAAGGTTCTTGTACCGCGGTAAACATTTTCCGAGAGTTGCTCAGATTGCGCCGGGTTTTCTTGTTTCACTCATGGCCTCGGAGCGGGAAATTCTTGTACTTCCTTTTTCCGGACGGACAGACGGACGGATGGACGACCAACCTCGAACGTGACAGGCGAATCGACGATTTTGTTACACGCCCGAGGTTGTGCGCCTCTGTTGTTGCGAAACAGCGGACGTTGAGGAGTTTGTCGCATTTTCAACGGGACAGTATGAACGGAGAGGAGTTGAAGCGAGATAGAGCGTGGTGGAACACGTGTGATAATCGGAAGAATAGCAGGAGGGCTGGGGAACTAACGGTGAAAATAACCGAGGGAGGAAGAGACCGAGAATAAGAGTAAAACGTCGAGAAAAAAAAACGGCGGAGGAAGAAGACGGAGAATGGGGCGGGATAAAAGAAAGAAAGAAAGAACGAAGGAAGGGAAGAGAAACTGCAGGAGCAGGAATAAAAGTGTACTCGGGCCTCTGGGGCAGATTCAAAGTACGCAAAGTTATGGCGGATAAAAGGGGTTGCCGAGATAAATATCTAAAACGTCATGCGTAAAGTTTTAATGAATTAAAGAGAAGCTCCCGACCATCGTTGCCGCGCGCTTATTTAGTTCAGAGGCTGGAGACGCGCACGATCCTCTGAATAGTGCGCTTATTTCGACCTCTCCGCTCCCTCTTTTACGTGACTTTCTCTTTTTCACGCTCGTTCGCGATACCGGCGTGGAACTAGGCGAAGGCGAAGGCACTTTCTTTGGCCGGGCCACGCGACTCGTGTAAACACGAGGTCTTGTCTAACAAGGTATCAGACCTATTTTATTCGATTCGAGTTAGATTTCGGGACGCCGATCTCTCCCCGGAGTGGAAAACTCTCGTCGACCGACAAGCTAGCCATGATTAAGGGTGAAAGGATACACGGCGCGCGGTGTGTCTCGCATTGAAAACGCCGACCAATCTAACCGAAAAGCATCGCTAGGCTCCCACCTTCGACCTTAGAAATTCTCCGGAACATAAATCCAAGCTTCCCCCTCCGTGATCCCCCTCCTACACCGAATCCCGACACATCAGCGTGCAAGTACCATGTTGTTCCCGTATCCGTGGACGTTGCGAAGCTGGCAGGTAGAACCGACTCGGAGTCGGTAAATTAGTCCCTGAACAGCGCCAGGTTGAGAAAGGAGCGAGACGGAAGGGACAACGCACGAACAGGAGGAGGATGAGGTAAAGGGGAGGAGGAGGCGGAGATCAAAGCAGATTATGGCGGAGCGAGACAGAGGGGAAAGAGAGATGTACAGGGAGAAGGAGAGGAAGCAAGCAGCCGGCGGATGAACAAAGAGGAGGACAGAGCAGATGCGAGATTCTTAGCGGGGTCAAACCTCCCGGCATCTTCGAGAACGGCTCTCTGTCCTGCTCGCTACCATCCCGGTCCTCATCTCGGCCCTCGTTCTCCGGTTTCTCCGGCAGCTCTCGGTAAAAAAGTAGCGGACGCCGCGCCGCGCCGGGTACACGTACACGGAGGGGCGCGCTCGCGAGCGCGTAAGCGTGGTATCACACGCACGGCGGAGACCAGGCCGGTTGTTTGCCCCACCAGACCTACCTGGAAGATCTCGGACTGGTCCAACCGGGTCGGCGATCGCGTGTTGCTCGCGTGGCCGAGACCGGCCGAGCGATCACGAAGACGGCCGAGTATCTGGCTATTACAGAAATTGCGCTATTACGCGGGACCCGCGCATTAAAAAAACTATAGCGAATAGACGAAACGCCGACGAGGAGATGTCAAGGAGGGAGGATTCGACAGGGAGGAATGCGGCCAATCCGCTCTGACGCCGAAGGACGCTTGAATATCATTATGGACGGCTTCGTGACGCCGGAATTACCGATGGATCTGCTCCAGCCAGCTCAGGGGCGCAACTTGACGAGCCTTATCTCTCGCGTGTCCGCCGACCAAGCTGCCGAGCTTATTACGCGCGAGGAGTCTATCTCCGTCCGTTGCGCATAAGCGTTCATCCACGCCTTTAATAGAATTTAATAAACGCTGCTCGAAATATTTTATCTAACTGTTATCCTCCGACTGACAACGAGCTCGGCAGCCAACCGCGAAACCACTGATCTATCCGAAACGTTTACAGCGGGAACACCTCCACTGGAGGTGGGACAAAATGCCTCGTCTCGTTGTCCTTTATCCGTTATTTCGCGTCTAACGATAAGCTTGATGGGCCGCCGTTAAACCAATGATCGAGTCGAAATGTTTCGAGGTAGGAATACCCCAGCAATCATTTAATTTCGCGAGTCGCTTAATGAGAGGAGATATGAAAGTTGACGAGACTCCGACCCCGGAGATATTAATGTCTCGAATATATTCGCCGTTCATTTGCATAGATTAGACAAGCGGCAGGTTCCCCCATAGTGTCTCTTAGCAGCGCGGCGCGGCTCGGTATTCGCTAAAGCATGTCCGTTGTTAATTTATTCACGATTACGGCACCTTTTAAGAAGACAGCAAGAAGACGAAACTTTCCGGTGGATGGATCTTAAAATCTAAAGAGACTCGACGCAGAAAAGGCTCGGCCTCCCTGAAAGGAAGGCTCTAACAGCCTTACGAGCTGCTACACTGTATTAGAGACCCGAACGCCACGGGCGATCACGGGACTCGCGCGTGAGACGAGACTGACGCTGACGTTCGTACAGCGTTCCGGGTATACGTATACACGGATCCAATGCTGACGAGGAAATAGGCGGTGTAATCCGAATTAGTTCGCCGAGCAAGCTGGTCGGTCAATCAGCGTTTTCACAATCGGTCCAACAGTAAACGATGGGGACATCGCGGTATTCCTGGTTTCCGTAGAGTTATCGTCGTGTGCCCGTACGCGGAAACGAGGCCGCGGGTTTTTGCGCGTCCAATCCACCCGTTACTAATCACAGAAATTTGTAGCTTCGCGAGCACACAAAAAGACGGCGAGTACGGAAGCGTTTCTTTGCGCAGCGAGAGGGAAAGAGACGGGTTTAATTCATGGAACCGGGATGACGGAACCTGCGGGAGACAAGTACAAGCGCGATGATATACGAGAAAAGTTTACTCTCAATCAATTTCTTCCCTAGGTGCCCCGCGCGATTACGAAAAACTGGGAAGAAGTCGAAATAAATTAGAGACCGTGAAAAATTATTTGGCCCCGAGGTGCCACACCGGTGGGAAACTGGAATACGCATAAAAGTGAGCGCCGGGCACTTTGCGCTTTTAATTACTAAGTGTCTTGGAAATGATCGATGAAACCAAAAACCGTTTCCGTTCGCAACTGTTTCACGTGACTGTGTAATGCTTTTAAATCATGCTGCCGCGAACCTGCGCTGCGCGGCGCGGTCTCGTGTGCGTGTGCGAGGAGCGTGTGGGCGTTGGCTCGCCCCTTAATGCGTAACTACGAACGATTAAGCTCGCCGGGAAATTAAGAGAACATTGCTGGATCCGTAATGTCTGCAGTTCTCCATTATATTCGGTGTATATCAGACGTAATATCGTTTAACTCCATCCAGCGCGATTTCATTTACTCCGAGCACGTTTAAATCCCTCCTCGAGACCGTTTCAAAACCCGTGCGATTCGTGAGTCCATTTTCAGAGACATCCACCGTTAATAACGGCAGGCAAGATTGCTAAAGGTGGGCGAGCGCGAACACGAACACAAGGGCGTATTGCGCGCGCGTGTTTCGACTCCCGTTGAATTTACCACACACGCGCTCTGGCATATTAAGTAATTAAAATTCAAATGCCCGAACCGGATGTAAAATTTCATTGAAATTAGTTTGCCTCCTGTAAACGGCGGATTGGTCCCGGCCACGCCGTTTGCGCTCGTTTCAAACGGTAATATCCTCTTTCCGCGTTAGCCGGACCGGACCGGACGCGCGCGCGAACGTACCGAAAGTCAAACTTTCGGGATCGGGTAACGATAATTGGCAACCGGCGAACACGGAAATTGTCGAAATCAATCGGCGAAACGTAACGCGGCAGTCCGGCCGCGCAATCCGGCCAATTTATAACCAACAGGCACACTTTATAATCAACAAGGCGGTGACCGAGAGGGAAACAGAAAAATGATCGGCGGTTTGCCATTACCGGTTTGCATTTCGCTGATCCCTGAGAGCCAGGTGTTTGCGTTCGCGGTTGTAATCAAATTTACATTTCTCCCGCGTCTAGATGAGATATTATTGATATCGGTTTCGCGGTTATTGTGTTGGAACACTCGATTCCTGTGTTTTGCGCGTGCGCACGCACGTCCCGCCAACAATGTTGTTGATAGCGGTGCATGGGGACAAAGAGATAATGAAAGACACCGGAAACCGTGTACTCACCGCCAACGAAATCCAAACTGTGAAACAGCTTCGCGTGCGAGGATAATTCACGTACGGTCCTTCCTTTAGCGCACGCATAATTGCTTGCTATTACCAACGACGGGCTACGCCATGCGATATCGAGCGTGAAACTGCGTGAACGAATTCGGACCGCGTATACGGCAGAATGTGTTTCCACGTATGCACAGGCGCTTCCTTTCCGAGTTCCTCTTAACCGCGCGGCTTCTTCGTGTCCTTTGTGCTCAGTGTCCGACCGGGGGCAATTTTCACTCGGAGCATTCCTGGAAAACGAGAAACAAACATTCGAGACCGTTTATAACGTTATTAACTCAATTGCGATGTGCGTTTAGCTGCCGCCGTGTATACAAAGCGGGGAAGAAATTCAACTCGCGCAAATATTGAGCACGACAGATACATTCAAAATTAGCCACCGCGCCGCGGTTTATTGAATTAATTTACATTTTCCGTGGCTGCGTGCTTCAAAAATAAACTGCAATCGTTACATCCGTGTACCACCGTCGTCCACACAGAAAATATCACTCGGCCGTATGCACGGAATCAAGGGAAAGGTTTTACGGAAAGATTCTCAATGCAAATATCATGTTGGTGCAAATTCCGGTTTTCATCAGTTTAAATCTCGGCGATCTTTCTGAAACGATGTTTCGTCTCATTACGTATTGAAAACTGTATTGAAATATTTTCTATACACAAAAAAAAATAAATGGAAAGGAGAACTATAATAAGTAAAATTCAAACAATTGTCCAATTTATCTAATACGCGTATGGAAATACGAAAATATAAATTTTGATTTTATTATTATATTTCATAACTAGACAGCGGATTTTATGCATTTATAAGAAAAATGGGTAGGCGTATAATTTAAAACAGTAAAAACATTAGAAGAATTTAAAAATACTGTGTTATATTATTTTCAAGCTATTAGCTATATTAAGAGAGAAAATCAATTTCTATTTCACTCCAGTTTGTTGCAATTCGGAGGTAGAAAATTTTTATTTTGTATAAAGATCCGCTGTCTATTTATAACCATCGAATAGTTATCGATCAGACTGCGTGCGGCCATGTGTGCGTTTATCGTTAATACGTTAGCAATTCTAACAATTATTTAATTTTCACATTCAAACGAAATTCGTATCCGAATTTTCCAGAATCCAAGCCCACAAACCGGTTTTTAGAACCCGACAGAGCCAGAGAAAAGTGGATGTGCGAAATATGTACCCGAAAATAATTGTTCGAAATGTTGGGACGCACCCGCGTACACGCATAAAACCGGGAATTTAACTTTCGAAAATTCGCCGACAGTAGTTGCGCAGTCCCTCCGAGGATCCGGAACACATTGTCTCCGTCATGTCTGTCTCCTGTCGTCGAATGAGCCGCAAGCGAGATTTCACCAACGGCATGCACTGCTTCGGAACCTCCGGAAAAGTTAATGTTCCTCGTCGCCGGATGGAAAACGTTAATGTGTCAGTGCGACTAGGGCAACATGCCTGCGAGCATCTCATTACACTTGCACACTCCTCGTTCATCCTAAACTTGTTCGACATTGTTGTGCTTATAGAAAAAGCGCCCCAGTAATACGACTATCGAAATTCTATCACTTTCAACCACATTCTCCGTGCGTCCGTGTCCTTCTCTTTCTCGTCATTGTTTAGCCCTTAGACCCCGAAGCGAGATAGAAATGGATTTTCTTTCCTAATATGTTTAATAGGTTGAAGATAATATAAAAAAGTATTTGTAAATTCTTCTAATGTTTTCACCGTTTTAAATTACACCTACTCATTTTTGTCATAAATGCATAGAATCCGCTGTCTAACTATAAGAAGTCGAAATGCAGTAAGGTCTGCTAATGTTTAAAATATCGTATACACTAACCGCAATTTATCGTCCCAGCAACAGATAAAACCGTGAAACAAAAATCGAGTGGAAAACAATGTTTACAATGGAAGTTTCGTTAAAATTTTGAAAATAATATATTTCTATGGACACGAGCGTTCTGTTTGGAAATACTTGAAGCCTTTCCCCGATATTTTCAAAAATTATACAATATTTGGTTTCGTCTTTCACAAAGCTTCTCCCAGGACGCATTAGCGATCCATTTAATTAAATTCGACTGAAGCTCAAGCAGGTAATAGGAACAATTCCTGTGTCTCTTTGTCCCGGAAACCGACTGCAGTGGTCACAAGAATTTGGACAGTGGATACGGTCGAGTATAAAACGTCATTAAACTTCCAAGTCAACCCTATCTTTGGAACATTAAAATTTCATATTCATGAGAGAGGGAGAGAGAGAGAGAGAGTACTTTCAGTTCGAAGCTGCATGCATGTGTATTACGGTGGACCTTTGATATACTGCTCCCTAAAATTGTTTCATTGAGTACGAAAATAATTCTTACAAAAGGTGAAGTTAGATATATAATAATAGATTTTTTAAAAACTCATGGTCTCGTCTTATTGGAGCTTCTGCAGAAATTCGAATTTGGATCTATGTTTCTAATTCAGTTTACTGACAAAAACACAATTCTGACGTATTCCATTTTCTTCATTCATTGATAATGTAAATTGATCTCTAAATAAGAATATTTTCGAAGAATATATAACCTTCCCCATCTATCTGATTTCGAGTGGGCGAATTAGAGTTATTACTCGAATTGGAACGCGTCATTCTAACCGGTATTACGTTTGGCAGAAACGGATTTGTTAGCAGAAAGTGGGCAAACAGAAATTAGACTTCATTCGTAGAAAGTAAAGGGTATAAAATATTATGTTATCCTCTTCAAAATAGTCTCCATTAGCCAGTACACACTTATGCAAGTGCTTCTTCCAATCCTTACTCCAATTTAGGGTAACTTTTTAAAACGGGAAAACGGGGTTTCTTTATTTTGGGGAACAAAAAACAAGTCACACGGTGAATATGGAGACTGGGGCATCACTATAGTGTTGATTTTCGACCAAAAAATCACGAACAAGCAATGAAGCGTGAGCAGGTGCATTATCGTGGTGCAAAAGCCATGAATTGTTTCAGCACGAACAATCGCTGATCGTACCAAAACACATGTAACTCTCCCGAAAACTGACAATAGACTAAACATCGAATACGACAACCAATGTACAGACACTTTTCAGACATGTTTATCAACACAACAACAACAAAAAATGACGCGAATCGGACTAATACGACGTAACGTCATTTTTTGAACGCACCTCGTATTTTTATATCATTTTTTCATGTAAAGGAACGAGTTTAGGGGACGGCGCGTTCAAAATTCCGTAGTTGCAAGATAAGGTACACTCTAACGTGTATACGTTGGGTTTACAACGAGGCGGTGCACTCTCTCTTTCCCTATCTCTTTCTCGGTCGCATACATTCGCGCGAGAGTAACACATACCGCGAAGAAAAGTTATATTTCGAGGAATGTCACAAAGTTCTTGAACTCCCGGAAAGATGTCAGCCGCGTAGCGCCCGCTACTAGGAAAAAGTTTAACGAGATGTTTTCTCGGCATTATTTGCAGACGTCGCGATACCGTAATTGGAGAAGTTGTCGTTAGAATTCTCAGCCCGTCCGTCGTTACGGAGGCGCGTAATGTTCAAATTACACGGTCGACCTGTAAATTAGAGGACACCCGGTAGGCGCCGCCAGAGGAACTCGATAACAAGCAGCGACGATCGTTCCCTTCCGATTTCATCGCCTTAACCGTCGATGGGTCGAGTTGTAGGAGACATGTAAAATGCTCTGTGCGCGTCGCGAACCCGATGGAAAAGAGACGAACGGGAAACGAGGACTCTTTTCCGTCGTTCTCCTTCGGACGATTTATTTCTCGTGGCCGGTAACAGTAGGGGGAAAAAGCGGTTTAATAGGAACTGCGAGCTAGCGTTCGTCATTAGTCGGCGTTACGGTTTTAGATGAGTCACGACCGAGATACTTGTAACGGTAGAAAGGGCTGCCCATATTCTGGCCACAGTTGAAAATATCCGGTGTAGAATGGTCGCTCGATGATGTTGCGATGCGATCTACACAGGCGCTGTTCGTACAATTAGAACCGAAGGTCTTGTTACTTGTCGCCCTGCGTGATAGAAGTCACAGTCATCGTCGTCGCCGGGGATATTCACGATGTGATTACCCGGCCGAGTACCGAGAATCACTCGACATGCATCAGACACGACATGCTCAGCAATAAATTCTCAGGATAGTCGGTAATCTACATTTCGCGGTTTCATTTCGCCCTGCCGCCGCCGCACCACGCCGCGCCGCGCCGCGCCGTGCCACCGCTGCGAAAAAACATGTCTGCCTCTGATAACTCCGACCAAAATTACACCTTCCTGATCACCATGCCTTTATCCAGATTTTCGAAAGGAAACGCATCCACAGACACAAACGATCCTACATGTTTGCACACAAAATGCATAAAGATCCGCAGACTAATAATAACTTTCGACAATACAAAACACGATTCTTCACTGCGTCCCATTGCATGGCTAAAATTATAATGGCTTACAAACGAGAGACGTCACCGTAGCTATCGGAGACTTATTCCTATCAAGCACTTATAGTAACGGTTGAACCTATTAATAATTGTTATTTCTGTAAACGCGTCATGAAACACGAAATACGTGTAAACTGCTCGGGATTGATTTCTCGACGTTCCGATGATAATTATTATGATTACTCTGACCGAACAGTTATGTTGCAAGTAAATCACTGGCCGAGATAATATTAGGTTGTATCGATCATCTCCTATTTAAAAACAGGAAGCTGTGAATGAAAATAGACAATTTGAACGGCAAGATGAGCTAGAGTCTTCGCATTCGTGTGTCGCCTGGAAGAACCAAAAACTGGCCAACTCGTGCCATCGTTCCTTTCACGAAGGTAAATTGCAACCGTAATCCCTATCGCGCGAGAAACTCGCCTGTGAGCAATTTCGCCAACAACGAAGACTCGTTGTGAGTTAGAGCCGGGTTAGAGGGTTCCTCAATGGCGCGCCGCATACATATAGAGTTCGCAAATTGCGAGTACGTAGGACTGAATGAAATCACGATTATGCGGCGGAAAGCTGGTTACGGAATGCAGTATGATTCCGCGATCGAGCAATAATTAAAATCACCGGTTGGTCGCGAAGATCGTAGCGCGCGCACGACAGCTGCGCGTAATATCGTCCGCGCGCCACGCAAGAAAAGAAAATCGTCGCTCCGGATGGGAGACCGATCTGCATTCCTATCCCCCTCGATCTTCTTAGAAACTTCGTCAGCGTGCCAGGTTGCAGCTGCGCCGCAAGTTGGCAACCAGTGTGATGCAACCCGTGATGCAACCCTAATGGTCCTTGGTAGTTGTAGGATCGCGGAGAACCATATAGAGTACGGGATTAGTGCGAAAAATCTCCCGATTGATTGCGAATTAACCGTGCCCACGGCTTTTTACCGATCACCTCGTTCGAAGGATCTCTCTTTGGTGTCGATCAACATTGTCGTACTTGGAAGTAGACGTTTTACAATCGCATTCAAATGCAGTAGAACCTTACCTTCCTGCGGAGGTAGAGGCAGTTCGGGTAATCGACGAATTAGGATAATAGATGCTCGCTTTATCAGCTGATTGTATCGGCTACGGTAATACAGTTTTCTTTCGATACAAGACGATGGCTCAGGACCGCTTTCAACGTATTGCGGGTGGGGATTGACATTGTTTTTTAGTTGGCAGCGTGAATTCTGCAACTTGCCACTCGCCGTCCAGCGCATGATTCTAAAGTGCACAAAATCAGACAAGTCACGTAGAAGATTCTGGAGAACTTGACGAGATCTACAAATCGAAAGAAACCTGCAGAGATTCATAAAATAGAAGGTGAAATCTAAATACTGATATAGTAGCCGTCAATGATAACTAGACTACGGTTCTCCATGCAAAATCGAACATATTGCTGGACAATTTTAATGATCCTATTAAGGTGAAATTAATACATCGACGTCCTTAAATATTTTTAACGTGTCCACTGCTTTAAATTGTGCATATACCAAATTTTTGTGATAAATGCATAAAACCCGCAGTTTAATGATAACAAATGAAGAAGAGTAGTGTACTCGTCAGAGACAGCGTATATCAAAAATTTCTTGGTGTCTCGTATCGAGTGTCAACCAGCTCATAAATTATTACATTAAATGCCTCCACCCAAAACCGCTTGCCATTAGTTTTAACGTGCCGAGCTCTGCCGCTGCACAAAATCTAATTTGAATCTAAACGCATCACTAGACGAACACTTCTTGCAAGATACGTTTACAAACTCCGCCGCTGTAACCACAGCGCGTCGGTGGATGCAACAGTTGCAATCAGGGACGCGTGTGCATGTCGTGCACACAGTGTTCCAGAAGCGAGTCGAGGCGACGCGATGCGACGCGACCGAGCGAATCGCGTGCTCCGGGTCTATTAAAGTATTACTGTCGCTTGCCCGGAGCTAACTTTTCCGAACGACGGCACGGCTAGCATCCTTTCGGCTCAACATGGACAAATAGAACTACTCGTCCGAGTCCTCTTCTTCGAGGCACGAACGTCCTTTCAACCGACCTTCCCACCGTGGTAGGCCGACCGATAGTTACCGCCACGACTGGAATCAAGGTCAACGAACGATATTGCCAACCAGCTTCGTGCCACCACGGCTTTTTTTTCTATCCACCTCAACGCTATTAATTGTTTTTTGCGCTCGGTCGGCAGACCAATGGTGCCGTACTTCCTTCTGAACTTTTAATTCAACCGCCAATGGAACAAGTGTATCCCAAGCAATTACTCTTTTCCAATTTCTCCCGAAGAATCTTCGCAGCTCGCGCTGACGCTCGTAACCAGTGCGCTGCTTGGCGAAGACAGTTTAAATTAAAGAAGTTCGCGGTGATTTCTTAATCGACAACCCTCGATCCCACGACTCGTTTAATTAACGTCGCGGTTGTGTTCGGAAGCAGTTTCATTCCCCTTAGGATGAAAAATTGCATATTCCGTACTCGGACTTGACATAATATAAAAACCTACGCACACTAATTTCATGTGTTTTGATTGCATAGAGCAATAACGAAACTTATGAATAACTTCGTTCTCTGTGCTCTGGAAGTGCTTTGGTTTGCATGCTACGAGAATATTTCGGGACAAACGATGCCAGGGGATTATCCATCTTGCTCTCTTTCCGCAGAGTGTTCTGCGTAGGCAGAGATCCCTACTTCCCGTATATCTAAATACGCGGGTACACGTGTGGTAAACGAATCCGGATCTCAATCCGTATAATTTTTAATACCCTTGTATTTCTGTTCCGCGGGTACACGTGGCACATGAAACATGTTAAGAATCTGTTCGTCAGGATCCAGAGATCCTTATTTCCCTATGGAATATTAAATACAGGGTTGCCCGTGTATTTTAATTTCACAAATATTTGTCTATTTTAATACACGGTGATATAACGTCGAACAATTTCCGTGAATTTATTGCTGTCTCGCTTGCGTCTCACTCCCAACATCAACAGTTGTAAAGAATTCGATCGAAAAACATAAACGCATGAGTCACCGGACTCGAACGTGCCGAACGAATCCGTCTTCACGGATCCTTAACACTAAACCTACCAGTGCCGGTCAAAAATTAACCAGTTCCAGATTATTTATTATAGAATTAGAAAGAACCTTTCGTAGGAAATGATTGAATTAAATTTCTTAAATCGAACATATACCATGATATAAGTAACAAAAGGTTTAAGTAACCTCAAACTTGTCAATCTTATAAAGCAATACATACTAGTCGATTTTTATGCTTGGTAGGTTTAGTGTTAATTCCTTACTGCACAGTTCACGTGCCACATGTACACGTGTATTTTAGTACCCGTTCAAAACCGTGATCTCTATGCGTAGGCGTGGCTTCGTTGCCCTCAATCCTCGTGGCGGAGACGCCAGACCAGGGGAATTGACTCACGTGACCGGGCCTGGAGGAAGCGTGGAGGAATAGCGTCGTAGAAGGGGAAGCTGACGCTCTGCCTCGCGGAGCCACGGAAGTGCCCTACAGAGCAACTTGTGTCTCGGCGTAAATACATCATTTCCTGGTTCCGATTGGACAGAGACGCACGAATCCCCGGAGTCGAACCGGTAATGATCTATGATTCGCCAAGTCGATGATTATTCGACGAAACCACCTTGCCAACTATTTTGTTTTGTGGAGCGCGCTCGTTCTCGCGTCGATTATAATGTTCGTCTACGCACGAACCGGGAAAATGACCGTCTCGACGCTACAAAATATCGGGTCCGTTAACTGGACAGCGCGCTAAAAATCGAGCCCCGCCGGCGATAGTAGATGAAACGCATTAAATTATACGGTTTCGTGGGACAAGAAAGGGGGACCGAGGCTCGAACGTTTCTTGCTGGACGATGCTGCGGCGGTTCGGCTCCTGAAAGTAAAGGAGACCGGCGTAACGAAACGACATCTTTCTGCTAATAATCAGCAGCGCAAGCCTGGAAATCTTGTAATGTAAAGGGAGCGGCGTCAATTATTGCCACGACTACGGGGAAAAAAGAAAACGACGGTTGATCACGAAGATCGCGACAGAAAAAATTCATCCTTCATACCAACTGCTTCGGAATATTTGCTTTTTCCTTAGCGCCAAATACGTTAACCTAGAATTTATCAAATATCAAGTTGTTGCATATGATCGATTCATTAAACGAATAAAGCTTATTTATTAAAGCACCGTTTTAATCATAGTAGTCTGTCGACAAATGACGAGCTTTTTTTATTATACTACGATAATTTTTGTGCATTTACTACAACATACACAATACATATATATATAATACAGTTTTTTTAAACAGGTTTGTGGTCGCGCGTTATACGGGAGTCTACTGTAAATCTGCACGAACAAATGTGCATATTCTTATACAAAGAAGTTTTTTTACTCTTACTAAATTCTGAAAGCATGACCTTAAAACACGTTGTGAAAGCGGAATCCCCCCTTCAAGATGGCCGAAAGCCAAGCTGATGGCCAGGATACAGTACGTATCTCATCAAGCGTCCCAGATCAAGTAGCAAGGAAAGAGAAAGAAATTTCATTGGAGCGATCCCTGATATTCGGCCAGGAAACCGTAACATATGATCTCGTTGCGATACGGTATCTCAACCCTGTCAATATCAGGTGTCTAAGCTCTCGACCACTTTCTGGATGGTACTAGCGTCATCCCTTCGACCCTACGCGTATCTTCTTTCCCGTTGCCCTCGACCAATTCCCAGCCGACTGCTTTTCCCTATCTCTTTTCCTTCAATCTTTCTTCCCTGTTTCCTAGCGGGCTAGCAAAGGGGCCTCGTGAGTTGACAAAACTTTAGAGCCGTCGATCGATTTGAAATGGGGGAGGAATTTCGAATTGGAATTGCTTTCAGGATTTTTCTTCGTCTCATTACTAGTTCGAGGGCTATCAGAGAGCGACTACCCAGCTGGTAGATTATCCCACGCACCGTAGTATAGACGACCGACCGATGTCGCTGTGTCGTCGAAGGATCATGCTCGGCGATAGCCTCTAATATTTACATTTCGATTTCACTTTGACCGGCAACACACGTCCGAACTTAGAGAGATGCCATCCAATTTGCTTGCCTTATTATAAGAAGGATTTCCACAGCCGAGTTCGTAACAATGGTCAAGCTGAACTTTGAGGTCATCACACCGGTAAACCCGAGTGCGCCCCAGGTTCCCAAAGCCGCCAGCCATCCGGCGCGCGATAAACACCTGACAAGTTCGCGTGGGCACGACAAGGTAATTAGCAGCGGATGTCGGCGTAACGAGAGGCCAACACCGAGGCAAGAAAGATATCCAGGAGAAAAACAAAAGGTATCCAGATAGGAAAACGCTAACGCTCCGGTCGGTGACCATGCCAATTTGAAAGGAAAGAGAGGCGAACGGTCCCCACGGAGTGGAACTACGGAGACATAATTCTCGGGCTTGCCAGCGGAAAACGTTGCCACGGTTGAGCGACACTGCCGGTCCGGATGACTGGCCGGTTAAGTTGAAATACCGGTCCCATCCTAGCCGGCTAGTCCAGCTCCAACTATCGTGCTCCGATAGCCGTTCCAGCTTCCGTGAAGCTTCAGGCACGAGCAACTCCCTTTTACCTGCGAGTTGAGCAAGAATCGACGGGTCCGGGGCAAGGGCGGAGGAAGCTGGTAACCAGGCGGAGGGTAGAAAAAGCAAGGAAACCGAACGAGAGACAGAGAGAACGGAAGAGGGGAGCTGGAGAGCCCTTAGCGGCCTCGCGAACCACTTTTCTCTGGGCATAGATGCACTCTTGCCTATCCGACTTCGGCCGGTTTCGTGGTCGCTCGTGAACCTTCGGGCACGCGAGAACCACGCGCATCAAGGTCGCGGCCGTCTACCTTTCCCCGACGGCAAGTGCATGCATTGTGCTGCTACGTCGTCGCTGGCCGTTCCACAGCCGAGGCGACTGCCCGTCTTTATTTCCAGGATCGGATCACCGACTCATCCGAGGTCCTCGCTCAAAATGTCCTAGCCCCCTTCAACCTGTCTCCTCGTGTCCTCAAACATATAATTATTATCATAATTCGTATCAGTTAACGTAATGTCCCTTGGCTGCAGGACCCCTTTAACTCCAGATCTTTCACGGCATTTCAGGACCACAGTTTTTAACCATCCGTTTCGAGGAAACCGTGCATTTTCGGCTGCCGATTCCATTCCGTATGAAAGAATACAATGATGTTACGTTGATCCCTATGCAGACTGAGTCAGTCTTTCTGAAAATAAATTTGTACATTTAAGTGAGTACAGTCGTCAGTCTAAAAATGTAGAACATAGTATAATAATAATAACAACGCGCGCGCGTTTAAGATGGCTGACCACTGAACAACTACCCTGTGGCACTTGTGTGTTCTTTTCATTCTCATCGTAATAAAAGGTTATTTATGACAGTTGATTCGAGATGACGCGAATCACAACTGCCAACATGGGCGTCCGTTACTTTCTTGGAACTTTGTGCATGTCGCAAGGGATCGAGGAATTTCGCGGCAGCTCGCTAATCGCCGCCTATTAGCGTATTTTTGATAACGTCATTAACCGCATGAGGTCCGGAATCGCCAGATTAAGACTTGTGTTCTCACTCTACCTTCAACTTGTACGACGCGTTTCGTCTCTGTCGTGCACGTGTCACAGTGTCACGTGACTAATCCGGTACTGGCCGAGAGGGGGTAACTTTTCCCCCTCGATTCGTGCTCTCCTCGACTCTGGTCCCGTCGCAGGATCGCCTCGAAACGTTGCAACGACGTCAGGCGTGCACGCGTTAAGAACGGCGGGCATTAACATGAAAAATTAGTGGGGCCATTAACAAACTTCTGTCGGCCTCGAGTGCGAAGCAGCGCCGAGAATGGCTAGCCGTAAAAATTCTTTACGGCCGGCTGCGTAAAATATCATTGCGCGGGGATGTTTATGCACGGCGTAGGCGCCGCGGCGCAGCGGATAAACGGTTGCGCGATATCCGATGGTGCACTTCAGACTGTCGATATCAATCCTCTTTGTATTCCGTCTATCTATGCCCGCCGCAGTAAAAGTTTCAGTATCCATCTCCGTCTCGAATAAAATTCGATGATGGACAATACCGGTGGAAATGGTGGTGCGAGGCTGAAGGAAAGCTGCTGACTTTTACTCGGCCCCGCCCCGAAGGGAAAGCATAAAATCGATCCGTGTAAAGATCGCATCGCTCCCGCTCCCGTTGCCGAGGAGCCGAGTGTTCTTCTCCGATGCGTGTCTGGCTACGTGCGGCCCTGCCCGAAGGTAAAGGCAGCAACAGCAGCCTCCGCGCATCGAAGGAGCTCGGTCCAGAACTAATCGTCAAAATACAAGCGGACCCACCGAGCCACCTGCTCGATTTGAAAGGGTACCAATTTCCCCTTAATGCACCGGCAGGAAGAGGATGCGAAAGAAAGGGTCGGGAGCGACGGAGAAAGGAATAGGATACGCTCATATCGCAGAAAATTACGAAGAAGCCGGTGCCGCGCGATGCGCTGCGCTGCTAGCGGTGCACGCACACCGGCACAGAGTGTTGCGGTGCGTTGCTCGCATTATACTTAACTCGTCCGTCTGGTATACACGGTTGGAATTTTCTGTGCACACGCGGCTCAACGACGTACACAGCCTCCGCCGTGTATCGACGATGTATCAACATGGGAATAAATGCCCGTGCAAATCCACCAGACTCCGCGGCCGCATCCAGATAACGGTAACTTAACATTAGGATCGCGTTGAATTTAACGATGATTAATAATAATATTCCATGATCACCTTAATCCAAAAGACCGAACAGCCGAATCGGAAAAACGCGGCCATAAACGTTCTCCGTATTTATTGGGGTAGAGAGTTATTGGTGCGTCCTACTTATTTTGATGTCGCAGAATTGTTTCCAAGCGGTGCAATTGATATTAGATGTCGGATTCTTAAGTTCCCAACGTAATTGAAGCAATTTATACATACAAATATTGAAAATGAGAGTTGATTGGCAGATCTTGTATAGGGTGTAACAACATATATTGTCATGGCTTCTTCAAGTGACCCTAAACCTTCGAATCGGTGATCATCTATCAAAAAAGTACTCCGCAAAATTGACCTTGAGCATGATTCTCAAGATCAAATTGATTTTCTATTGCATCGTTTAGTACTCGTCACGAGGAGCAAAAGTCTCGACGGAACCATGATCCGGAAATCAACGGTACTCTTCAAAAACCACTTCAAAGTTTCAAGCCCGAGAAAATTCACTGGGACACCCTACAGATATATGGCATAAAATAGTTCACGAAACTTTAAAATCGTGGTTCGACATAAAATTTGATTGGTTTGTAATCAATATTTAAGCAGTAAATTTAATGAAGCTGTACAAAAAATATAACTGTAAAGAAAATAATACGGCAAGGGTTTAAAAAATTTGACCTCCAACTTTTTGGTCAGTCGCGTTTGAGGCTCCCTTTTTAAATCTCCTGAAGAAGCCATGACAAAATATTTTGTTACACCCTGTACAGTGTCGTTTACCGTTTTTAGGATCCCACTTCCACGCGACGTTGTCCGATAAGCGGGACACACTGAAATCTCGGCGAAACACAGATGCGTGACGAAAAGAAATTTGATGGTGTTTGTACAGGGCTAGCGCGGCGTTCCATGGTGGAGCATGCTACTTGGTGGGGAGCGCGTATAGAGTAGAGGCGGGCGGATAAACGATTTCCGGTAGCGTCTTTCCGGGCCCGGCTCGGAATTCCACGCGTACGAATGCGGACCACCTGATAGGTGCACCACCCGGGGATTTTAAATGGATGCCGAAGGGAGCCGTACGTCGAGAATTAAATGGCAACTAGACGGAGACAGAGGCAGGACGGTAGCGTGAACGAAGAGGGGAACGAGGTGGCCAGGAGTTGGAGAGAAAACAGCAAGTTGCAACAGCTTGCCCATAGTTCAACCCCGGTACAGTTCCGTGCTCGCCGTGAATTTCAATGCGGTTTACACGCCGAGCCATATTCTTCGAGCTGTAAATTGCCCGTCCGGGCGAATCACATTTGTTTCCGACCTGTCTATCTCTGTCTCTCTCTCTCTCTCTCTCTGTCTCTCTCTTTGTCTCTCTCTCTCTCTACCCACCCTGTAGCCGTCGTTCAGACTCCCCGGAGAGTTACCCTCTTCTCTATGTATACATACATGTATATATATATTTTTTATTTTTATTTTTCCTCGAAATCGAGCAAGATAGATCAACGCGACCAATCGCGATAACGAATTTATTGAATCGATGTCCTATGTCCTATGCGATCGTTTGTTTCCTCAAATTAAACTCTTTTGCCTTGGCGTACTGCCAGTTAGTAACTGTTATACGAGTGTAATTTCATTTATGTCACGGCAACCATAAGCCGCGTTGTTCGAGCACGTCGTAAACTTCCTTCGCACGGACACCGTTCCAGCACCTTTGTGTCTTCCCTATCGCGACATACATCCATCCATACATCCAGCTGTACGGTGGTCTCGTCAGGAGGCCATCATCCTCGATCCAACAAGATAATAACTTTGTTTTCTTTTTCAGCCGGCCGTGGAACAACTAATTCGCCTTGGCACCTTGGTTCCCTTGCGGTCGACGTGGAGCAAAACGACGACGTCTTTGGCCTGGTAGGCTGTAGGAGAACAGGCGAGGAAAACGTACGACCGTAATATCGAGGATACCGTATAGATAGGGGTCTGCATATAAAAACCACTCCCATCGTATCGCGGAAAAAAAATTTAATTAAAACCGATAGCTCCCGCAGACCGCCACTGTTACCTATAGAAACCGGCGGAAGATGGAATCATCGGACGGATAGGTCGGCGCGGCAGACCTGGTATTTGATATTTTCTGACCGCAAACATAAACTGCGTGTTTTCAGAAAATTTCCCCGGAGGACAGTGGCGCCTGTGCGCAAACGCACACGTGCACGCGTGTACCTGTACCTGCAGTCAGAATATGTAATATGGTTAATCGGGTGCTAAGCGAACGCACGATCCACGCAGAAACCACCGTGTAAGTTTGCGTGTTCGTTCCTAATTGCTACGTCCGTATCGGTTAGCACAATTAATGCGACCGGGTTGCGTGGGATTCGTCTGCAAATTAATGAATAGTCGACGGTATTACCTTTTTCCGTGACGCTCACCACGGACCAGTTCGAACGACATGTTAAACGCTGAATCATCCATGGGAAACGGCAAGTAGATTTAGTTTTATATCTTTCCTGCCTGGTAAACAAACCTCTTTTTATTGCACGCGGTAACGTCTACAAACATACAGCGGACGACATTTCTACAAGAACATCATAACTAACGAAGAAACATTTGCACATTCGCGCCGGACGACGCATACTCGATTAGATTCCTTGAACCTCCGTCGTAAAACGTTAAATAAAATTACAGGTGCAAATAATTGAATATATCTGCAGACATGTTCTAATAGATGTTTTATAAAAGTTAAACATATTAATCAGAAAGGTCCCATAAAATAACACAACTTTGCTAAAATTTATACAGTAATTAACAAAGTCTATGCTGTCGAATCGAATTTCTATAGGACTGTTCCTATTTGCTTGGTTTCATCTCAGCAGTTAAGAAACATTTCAGGAAGGCAATGTTATCCCTAGACAGCGGATTTCATGCATTTATGACAAAACTGAGTGGGTATAATTTAAACCAGTACAAACATTGGAAGAATTTAAAAATGCTATTATATTATTTTCAATCTATTGGATATATGGAGAAAGGAAATAAATTTCTATTTCACCCCAGTTTGTTGCAATTCAGGTACAAAATTTTTTATTACTTATTACTATTACAATATTATATATTATATCACTATTACAATATTATACTCCTTGTTAACTATTATTAGATATTTAACTATAATTTACCTATCTACAACAGATCATTAGCTTCATTTCTTTTTTTTTTTGGTAGATGTCACCAAAAAAATAAATTTTTTTTTCTACCATTCATAGTTTGCTCACAATTGTGAATGAAATATATTAATTGCGGGAGGTAAGTTCAAGTATTTTCGTTAATTTTTCATCTTAATATCTCAACGAACAATCGAGAACAAGAAGGGTGTTCACCTTCATACTATCCTCGGATGAGGGGTTAGTGACCTAAAATTCTGGGGGATTATCTTTCAACTTAAAAGCATTGTTTTGAAGATGATGTCAATAAAAATTGTCGTGGAGATCGCTGGACCATGCTTTTCCTACTAGACCCTTTCGTTCACTGTATTGTTCCATATTGATTCTAAGGTACAAGCTGGGTGAGTAACACCCAGGATCTGAGGGTTACACCGCGATGGAACCGCAGCGTGCATGTTGGTGTAAAATTGATAGACCTTAAAGAAAAGTGGTTGAACCAGATGTTCGAATATTTAATCGAGTTCACCGCGTCGCGTCGGGGTAGAATATCGAGCACATCACACACTAGACACGCAAGAAATATATCATCGGCCGAACGGGTATATGCCGAAGAATTACGGCGGTCTGTGCGGACCTTTTTACGACCGCGCGAAACAAGTTTAACTGGTGTTTTCCTTGGTTTTAACGGAGACTTTAATTTAAAGTTAACTTGTATACTATGTCGGCGTCGTAACCTGGACGATAAATACGAGAACTAGTGGCGAGCGAAGAAGAAGAAGGCACGACCGGACGTGTAAGTCGTGAAAACGCAGCGCACAGGGCCCGTCTAAACGGCGGCTGTGAATATTTCAGTACATACAGTTCTTCCCGGTTCTATGCAGAAATTTTTCCGCGGCGCGGCGCCCGACGAAACTTCTCTGGCACGGTTCGCTCGGTGAAAATGAAGATAGCTCAGGGTGATTAATTAAAGCAACACCGTAGATTTATCTTGGATACCGTTCGAGCGAGCTCGACCCGCAAGAAAAATACAGCTCGGGAAACTGATTCGGAATGCTTGCGTCGCTGTTAAATAAAAGGTTCTGGGTTGCATTTATTACGGCAGCGGCCTGTCTTCCGCGTATTATCCGTCTCGAATAACTGACACGCGAAATGGAAAACGAGGAGAGAGGGCTTGCAACGACGAATCGTCTGTTCGGTGTAGTTTCTAATACGTTTTCCCAGGGTACGCCGCGCGCGAACAGCCGAAACGGGCCGTCACAAATCCTAAATTACATCCTACCTCTTAATGCCATACATTAAGCTTAAAGTTCAATATAATATAGTAATAGCTGTCTATCCCGGGGCGAGGAACACCTACGAGCAACCTCTCATTAGTTGCATACGAGATAAAATCCCAGATTGCGTGGCTGCGCTTCTACATCGCGCCACCTTCAGGTTGTAACGGGACGAACAGCGCTGGAAAAAAGGTATCGCGAAATTTCATTGCTTCCTGAACGGTGCTGCACGCGGTCAATTCTACCTCGAAGACCGACACGATCGATTTGCCCCCTTCCTCGTAGTTTGCGAGTCGTGAGAGCTCCTTTTTTACCGCTGGTCGTTCTCTAAGTCCTAAGCGATATACAGGTGCTGAATTAAACAAAAGCCATGATCTGTGCTTGCTAGTGCAACTGGAACTAACGTCCGTTCGCGTACGATCATGTAATTTAGCTCTAGTACGCTCCTCAGAAGTAGTTGCATTAATGTTTCTATCATAGTAATGTGATAGAAATACATCTCACAGAAAGGGAGTGATCAATCATTTTGCAGTATGTATAAATAGTATTTGTGCGGATTTTTCACCCTTTCTTGCACATCGTTCGGTCAATTGATCCTTCTAAGTTCTTGCAAAAACTCAAGTGATTTGGTGCACTTTCTAAAAGGTTACTCCATTTTGTAAGGAGACCTTTTGATGGACTGTTTGAAGATTTCACACGATTGACTTGTAACGATTAACTTCCGACTTGAGTTTAGAAATGGCAATGTCCGAAATGGTAATACTTCGAGATTCGTTTGGATGAATAGTAAATAGACAGCGCATCTTTATGCAAAATAAATGTTTTCCGCCTGAATTGCAACAAGCTGGAGTGAAGTAAAAATCTATTTTCTTTCGTAATATGTGTTTAATAGGTTGAAAATAATATAACAGTATTTTTAAATTCTTCCAATAATTTTACAGGTTAATTACTTAACAAGGTTTCAATAATTCGCAGTTCCCTTACTAGATGATTAGACAGAGCGACCGAGAACATATTGCTAACAATAAGATTAAATATAGCTCCAACACTTTCCATCTTCAACTTTGAAGGCCTTTAACATGGATATCGCCACTAAAAAAGTGTGTGTCACGTATTGTTCCAAGTACTATCTCTCCAAAGATTGCATAAAAATTGCTGTATCAAGGTTGTTTCTTCGAGATTCGTTGTTGCCGTTTGCGAAGAGAGCAATAGACAGAGGATTGACCAAGGTGTTGGGAGAAGAGGAGCAACGCGAAGCGAACCGAAATAGAGAAAAAAACAGCTTATGTAGTCGCCTGGTGCGGCTTACCTAGACATATTGGACACGCCTAGACGACCCTTCGTACTTTTGCTAGAATATTAATGTGCGACTGTGAGGGTCGCTGTAGCCACGCGTGTGTATGTGGCGCACTCCAAGGGAGATCCCGAACTCGAAGAAGAAACGCGAAGGAACGAGGAGAACGAATGGAAGAGGGGCAGGTGAACGGAGACGTTGGCTGCAGGAGGGAGAAGGAGACAGTAAGAAGCGTGGCTTGATAGAGGCTCTTGCTACCGCAGGAAAAGAGAAACGTTGCCGCAGGCTGAACAGGTTGCGGCGTTTGCAGCCTTCTTCTCCTACTCCTTCTGCATCGAGGTACACATCGAGCGTTGTCCTTATTCTGCTCGTTAAATCTGCTCTCGCTCGTCTCGGCGGCAGGTCGAGGATAGAAGGTGGAGGCAACAACAAGAAGAAAAAGAGTGAGGTGAGACGGTGGGGATAGCTGATCCGAGGTAGGGAGAGGAAAAAGAGAAAAGAATATTTCCAAGGTATATCCTTTGTTCCCCATGTTTCGAAATTAATGGTTGATGCCTCTACCGAGACTCTCAAGCAGAAGACGATCATTTAATTGAGCCGAAGCCGAGCACAGCCGCTGCTTCGACGCCCGCTTTACGTCCGGGACATTATATGTACTACTACTTCTTCTTCGACCTCTCCCTCTCTCTTTCTCTCTCTCTATCTCTCTCTCTCTCTCTCTCTCTCTCTGTCTCTCTCTCTCCCTCCCTCTCTTCTCTACTTCTACGTTTTCTTCTTCTTCTTTCGACCGTTCCTCCCTCACCTCGCACGTCTGTTTTCTCGCACTCCTCTTCTTCCACCTCTATTACCGTTTCTCCCTTTGATACCACTGTATCAACCTGCGCCGTTTCCTTCGATTTTCTCGCGTAGTCGGCGAACAATGTCTCTTGATACCGCTCGCCGAGTCTCACTACGGTCAAGAAGAATCGTCGCTGGCCTGAGGGCCTCTTCGGCCGGCCTCGGTTGCAGCTGCTGTTAAGCAAATTTCCCAATGCATTCCCACGCCAAGAGAATCCAATCGATCCGTACACATTCCCCGGCAACTTCACCGACCAAACGGATCTGTGTTCTTTTCGGACGTCGCGGAACAATCGAAGACTGGAATTAAAAAAGGCTGCAAGTGCCAAAATGGAAAAAAACGAGGAAAGTCTATGTAAAACTGGTAAGATCGTAACTCAAAATTTGTATAACCAATCGTCAGGGAACTTTCAGCCTTATTCCATTGCATTGGCGTTGGAACTTACACCCTTTCTTGCGGAAAAAAATGTTAAAAAATAGCATTTGTAACCATTTTTAATTTCAGTCTCCAATTTTCGTCCCCTTCATGAAATTTATACTCCTGAACAAATTAATAGCACATGAGTGCTGTCATTAAGTTCTCGAAGACTCCGTAGAATTTTTTGATGCAACACACAGTATCATAATTGTTACAATGCAAAACAAAAGCCCTGTTAGTGATTAGTGATCACTGATTACAGTTCAGCTCGCTTTCTGAACAAGCAGAAAACAGAAATCCTGATCGCGAAATGATAGCACATTTACAAAGTTTATGTATATATACAGAGTGGTTCACCAGATATTTCCACCTCGATTTACGTCAATATTGATATTCGTAGTCGGGAAAAACCTTATAATTTAATGATTGCCCGAGGGCGATACATTAACTATGTGCCTCCGATTTGAAAAATGTGGAAAAATTATATGTTAACAACCATAATAGGATGCTAAAACTGTAAAAATATAAACTTAGTATTTCATAACTTCTCCAAGAAATCGGCATTTCAACATTTTTTTATTTTTTAAAATTCGGTTTCAAATCTAAAAATTCTGAAAAAATTCATAACTGTGTTTCAATTGAATAATTCATTACTACCCCCCATGTCGACATGTGTAGTTGAAAATTGCCAGAAACTATTTGCTTCGAATAAGCTATCGAATGGTCTGTTGCAAATTCAATTTGTTTTACGGTGACTTTTACCCTCTTATCCGACTATATCCTTTGAACAAGATTCGAAACAGTACTCCGAAAAGTGTCCGATTTCGCATGGAATGACCCTTTTACATTATGAATGCGTCCAGAGCGACGCGAACGAACTGCCGAAAATCAAAATTGAAACGAACATGGTCCGAGACTTCTGTGCTCCGGTCAGCTTCGAACAATTCGATCAGGTCGATGAACTGTTGTATAATTTACGCTTGCTCTGTTATGCCGCATTAATTTTAAACGACCAAGTATTCCGCGCTGCTCATTATTCTGTTTGCATGACCGCAGAAAAAGCACACGGGTTGCTCGGAGGGCCAACGATTGCGACGACTTCTAGAATGTGATAGTGTTTGACAAAATTCAGGGGTGGGAAAGTTGGAACGGAAGTATCAATCCCGCTGGTTCGTGTCGAATTAATTTTCAATTGTTTGAAATTGATGCACGTTATACGTACATCTGTCTCAGTCAATTATGCAGGTAGCACACAGAGAGCGAATACGAGAATCGCGAGATTGCGCTGTTATGCAACGTAAAACCCTAATAGGTTGGAAAGCCGTTCATTAAATAATATTCTAATTTTCCAGAGGTATCGGCCTGTTCGGGCAGGAATTGATACTTACGTAGATCATTCGCGGGATTGAGAAAGAGGTGAGCTCCAGAACCGTTTAAGAATCGTGTTCACACACACACACACAAAGGATCGGGGCCGCGATAAGACTACATGAGATCAGGCATAAAATTCAAGCACAAGACAGAACGTTTTATTCATATTCAATCTCGCGTACGCTGGCGCAGCGACCGTAAAGCAAAATTTCGTTTCAATCACTGTGCCGTTAGATGAGGAGCGGGAGTGGGTTTTAATTATGTCGCTGGCTGCACGTTAAATAATACATTCCAATTTCCCAAGGATATTAACCCCTTTAGTAGACGGGCCGAGGTGAAACCGGGCGCATGATAAATAAATGATTTTGATGAAGCACGTGCTTTGCCATTCCTGATTAGCTTGATCTACTCTATAACTAAATTATAAAGGAGCTGCTCCTTGGATATATTCAGCTCGTTATGACGCGTTAATTGCTTCTATGAAAGTAACTTGGAAGCGACGTCGATGAATTATTATTCGCCAGAATCGAAATAGCAGACCCTCCAACGAACAATCTGACAGAAATATCAATCCTTCAATCGCCTCGGTGAACGACATTACTTTCAGTAACTGGACCGTGGTGACACGCGAGCAAGTTAAACCCGTGCTAACTAGTGAACTAATTGTTCGAAAAGTTATCCCGATGAGCGATAGTGTTGCATTCCGTGCACAACTACTTTATTTGTATGATACAATAGAACTATGTAGTGGCGTAGCTACCGCGGAGCAGCTGAAGCAAACTGCTCCAGGCGCAAAGTTAGAAAGGGAGAAATAAAAACTTGGCCTGCAGAAAGCGAGAGTACAACAATTTTGAAGTTTTTTTTATGCATTTGTTATGAAACTAAACTTGCATACAATTTGTCAACACAGTTTCTAAATACATACCATGTGTAGGTACTTTTATCGATAATATAAGACATTAATTCTGTTTATAAGTAACTAAAGATAATATCGATAACGTAAGACGTTTATTTTCTGTGTACATAACTGGGGACATATATATATTATAGAAAAGTAATTTATTTAAGTTACACTGGTTCACATTGTTTGCTCTAAACAGAACACTCTTTCCGAACGTACTATCTTTTAATGAATTCCCTCATTTTCTGTATATTTCCTCACTTCATGTATATTTGATCCGAGTGTAAATAGTAAATAGTATTTTCTAATAATTTCAACATTTAATGAAAGAGTATTTCAAAATAGTATTTACTCATGCACATATTTCAATGTTTACTATGTATTTTATATCAATTATTTCAAATTCTCCGCAGCCCTGCTATTAATGTTGAAGGACGTTGGTACACCGATAAATTGCAAACCGATCGATGTTCGGTGGTCCATAAATATGCATTCAGCAAGAAGATATTCTAGTACAGCTGATTTTTTCGTTAACTCTTATTCATTTGTCAAAATCTTTGAACCGGGTCACGATTGTTCCGCGAGATTGCGCGGGAGAAGTCACGAATACATCGAGAGATTAGATGAAATCTGCGATCGCGCGTTTCCCCGGGTAAACACTCTTGCGCAGATTATGTCGACGGTGGAGAGCATCCCCCAGCGACACGCTAAAGACGATCTACTCGACTCGAGAAAGGTGGAGATGATATCTTCTAAATAAACGTTTACTTTGCAGTATATCCGCTGAATGACGCTGCCGAGATCTCGCCGGTTAAGAGGCCTCGCCCTTGTAACTCGATCACGCCGCTCGACCATCGTCGACCAGGCTTCTTACACGAACTTTCTTTCTGGAAGCTTTCACCGATGGCCGATCATCCCCGCGGATCAGTTTCCGCCGCTTGGGAAATGATTCCTTTTGCTTCGTATAAAAGTCAGCCGACGGCTCACAGTTTACTTCCACTTCGGCCAGACATCCCCTAAAGCGCAATCGCACAATGCCACTGCGAGTCACTCTTGGGTTTAATTGATTCATCCTTCAGACGAAGGGGAATATGTGGGGGATATATATATTTTTTTTATTTTAATATATATATTAAAATAAAAAATCACATAGAATGGAATTATTCTATTTCGGAAGAAATATTTAATTTTCGAGATAAAATATCTCCGAGTGCAAAGGGTTAAAATGGTTTAATAAAGGATATGGCTGTAATAAACATTGAAAATTAGATATATCAAGGATAGCATTATTCGTGAAAAAAGTACTTCCTCGAAAGGGATGTGATTCCTGGGTCATTTAAAGTAACTTTTTCCTTTCCGATAATGTTCTCCGCGACTTTCTTAAGAAGTTGTTAACGAAAAACGCGGGCCAATTAGAGCGGGGCTACAGCGGACAGGTTGGTCTGTGTTTTTCGTTAATAACGACGTCGTGGAAAACATTTTCGCAAAGGAAAAAATTACTTCAATGTAGTAGTGACACAATGTAGAATACTTAATATTTCCACTTTGTTTTGGCCTTAAAATATTGGGAGCACTCTTTTGATAAGAACCTTTCTTTTTTTCTTTCCAAGAAATTATAAACGACAAGAAAATTCTAACCATTATAGATACAAAGCCAATCGTAATGCAAAGGTTGATGGTCTCGTGTACACTGTGGAGCATAACTAAAATGCACAGCACCACTAAAATTTTCAAGAGTTTTGAACATTCATACATGATTTCCAAATGTTAACAGCATTACACGAAAAGAATTTAAAAAATGATATATAATGGAAAGACTTCCAACGCGCGCGCGCGCGTTATTTATTTAATAATATGATAATGAAACATACATTTAAATGGTGCACATCTACAGCATTAGCGTTATTACAAGGTTATAATATTATGAAATTTTAGCAAAATATAATTAAATCATGGTACAAGTTGTTAAAATGAGGAATTTTAATAATTTGTAAAACTTCCTTCCTTTCTTACGTACCAATTAAAAATCTCGGTAAAGCGTGCGCTTGTAACAAATTATTTCAAAATTTCTTCGCTAATTGCATTCCAGGATTGAATAACAGCTGCTTTCAGCTGCGTAAGGTTTTAGAACGGCCAGTTATTTGCATAAATACGTCGTATCATAATATGAGACCCACAAATTTTCTATAGAATCTCGATCCGGGGAATATGCTAGCCATTTCAATAACTTGATATTAAAAGTTTCAAACCACGCTGCGACTTTTTGACTTTCCTGTATGAGGGATTATCCTTTTTTTTATCAATCAAACAAAAAAGGAATTATCCTGCTGATATGTCCACAAAATTTGGCTTCTGGTACGAGTACAAAGTAAAAAATCATTTTCGAGTAATTCAATGTACTCTGAACTGTTCATACTAAAAACCACCCTACATAATAAATAAATGTTCCTCCACCGAAATTAATTCAGTCCGTTCACAGGTCCCTCCAGTATGGATTTAATCCATCCGGACCATTGAGATTGAACTTCTTCTCGTGGAAAATAATCTAGAAAACAACGTTATACATATAGAGAACATCGAATTTAATATCAGCTCTCAATTTCTATTCATAGTTCCACGAGCTCTGGTGTGTCTGTTTCCTGGCGTTTTAGTAGTATTGTTAGAAACATCAATGTTTGTCTTTAATGTTGAGATTGTGTTTATTCGAAAATGGGAATGGGAAGAACAGAGATCGCAGATGAGACAGACTTTCTGGATGAGTCAATCAAAACAGGAACCACTACCTTTTCGAAGATTTTGAGATGCTCAAATCGTACAATCGTACCAAATGCACAAAACAAGAAGAGTAACTGGAGTCAGGCTCATAATTGATGGCATACATTGCAAATCAGAATAACTTTTTTATAAATGGGCCAAACGACATCGATCTTTCTTCCAAGCTAGATTAGTTTATTAGATGATATGTAATGAAAATTGTGGAATAATGTCGTTCAGTCTGAATTACGAAAAGAACAGTTGCTTCTTACAACTTTTTTATTTGGCTCTCGTAAGGAAAATTTAAAAACTAAATTACATGTATTATATGTATACATATAAATACACATGTTAAAAGTTTCAAATTAGTCAATTGGTTTACGAGTTTAAACGATGCAAAATGGTGCAAATTAACTGACAAAGAATTATTATATTAAAATCGAAGGTGAGATGCTCTCGCATCGATTCTAAAATGTTAGATACACAATACTTTTGACACGTTCTTCCTCTTCGTGTATAAGCGACGGTAAAAATGAATATGCCGTTGCGAAAAAGCACACATTATAACTCATCTTTTATGATCAATATCGTGGAATAATATGCAGGATTATAATTTATCCGCGACTATTCTCTCCGAATGGAAATGCTAAACAAAAAGCGGGATATTTCGGCGAAAGATAATAGTCATATTGCGTCTATAGATTCATAATAATCCTCCCTCGCACCATTTATTTCGGACAATTGCTGTTCTTCGATACAATTCATCGAACCAGGAGCTACAGTACAATACCGTACGTTAAAAGATCTGGCAGAGATAAATGAGTCGGGAATCGATAAAATCGGAAGTTGCCGATGACTTTTGAAACTGCTGAAAATTGAATAACATCTACAAACTACACTCTAAAGCGGGAGTTACGTTCTACTCGATTCCAAAGTAGTCAATGTATGTCGAAAAATATGCAGGTCGGGATAAATACATAAACATAATTTTAAAAAATGAAAGACACCTTCATTTCTAAAAGTGCAGATAAAGAAAAATTACGGACGCCATAAAATAATAAATATTTACACAATATGTTGCTCGAATATTCGCATTTCTCTTAACTTCATTCGCACGTGTTCGACTTCGCTTTATCGCTTCTTATCGTTCTTAACTTCGTCTCTCGACGAGAAGAGGAACGAAGAGAATACGTAATGCCTCTTCTTCTCTTCTTCAAGTTCACCCCAACTTTTGATATTCAAAGCTATACATATCTAGCTGCATTCTAAAGTAGTTGTACAATGAATGCACAATTGTCGAGTAACAATTACAAAACAATGAACTAGACGTCAAAGAATTTGGAAAAATGTTTAATTACTTAAGTTGATCACTTTTTGTAATAAATGTTGTCACACACTTTTTTTCGTCGCATGTGTTTTGAAAAGTCACAAAGTTTCGGTTCAATTGTCATGCAAATGGCAGAATAACATTATCCATTTATGACGTAAATCAGAAGAGCGTACTGCTTTCATGGGAGCTAAGCTTTTGCCCCTTCAGAATGTTAATTCTACAAACGTAACCTAATGCGGGACTTCTATGTACAATATTGTACAAGGATCAGCGCTATTCCGAAAGCAAAGTGGTCACGGTTTTAGACAAGACGTCTAATTAGGAGGGGTACTAATGTTATTAACTTTCGATTGATAGTGACCAGGGCTTATGTTCAGTCAACAGCGAATCCTCTCAGGTTCGTATTAAATTAAGCTCCATAAGGGTATTTGTTAACGTTCAAAGCTTCTATCATGAATGTAACCCGGATCGTTAGTTGAGATCAAGCTATGTATCTCTCAACCAAAAATTGTCGAGATTTCTTCGAGTAGAAAAAAACACAACATCAATATTATGGAATGGGAATTATTATCATGGGGATTTCATACTTAATTCAAAGGTGATTTCCTAACGATGCGAAATAAGACGATGAATTATACTGTTACCGCCTATCTCTGATCTTTATTAGGTGCTTATTATTATACGCTGGTCTTCCTGAATTTAATATCGCAACGGGTTCTCCGACGAACTTCGCCGGCTGCGAAATACCACTAACATACCAACAAGCATAAGCGAATTTCGAATTCGGGATAAACGTGTTCGCTGGAACCGTCGATCTACTTGCATATATACAGATATACATTCGCGAGTTCTCAAATTCCTGGGCAAATACGTGTGATAAATGTTGTCCAAGTGCTTTGCAGTTCGACAGTTGTCGGACAACGCGCAGCGTAAGAACCACTGTCCCGAAACTGGCCCTACAATCCTGCAACCTGATACTTTTTCCCGCCGCGGGTCCCGCCCGATTCATGCGCCTGATACAACCGACACTGGTTTCTTCACCTGCATCAAACCCGCGCCATAGAATAAACAATCGACGACCGGGCGGATCGGTATTGGTGTTCCGTCGGCCGCAGTTTGCCACTAATAAGTGGTCGTTGAGCAAAATCACCTGGCCATCCGTGTGGGAACAGGTTCTGCGATCACGGAAAGTTCGAGGGTCTATTTTGCGGTTCTCGTTTCAGACTCCATTCCGACCACCCTCCCTGTTCCCCCCAATCGTTTTACCTAATTCAGCAGGCAGAAACGCTGTTTGAGTTTGGTTATCGAATGGTTTTACAACCGACTACATTCGTTCTATCTCGATCTTCGGTCCACGGTCGGGACCAGCGTTCCTGCAGCATCCCCTTTCACCTACATCCACGCTCCGTTCCCAAGGTAAACAATCGCGTTTAACGAGGAGTTTCAGGAATCGACTCACGGCAAGAACCACTGTCGGCGAACCAATAAGCAGCAACGACGGCACCACCATCAGCGCCCAAGCGGCAGCAGTCTGCGAGGCAATCTAAACAAAAACAGGTTCTCCGATCGCGGATCGTTAGGGTCCTCTCCAATAAATGCTCCCACATTTTTCGGATTGCTTCTATATCCCCTATTGTTCCGCCTAATCTTATGGGTGAAAACACACGGTCGGTCCCCGCATCGGGTAGACTATAAATATAAAAGACGACCAGACCGTTCCTCGGCCTGCGTAACGCCGCTGGCACCTGTCGTGTGGCTTCAGGTGGGGCCTGGGTGGGGAGAGCGGGTTCCGCGATGGGTGGAGAAACAGAAATCGACTGCTATAAGATGGTTGCTCACCCGTGGCTGCTCCCAAGACCGGTTTAGGAATCCGGGGCCACGCTTACGCGCCAGTGATTATCAACCTTGATCCTCGGGATGCTGCAACTCCCGACAACTACGGCAACCTCCAGGGCTGCCGTTAGAAAACACTGTTCGCCAGTGGTCAGCCGATGACGAGCTACTTTTACGAGTGACTCGGCTATGCTCATTTCTCTCCTCTCGTTTTCCGCAACGCCGCGCAACCCTGTAGAAACGCGAAGACACGCAGTCGGGGAACGATCGCGGGAAAAAACATTCGAGATGTTTTTACATAGGAATGCGCGAAGAAGAGAGCAGGATAGTCGTGATCAAGATTGGAGACACACCGGTGTGCTATTTTGCTCTGTACCTTTCAGCGAGAGAAAGACGAAGGGACATCGATGGTAATAACAACATTTAATCCTGGTGTTTGCTGGAATTCACTTTCGATGCGGCAGAACGACGTTTCCAAGAAGATATTTGAGCGGGACGTTCCCCGATCGAATACCCCGTCTCCTTTCTGCCCGTCGTTCTCTTTTAAGACGAGTTTCCTTGAAGGACGTCGCCCCGTCGCGAAACGCGGGCTCTCAAAGTATTTTTAATCTCGTTTCAAATCGGTAGACGACGACGCACCGATTCATCGATTTCCACGAGCGAGGCTGCGAGAAAGCCGGGCCGGGTCGGGCTCTCTTGCGTGGCAATATCCGAGGCCGGTGTTTCGTTCAACGTCGCGTTTAACGCGGAACGCTCCTCGGATTGGCCCCCGTATCTCTCGATTGGGTTCGTTCGGTCGAAAAATTCCTGGCAAAAAGCGTCTCACCGTGGAGTGGCGGTGTCTCAATCACCAGTACCTCGTTGAATCGTACAAAACAATTCGACGAGTTAACGAGGTATGCCGGGGCAAGTTTCGCCCCGCTTCTTCGATCGGATCCAGTCATTGAAAGATTCCTCCGCGGGTGCACCGGGAGACCATAATGCCGCGGCGATCTTCCTCGTTGCTCGTGTTTCCGCTGCGGATTCTCCGCCGAGGAAAAAACCAGGCTGCATCGTCAGTTTATGGTCCGCGGGAGCGCAATGGGAGCGTGTTCCACTGATACGCGGCAGCCAACTCACCTCGGCTCGGCTCTGCACCGCTTTGCACGGTTCTGCTTAGCTCGCTTCAAGCGACAATATCGCCGTCCCTCATTACGGTCGATGATCCGGCCGACAGCGTATTTCAATCTCCGGGGGATCGAACTTGAAGACGCTGTCCTGCTAGAGACAGCGCCGCTCGGGCTACAGCACGCGTTGCTGCCACTCCACGATGATGCTCGATTTGTCCGAAAACTTGGACGAAAACGATCGAAATCCGATCGAAATCCGATCGAAAATCCGAAATTGCTAAATTATATCAGAGAACAATTGCTTCACTTCCTCATTACAGTTTGCGAAGACAAAATTCTTTCTAGCAAAACTGCTGACAGTATGCCCACGAAAGAGAATAAGATTTTTCCAAAATTCTCATGTAAAACAATTAATACATAAACTAAATACAAAACAAGGGGATATATGTAGTCTGAAATGAATAACCATAACGGAGAACAATTGTGGAAACATATAATGGGATAGTGTATTGCATTTTTTCGATTATGAGGATACAGAAACTACACTATTCGTTAATTCACAGAAACACAGATCAACTTTCAGACTCCTGCGAGTTCTAAGCCTATGTCATTTCTGACTCACACCGATATTTCACTAGTACAGTTTTATTCCGACATAAGACGATGCCTCGGGACCGGTTTCCGCCGTATTTCGAATGAGGGTACCTACGTATCACTATGTGAAATTTGGAAAATGTTTATTACTGGATAATGAGGAATGAAATTTTGGCAGGATGAAATGATAGAGGATAATTGCCAACTTCGGAAATATTTCTGTGCAAGAAGACAATCTATTTTTAATAAGTTTTTAATAAGTTAAAATTGTAGTCATAGTGTTCTTATTGAAATCTCGTCCACTGCGCTTGTTTCGGAAATGAATAACGGAAGCATTTACTTGGTTTTATACGTGCGCCAATGCGTAGGAAAAATCTGTTTGAACAGATGTTCTTGACAAGATATTTCAAGGTCATTAAAATCGATGAGGAGGCGAGACATCGAAATAATTACCCCTGAACGATCTAGAGATCAACCAGAGGGCGTGACAGGTTTTCCAACTGGAGCTGAAGCTTGTTCGGATGAACAGACTCTCCGATGTTGCTTCCATCGACACCCTGACGAATGAGATTCTTTGCCCTGAATACGATCAATCTGTCAAACTGATTGGAACACCCGAATCGTCGGATCGTGTTCGTGGGTGTGATACCGCAGTTGGTTCTCGTTAGGTAATCATAGGCATTAATAGCTGAAGACGTTGTAATATCGTGTAATTGAACCAAGTCGTTGGAACACTGCGTGCCTGAGGTGATCTCATGCATAGACAATTAATCGTTCTCCGCACGGAATGACGTGAATTCGTTTGCCCGCTGGTGGAACGCGTGTAGAACCATAGTGTAATATTCAATTCGCCACGGAGAAACATGCCGAATTAAAAAGGATTTTTATCCCTCCAGCCTGTTTCCCCTGATTAATCGAGCATCCCTTTAAATAATGAAACAACTTTTACAGAGGATCCTTGCCTGTCAACGGTTCTCCGTTTACTGCCGGTGTAACCTATCCGGGTGTACGAGTAGCTCTAGATTTGAAACTCCGAAACTTGAAACTCTCCAGACTGCGACGCCATCCGAATCACTAAATAGTGATGTAAAGGGAATTTTACGAATCCTTAACGAGGCCCTCAACGAAGCGTTAGCGGCCTTTGTAAAGGCGACATTGAATCCTCGTCTCGTTACCAGGCGAATCGTCACACGAGATTCAGGTGTACCGATGTTCCTAACTAATTCAAAAACAGCGAACCCCCTGCCCGAATTATCTCGGGGGCTTCATGTAGCTCTCTGAAAATTCTGAAGCATCCACAAAATCGAGTTCTTAGCGAGTCAACTATTCACTAGACTACGGATGTTCTTGCAAACGCATATTTTTATAGAAAGCCGGGAGATCCTAATGGGACCTGGACAGAAATTTATATCATGATTAGGTCATTCCAAACATATTTTTCATTTTGCATATCTTACATATGTTTTGCATATTTTTCGTATTTCTCTCGTGCATTAATAATCGAAAATATAATAATTTCCATACGTTTCTATATACGTTTATAAAAACCGTTTCAAATACATACATATATGGACTACACAAAGTCAATGAGACTAAAAAATTATGCAAAATGAAGCTCTTATCAAGAATTTAACATTTATTCAAGCTAATTTCTCTGCTTTGCTAGTTACTACAGGAAAATTAAAATCAAATACGTTAGCATGAAAGAACTTACATCTTGCGTTGTTTAGCATATAAATTAATTTTATCTGATAAGTGGCACCAACTGATGGTTGAAAACGTAGAAAATATTATCGTTACGCATTGTAATGCAAATAACAAATAGTGATAAATAATATACAACTATTCTGCATGTATCTGATAATAATTATAGTGTACTACTTTCAATAAATTTTGCTTATACTTTACACACTTTTGCATATATTTTGTATATTTCCATATATAAAATTTACATAAAGAATCTTTGGCAAAAATAAAAATAATCTACATCAATTATGAGAAACAGGTTAAATCAAAATGTATTTCTTCTATTAGCAGCTTTAACAAATTGCAAATAATGTATCAGGAATCGTAATTTCTTCTAATGTCTTCATAGTTTAGTACTTTAATTTTTAGTCTAGCCAAATAATTACTTTCTCTAACCATTGTTGCCGAATGAGTAAACTATTTTGAGAGTGAACCAAGACTCCAAATGGTAAATAATCTACCAAGATTGGTCAATTTTTACGATACCCAGACTACAGCTGAAAATCAGAGACTGATAATAATTGAACAGGACGGAAAATATCAATTTGCTAAAAGTTTATGTTCGTTCCTTCCATCCCCGAATAACTTGCAGTTAATATTTAATTCCCTCCTCACGACTATCAATCATCTCCTACAAATATCCTACCGACGCGACGTGAAAACTTTAAAGTAACTACCGGCGATAAAGTCAAGCGGAAATACGAAGTTCTTAAATGAAATTTTTATCTAAGAATAAAGAGCGAAGTAATTTTGTGAAGAATATGATGAAAAGATGTAAAGAAATAATATAACATGATGCAAGATTAAAATTTCTAGCAAACTCAATTTCTGGATACTTTACAAAGTAGCCGGATAAGTAGGTCAAAAATGCCCTTAAACCAAATTGAATTTGCAATAGGCCGTTCTATAGCTTATTGCTAGCCAAAGAAAATACTTTGTGTCAATTTTCAACCCCATATGTCGAAATTTTCAACCCTATATCTCTTATCCCCTTTAGTTTAAGATTCTGAAAAAAATGAAGCATATTTTAGCTATTAGGAAGCACATCTATTAATTATTTCAGAATTAACAATTGAAGAGGATAAGAGAATTTACGGAAAAACCTGATTTTCTTTGTCATCCCATTATTGCGCCCCATGTCGACATATGGGCTTGAAAATTGGCACAAAGTATGTACTTATATGTTGTTTGGATAAGCTATCGAACAACTATTGCAAATTCAATTTGGTTTAGGTTCACTTTAGACCCCTTTATCGTGGGGTCTAAAAGACAAACGTCCCGCTCGATGGATGTGTTCGTATGTAGATGTAATCAGGATCTCAGGGTATCGCAAATGACAGGCCGATCTCTCGCACGCATCCTGGAAATATTGTCGAACTTTATTACAAGATCAAGCATATCGCTTAACTCGCTATTCGAGCAACGTGAGCTGAAATCCTGTAAACTGCTTCGCATCGACCAACCCTTTGCTTGGACCTTCGCATCACGTCGAGCATACTATACGCGAGTTGGCCGGAAAATCATGGTGCAACATTCAGGTAAGTAGCGTCGCCCGTAGAGGGTGGTTAGCGGATGGACCCCTAGTGTCACCGTTTCTCAAAGTGGTACGCGTGAAAATGCTGACGCGTCGCGATAGTTGGCCGTGCCATCATCATCTGCTTGGCCCGCGTCTGTCGCGTCGCGCTTATGATGGTGCACGGACTAGCAGGTTCCGATCAGAACCGAGTATCAGATCGCGGGCAGTTTTATTTGAAATTTCTCGAGACTGGAAACTGGAACCGGTATGCGGGAACGGTACGAGTTCCCGATAGGAATGTGGATTTGCTGATCCACACGCGGCGCGTAGTCGAGCACGACTAGGTGAAGGAACGATCGTGCAAAAGCCATTCGGATAGCCACGATTATATACCTCGCGGAATAAATTGCTACAACGTTTTGCCACAGAATCGTGTTACACGAGCAAAATGCTGGCTGATTCTCGGACTGTGCCGGGATCGCGCAACGTGGACGCATAACGTGCGCGTCGTCCCTAGCAAAACTGACCACCGTGCATTTGTTTAACTGGGCATTCACAGGTGGACTGATTAGAAGTACCAAATAAATCCGCACGCAACGTAGAGTTACGCAACCCCGTGTTAACCCTTAACAATGGGGCCGGGGTGTGCCCCAGGCGGTAACGGGATCGCCATGATTTCTTTTTAAAGGAACACATGATGCTGTGCAACTCGTAATCAGTAGGTTCTCTTTCGGTTGAATCCCATAATACTTTTAGACATTAACCGTGAATGACTGTACCCCGAGTTACGTGCTATTAACTATCTCTAGAACAATCTTGACAGAGGCGTTCCTGGCGTCACTTGAAGTGTCGTTTTCATTTGCAAAAGTGTACGCAGAGTCGATGGATATCTGTTCGAAGAAAAATCTGTCCTTCTTCTAGAAAGTTTCTTAAGAGAGGTTTAGGACAATAGAGACTCATAAACGCCACGCGCACTTCACATTTCATCCTCTTGCTCGGTAAAAGGACAGAATTTTTTTCGAACAGTTACCCGTCGACTCAATTACGATACTTTTTATTAAGCTACCTTTGCATTCCGCCGTAGCAGAGTCAACAGTGAACCCCTGCGGTGGCTCTGTGTCGCGTGAGAATGTTGAACATCTTACACCTGTCCGGTTGGTCGCATGATTCCGATGTAGCATCACGTGAAGTCGACTAGAGGCTGAAGCATCGCTTTCGTTTCTCCACACGTCTAACCGAAGGGCAGCCTAGCGTCGCCAGTAAAGAGCAGTTTTATGTCTCTATGCCGATAAATAAACAAGGCTTTATTACCTCCGATACCTTCGTGGTATGAGCCAGTCGTAAAAGTACCGTTCGTTGAAAAATACCTTAACGAGCTTACTGGACGAACACCTGTTGTTCCGACAATTACATTGCACAACGAACAGTCGCGAATTGTGGCTGCCTTAATATGATCGAATGACGTTTGTCAAGCCACACAATATAAATAGCCACAGGGCCCAATTGCAGCTCGATCAGATTGATCTGATCGCAAAACTAACGATAACATCTGACGAACCTCTCTGAAGATTTCATCCAAGATTTCATTCAAGATTAAAAAGCCTTTCAGTGCATTCAAATTTAGTTATAAAATCCAGCCAGGCACTTATTGATATGTAGTCTGTTAATCGTTTATACTCGTATAAGTAGTGATGAGCATTCTGTCTTGCAAGTTTTCAAGCAAATCAATCAGCACAGGATTTTGAATCAATTCGACATTTATTCGAAGTCAGAAGTTCTTGAAACTCTTGAAAGTCGTGAAGGCTTGAAAATGTTGAATCTTTATCAAATCAGAAAGTTATCAGTAGACTGCGGATCTTTACGCAAAATAAAAATTGTCTGCACCGATTGCAAGAAACAGAAACTAAATCGAATGTTATTTATTCTCTGAATGATTTTAATAGAAAAGAAATCATATATATTGACATCTTCAATTTTTAAAATTTTTCAACAATTTCGAACTTCATCTACTCAATTTTGCTGTACATGCATAAAGATCCGCAATCTAGTTATCAGTAATAGAATGAGATTTTCTTAGCAGTATTTAAATTAAAATAACTCCTAAACTAATAATTTTCCAACGTATGTACATACATAGGTTAATAACTTTTTACAGAGATTAAAAAACTGCATCGATTGATACATAACAAAATATACGGTTCTATTTAGAAAATCAAAGTTGATCTTCATAAGTCCTTGATGCGTCCACCTATAAATGAAGCTAATATGTAATACCGGTATGTTTATCTCTTGAAGACATTTAATCTCCATCGAAACATTTGTCGTTGCGAATAATAATGATAGAAATCAAGGTGATGATATCTGGTGCCCCACACTGTATAAAATATTTACATTTGGTTGTTTTTCACAATAAATAATCTTATACAAAACGGCAAATGTAAAAATAATATAAAAGAGGAAATAATATAGTTTTCAAGATTCTGTTCAATTACTAAATATTCTGTCTAGTAAATATTGCGTACCCGAGAAGCTTTCCGATCGTTTCTACTAAATAAATATTCGTTTCATTATCGCGCGGGGGAATTATGCGAAGAGTGAGAGTAATCGAAAACACGAATTCTTGGAGTGCAGATAAATAAGTTCTTCGTTGTTTGAACAGGTATTTGCATATCAAAGCCGTTACGTTGTAACGAAACGTGTTACGATGCACGCTCGATAATTCGGTACGACCGGAATGGCAGTAAAATTCCATCCAGAGCGTCCTTCGAATCGCCTGACAGTGGAGATCGCTTTCGCATCGGGTCTTTTATTTTTCAACGACCCATCGCTGGCGCACCGCTTCCAATACCGAACCAAACCATCTACTGCGGAACAATTTGAAAGCGGAACACTTCACAGTTTCAGATACGGCTTACTCGGATTGCGTAACAGAAACTTTCTTTTCACTGACTTCTTGTACGTCGGCCTGTTAGCGGACCTCCATGGTGCCATCTTAATTTACACGGAAACGAAGAAAATTGTGTTTGCCATTTTCAATCATTTGTATCTCAACGAGTATCTGAATGGGTTTAAAGATATTTTACTAGGATTATAAAAAAGGGCGTAGCCGGATAAGGGGATCTAGAGTGCTCCTAAACCAAATTGAATTTGCAATAGACCGGTTTTTCAGATATGGTGTTTTTTCCGTAATATCTTTTATTCCCTTCAATTGAAAATCCTGAAAAAATTCAGGTATTTGATAGCTCTATTGGAGAATACACATTTATGAATTTTTTCAGAATTTTTAGCTCCGAGACCAAATTTTAAAGTATAAAAGAAACTATGAAACGTCGATTTTTCTTGGAGAAGTTATGAAACAAGTTATGAAACAACAATGAAAGTTTATATTTTTACAATTTTAGCATATCGTTATGTGGTTATCAACATATAATTTTTTCAGATTTTTCGAAGTTAGAGTACATAGTTAAAAAAATCGAAAACCAGTAATTTTCGAGCGCTCTCTGGCAGAAATGGGGTTAACCTTGAAGGTTACATGCATAACCGGTACTTATTCTAGCTGTATATTTAATATTAATCTTTTTGTATGACTTTGATGACTTCCAAAACGAAGAACCCAACACATCACAAATATTTGGCACTATATTAATTTAACGTTGTAATGTTGTAACGTTGCAAAAATTGCAAAGTGCTCTTAGGACAAGGTATCGGCCTATTGCAATTTCAATTTCGTTTAGGGGCACTTTTGACCCCCTTATCAGGCTACGCCATTCTAACTCAAAGTGTCAAATGGGTACCCGGGTACTCGGTTATGAACAGAAAGTTTAAAGTTACTAGATCGCGAGGTGTTGGACTGGCGGCTGCACGATACAAAGCACGAACGCAGCGGCACTCCCTGGAAAGGTCTCTTCTGTGGTTCGTTGATAATTCGATTTTCTTGCCGGTACGGCGCGGCCGGTCGATTATAACAAAAACTAGGGACATTCGAGCAGCAGGACGTAAAACAGTTCAGCGACATTCTCATAGTATTTGCGACCGCAAAAATTCTGCCAAGAAACGCGGACGCGACACCGACGACACGCTCCGCAGAAGCTTATTATTTTTCCTGTCCGACTCGATTCACCGGTTTTCACTTTTTGCTCTCTTCCCTTTCACCTTTATTTACCCCGGTTTAACGAGATTATTAAATCATAGCGTTGATATATGTCGAGTCAGATGAAATAATTAGCGGTCGTTTATTCAACCGTTCCTACTCGTGTTTTAATTGAGGCAGTTACGGCGTAAATTCCCCCCCACCGCGCCGGAACGATGCGATGGGCGTCCGATTTCAGGGGCGATAAGCCCGCCGCGCGTGAAAACAGCAATGATAATTCTCATCTTCATTTTTATACTTATTATAGCCTAATTATAGTCGATTTGACTTCGAACGATTCCTCAATTAAATCAACTCACGCATACGAGGTGCCCTGAAGTTCGCGGTTCAAATGAAGCGCGAAAATAGAGAATAACAGAATTGCTAGGAAGAGAGATTCGTCTTCGAGGAAAATGTATTTGAAAGTCAGTTGAATATCCGCGCACTTAATGATTCTTTTGCTATACTCTTCCAAAGTTTTATGTGGAAATCAAGTTTTCGTAATCGGTACCTGAAATATCTGAAAGACTATTGGACCAATTTGGATAAAATTTTGCAGTAACATTCGTAAGACTCATTTACTCTTTGACGAAGCAGATTTTTGATTACTACATTTTTTCTTTTTTTTTTACAAACAAAAGAAGCTGAAAATTTAACTACATAATATTTTTTACACTGCACCGTGCAGTACAGTTTGCGACATGTATGAAAATCAGGCACGAACTTATGCAATCATCTAATATAATAGTAAATGTGCATATTTCCATTGGTCCACACGCTGAATTGGTCAGGCGCCACATACATACGTCAATTGTAATGGTACAGAAACAGCCTATTATGCCCGAGTTGTAAGGGTTGTATTGGTAGAAAACGCGGACACTTATCTGCGAGTTGCGTTCCCCTGTTGTAACGCCATTGCCAAGATAATCCAATGAATTTCGTAACGTCTTTAACGGCATGGTCTCTCTAAAATAATTACGTAAGTTTTGCAATACAAAGGTGTCCTTCGACTGGGGTGAACCGTTCGAGAGCCGGTTACTAACTGGGTTTACTCTGGTCTGGTAATTTTAAGAGATTCAATCCGTTGGCAGTTGGCCACCGGGCGCGAAAATCTCGTTCGCTTAACCGTCACGAAATGAAATCCAAGGGAATCTAATAAAGCGGCCGAGATGCGACTGAGGGTTGCTTCCCCAGGTTTCTTCGGTTCTTGCTATCCTTCTTGGTCGACACACTACGCGGATGTCGCAGTTGTACTAATTTGACACTATCACAACGTGCTGTCAAACAATTCCGACATCGCGACATCTGACGAGACCCTAACAGGCCGTTGCTTTCATTTCATTAAACTTGTATTGATTTATTTACTAGAATTATAGTAAGTTTCAAAATCATAATTTAACTTCACTTTTTCAGTGCCCATTTTTTCACCACTTCACTTTTTCAGTGCTCTTTAATAAACTGTTGTATTTTATTTGAAATAATTTCAAAATAAAGCAACAATCTAGTCATCCACTTATTTACGTCTCTAGAGAATTTGTAGTGGATAAACTAATTAGACTGTGTATTTGATGGCTGGAGATGTACACTCAATCGACTAATAGTCTTTTTGAGTGTTAGTCAAAATTGTAAGAGTTTAAGTAACAATAATTCGGAAATTTAGTATTGACAGAAGTTAATAATAACAATTCTCTTAATGACGAAGTGCGTACCGTTCTTTTAGAAAGTTCGTTCAAAAATGAAAATAACTCACGGCAATGAATGAACGTGTTGATGTATTCAAGGAATGGCGCTATCATAAAATTTTCTGCGATGTTTAAAATTGTATACAAAGGGATTAAAGGTAAAGTCTACTTGATTACATTGCTCGCGACGTGTACACAAGCAAGTTATTGAAAATCGATCGGCTTATGAAGCCGTTTCCGCGTCCCGCGTTCAACAAATTATAAAATTTGTAATTTCGGTTCCCGGATCGGGCATTCATTAATTGGAAACGTCAACGCGCGCATGATAAAATTTAACATCGACGCGAGTAATCAGCGCTTCCCAGGTTGAGCTTTGCGGAGCTCCGATTTGTGAAAAGTCAATAAACCCCGCGCAAAATCTGCATTTATTTTATTTAATCCGAAACCGCGCTATCGTTGACGGATATTTTTTCTATATGAAAAATTATTCTAATTAGGTGATCCGCGATTGAGATGAATTACTGTTTCGAATTTATACAGAAAAATCGATAGACGCTTGAGCTGAGGCTATTAATAATTTTTTTAAAATATTCATCCATTTCATATTGAGTCCAAGCCTCACAGATTTGTCTACGGTCAATAAACGGATCAATCAAATTTTTCAAATCAAGTAACACATTTTCGAGTGAAAATCAATGTATCTAAGGAACGCTTTTTTTTTCATTTGTTTTCAAATCATAAATTTATAATTCCTCAATAGATTTTATATCTTCCAACTTTAGTTGACTACTGTTAAGTATTAATTTTAGCGTTTCATTTATAAATTTACATTTGCGTGATAAATGTAGGATGCACACTGAAAGCCCATAAAAAGTTTTAAGACTCGATAAATCCACAGTTCCTTTCCCCACGTACATGAAATAAATCACTGGTATTTAGAAGCCGAGCACATGCTCGATAATTTCCATGAACCGTCAGCCAGCGGTAAAAATATAAACTGCCAGCTGGATAATCAGCGCAACGTTGCAAATACGGTAAAAAGAAAATCGCGACAGCCAACAAACCTCTGAATGCGCCCTTGTATCTTCTGTCTCGCGTCGACGATAAATTTCGCGCTGATACGCCGGCCGCTGCTTCAACCGGTAGTTCATTTACGGCGAAAAAATACACTGTGCTCGTGCAAATATTCGAATTTGCATTTAGATCAGGTTTTCGGCATTGAAAAATTGAATTAAGGACCGGGGTGTACGTATACGGGAACGTTTATGAAATCAGAGTCGCGCGATTAAGCGCTGAAACGGAACAACGTGTACCACTCGGGAAAAACGTGCATGCATACGCGCAGCAAAATTGCATGGGTCATGATTAGTCTACGAATAATACAACGAACGTTCCCGGGATATGAGAGCATCGAAAATGAAACACACATTGAATGTAGGCGAACTGAAAGTATTTATGTATGTATACATTAACTGCATTATATCAAACGCTCTTTGAAGGTTCGCACGCTATTTATCAAAGCGTGACAAAATCTAGTTTCTGCGTCACCGAGTCAGCAATAGTGAAAGAGCGAGCCATTGGTAAACACCGTCGAGTACAGCCGAGGTAAATCACAGTTTTTCCGCACGTCGCGGCAATACATATTCAAATTGCTCCACAATTCGTCCACTATATTTGGACCGGGATGAGAATCTGCCTTGTTTCTGTTGCCCGGGCGAAATAGTTTTCAATTAAACAAATGGCCCTTGTGTCTGTTTCATAACTTTTTAAGCAAGGAAATAGATAACTATAGGGTATGATTAGGGGAATGTGTCTAATTCACAGTCAGCTGAACAGAATGCTTATGGGAGTATTCTGGCTTTGAACTTTCAAAAAATCAATTTTTTGCATTTTCTTTAACTACAAGTGTTCTTGAACATGTGTGCCACGGGGTTTGTTTGAATTCGTGAAAATTAATTTGGTTATATGTGTTTAGAGAATGCAATTATACCGTGAAGGGAGGTATATGTACTAGATGATCGCACACAAGTTCGTGCCCGATTAAAAATAAAATTCAATGATTAAATTTTAAAGAATACAGCTTTACTAATGAATTATATAGTCACCGTTCTTTTCTAATTGTAGAATATAATTTTTCTTTACACTCCGCCGTGCAGTACAGTTTGCGACATCTATGAAAATCGGGTACAAACTTATGCGATCATCCGATATATTTCTTTTCCGTTGGAAAATATCAATTATGTATCAAATATACAATGAAGATATACACAGTGTGCGAGAAGTCCTATGCTAGAGTATGGACTCTCAGGAATCACCCCGTCACGAACACGATAAACCAAAGTCGTCAAATGAGAGGAATTTACGCAAATTGAGGGGAAATAATTACCCTCTCTCTGCCAGTACCAGATTATGTCACGTGACATTGCACCACATGCATGAGAGGGACGGAACGCGTCACATGACTGGGCAGTGGTGGAAGCGCAGGGAATAACGTCGTAGAAGGGGAAGGTAGAGTCTTAATCTGGTGATTCTGGTGGTAACCGCATAACAGCAGGAATTAGAATTGCCGCCCTGGGGGATGCTACGTGGTCCAGCGAGAACTTTCTTGCAAATGAATATTTTCAATGATTCGACTTGGATTAGACAGCGGATTTTATGCATTTATAACAAAAATAAGTAGATGTAATTCAAAACAATACAAATATTAGAAGAATTAAAGGATATCATTATATTATTTATATTATATTAACCAAGAAAACAAATTTCTATTTCATTCTCTAGTTTGTTGCAATTCAAGTAGAATATGTTTATTTTACATAAAGATCCGCTGTGTATATTTATATTTTACATGTTATAGAAAACGGTTGTGTGCAATGCTAGCTAAAGAAGTATGCTCTAAAAGTCTAAAGGAAAGGACAATCAAAATAAAGTATTCCTATTCAGTTTTTCGCTGCTAGTAAACCTTATAGTTTTGTCGCTGCTAAAAACAGGTGTTTTTATCTTAATTGGTTTTGTTATTACAGTTAGTATAGCCGTAAAGTATAGTTTAACGAAAAATGCTTCAGTACAGAATAACATCGTGAATACGGACGGGACAAGTACTTTTCCATAACACAGATTTGTATGGTTTAGTATAGTGTCTTACAGTATTACCGCGGAGTATAATTAAATAATAGGGACAAGATAAGCTCATTGAATTTCGAAAGATCGTATGCACCGCTGCGCCGATCATTTTTGTTCGATCGTACTCCGGTATCTGATTTACAATTTCGTTCAAAACGAGCCTGTTTTCAATTTCGTTTCTGCATACCCGACCCGACCCGATCGGATCAAAGATCGATGCAATTTCACTTCGGTTCTCGCATATGCGTCGGAAACACCGGTTTAAAGTAAATCGAGAACCTCTCGCGAAGAGCCGAGGGACGAGTAACGGAGAGACAGAGGAAGAGGAGAGAGGAGCGAGCTCGCACACCTGTCTGAATCTCGAGTAACGAGCCAAGAGAAACACAAGGCAACCCCACGAATTCGTGTTGCTCCTTTGAGATCCCCTTTTTAACCCACCGCGGTGCGCGGAGCCAGGATAACGCTGGAAACCGGTTCCATATATTTATGCTCCATGTGTAACGTGACTTGCGCCTACGAATGCATAAGATTCACCCATCCCTTTCTGCTCTCTTTAGTCGCCAACACTTGTGCACGCATGTCCTTCATTCCTTTTTTCTTCCCTTTAACGCGCCAACATTCGGTACACTGTCGAGACACTTTAAACACACACATGTTCTACAGATTCTCCCAAAATTGTTGCATTTCCTTGAAATGGGCGATTCTTGAGGTTATTCGAAGTAAGTCTTTCCTTTGCGAACATGTTCTCCGCGGCTTTGTTAAGGAGTTATTAACGGAAAACGCGGACCAATCAGAGCGCGATTACAGCAGACGAATTCCAGCTTGACCAATGCCAATGCCATGTTCAGCGTGACCGATCGCCGAGTCGCAATCCGTCCACTGTAGCCGCACTCTGATTGGTCCGCGCTTTTCGTTAATAACTTTTTAACGAAGCCTCGGGGAACATTTTCGTAAAGGAGAAATACTTATATTCATTGACTCATTCATAGACTTATATTCATTGGTACACATAAAAATATTAATCCTACATTATAAAATACGAATGTCAAGTACATATAGGTACTTACAATTGTAAGTACGTTTCAGAATCTTCTGTTCCTCCGTCGGATCAAGTGAACACTGCCAATACGTCTTATTAACGATGAAGCACAAAACACCACACTTTTACATAATCACTGGACAGTAAATACATAACACACTTTCCGAAATCGTGACAGCGAACGGGAAGAGGTTAACTCCGATCACGGTCAAAATAGAGAATAGACCCGTTTCGCGCAGCTTGGAAAATGGTGGGGGCACAGCGAACCTATCATATGTTACTCACTCACCACGTTCTTGAACCAATTAGGACAAAGATGCGCAAAAATGAACGAAAACTAGTCTTTACGCGGGTCTAGGCACTCGTGACGGCAGGTATAGTACTGCGGTTGTTACCTCGGTTTTCATATATGGTTAAGGGTGGATTTAGGCGGGGAAATGTTGCGTTTGTTCATTAAGACGTGGATTTGTCGGAAGGACTTTAGGTTGAGCAGTGGGGAAACTATCACAGAAATTCCTTTTGGTATTATCTTCGGTCGTCAATAACGAGATTTATAAGGTTCGTCCGCTCGTCGCTTCGATGGGTCCGTCCAGGTCGGTCGCACGCGTTGTCCATCTGTCAGGATTGAAGTTATCGGAGCGCGGTGGTTGTAAAATAATCGGCCGGTTTGGAACCGATTCGCATGCGTTTTTTGCTTACAATAACGTCCTTTACAGGTGATAACCGCAGAAATATTTTGATTGAGGTCGAAGTAACTTCTCCCCGTTTGCTGTCACGATATTGCAAAATGTGTGTTGTGTAGTGTCCAGTGATTGTGTAGAGAGGTGTGATGTTTTGTGCTTCATCGTTAATAAGATGTATTCGCGAAAATGGCAGTGTCCACTTGATCCGACGGAAGAACAGAAGATTCTGAAACGTACTTACAATTGTAAGTACCTATATGTACTTGACATTCGTATTTTATAATGTAGGATTAATATTTTTATGTGTAACAATGAATATAAGGTATTCTTTAAAATTTTACAACTTTATGATTCGAATGGGCAGGGGGCAGAGAGATGATTACTTGCTACGGGCCACCGTTACTTTTTATACACCCTGTACATTGCGTACGACGGGGTACGTCATAGAGGCGCGCGACAATCACGTATTAAGTGACAGATACTCACTTCTCATCGAGAGCCCCAGCGAGGTAAAAATGTTTTAAGGATTTACAAATTAATCGTTAAACGGCATTGAACCTCCCTACTCGTCGACAAGGGCATTTTTAATAACCGTTTTATGGCATTATCGAGTAGAAAGGATCAATGCCCTTTCACGTTACAGTCAGGTTCGCATAAGGAATTTACTCGTAACCACTATAAAATAGTTTCCATATATCCATTGTGTCAATAGTAAATGTTGAATTTAATCCTCACACACACAAGTGCAAGTAGTCACAAAAATACATATTATGCATTATGTGTCTGATGGAAAGACTTGATACGCGTGACTCTCGCGCGCCTTTGTGACGTACGCAACGTACACCTCTGTTGATCGGGTTGCCGCATTTTAGGCGGATTTGTAATAGTTAACCCTTAGCACTCGAGTGGTGACTCAGAGTCGTCACTAAAAATTGCAGTACCATTATTAAAAATATTGTTTACATTATTAAATATGTTGGTATTGAATCAATTACTAAACATTAATCAAATCAATTACTAAGACTAAGAAACTATATAAATCACCGAACTTTAAGACTCTCTAAATAAATCCATTTGCTGTTAATTAAACGACGGCTAACTGTCCTACTGCTTATGCTTTTGCAATTTATCTGACTTTTTATTTCAAGACTCTCTGAATATAATCCATTAGAATGGATAAACAGTATAAATACTGTTGTTGAAATAAAAGATCCGCTAAATCCCGAAAGTATAAAAAGCAGGACAGTTAGCCGTTGTTTAAACGAAATAAATCTTTTTTTCACTCATAACATGTTAGAAACCACATGTTTCTAAACGGTATTGGAAAGCAGGGTTGGAATTCGTTAAGGAGCACATCAATTGGTTCATTAACGATGAGTGGTTAAAAATTCTTAAAATATGGTTTGTTGATACTATTGAAGTAATAATTTTTTGAAAAAAGTTAACACTAAATTTTCGACACTTACAATTCAAAAAATTTAAACAATATCGAAGAATTAAAAATCTCTTCGTAATCAAGTTGTTGAGTTCTACAAGCCTATACAAATTCATAAAAATCTGTGATTTCGTATGTATAAAGAGTATAATATGATAAAATGTAAATTGTTTCTAACAAAAGTATTGTGTAATTTATTATATACAATATATTATATTTTTTACATATTGTTAATCGACATCTAATATCGATTATTTACTCCATGTGATTTATTAACATATACATATACTTTCCGCGACACGTATATAACTAACAAGAAATGCAATTTATGTACATTTAAATACAAATTAAAATACAGTAAGTAGAAGTTAAGAATTGTACAGTTGCGACGTATTCGATGGTTTTCTACAAGTTAATTGATTTATTACGAATATCTTTAACTGTATATATAGTACAACTAAAGAAAATGTATAAATATTCCTAATATATACTATATATTATTTATTATATATAATTATAGAATATATATCTTTCTTCCTAAACATTAGTTGCATAACAAATTGCACTTCTATCCCTTACTTTGATTAAAAATTGTAAATGCACTGTGAATGTATATACAGTAAATTAGTTCAATTGTTCAACATGTGAAGAGAGTAGTTGTTCTTCTTGATCCATAACATCTGGTAATGTGAAAGGATCGTCTGATGATGATGAATCAGATAGTGCTGTAAAAGATGATCATTTTAGTAACACTATAATACAGAGAATTATATTAAGTTGTTGCAAAAGTTCGTTTCGTTCTCGATTAATGTGCGCAGTGCAAATTCAAAGTAGTTTTTAAGAAAACCAATGGCATGTTTAAGAAAGGGGTAGCTTAAGGAATAATAAAACATTAACGAACAGAAGATTGTGTTGTTTGATACTATATAATATAACTTACAATCATGACCACCAGTTATAGAACGATTATGCTGCATTTCTTCTTCATAATTGAAATTCTCATCGCTGTTATCCTCATAGGTAGTAAAGTGAAAGTAAGAAAGCGTGCATACAAGAGCTATGAAAAACAAATTCGTACTGATTCCAACAATGGCAGACAAAACTGGCCAATGAAACATGAGGTAACGTAGACCAGATAAATGTGCACTTATCATCACAGTTGATGAATAAAATTCAATATGTCGTGATTGTATTTCAATATATACAACTGTAACTGGATGGCTCTGATCTTCTTCAAAATTACCAAACAATTCTAGAACTAGATTTTGTTTCTCTTCCGTAGTGCCAAAAATCATCATAGGCGACAATGTCAGAGTTGTAATTGCATGTAACAACGTACTGCGGTAATGCAACATGGCAGATTTACACACATGTTCTACGACGAAACCACCCCTGCTATGTAATTCCGCGCAGACCATAAACATACCTGTTTAAAAGAAAAATATATAAATGAATAATTTCAATTCTATTTTGTCTGACGAAAGAAAAGTGTGTCGATATTACCGAGTTCTTTATTAGCAGGAGATTCTGGCATTTCTAAATGCAAGTTTACTTTATACGGTTGTCCAACCATAAGCAATTGTTGTTTGTTTGTCAACTGCACGTACGCTGAAGGAAAACTACATATTCCTTTCTGTTCGTTACAAGATCTGCAACAAGAGAAAATATTTTAACCCTTTGCACTCTTTTGTCGAGTGTGACTTGATAATGGAGAAAGGTAAATTTGAATGAAACGTGTTTTCATATGTACTTGGTACTTCCTCTATTTATTTAAGTCGTATTTTTAAGTTAAAAACAAATATAAATTCCACAAATATAAATTACAACAAAGATTGAGAGTTATATTTAATATAATTAGTAAACAAAATTGTTTAAAAGAAGTAACAGTCAAAAAAAAGGAACTATCCTTTCAAGTAAGGGAGTCGGTAACAAAATCGAAAGACAATTCGGAGTGCAAAGGGTTAATCCGAATTAGCATGCGGCATACATATCCTGATAGAATTAAAAAGGATGAGGAATAAAATCCAATTAATTATGAACAAAATAATTAACATACAAATAAGGAGCTCACTTGAATTGTAAGTGTACCGGACGTACATAAGACATACTGGGCATGTACGCATAATAGAATGCTATATAAAGAAATATCGATAACCATACAACAAGAACCCCACTAATGATGACCATTCCGCCGCTTAGTATTACATGTCTGGCAGATTGTACGCGTTCCGTTGTTTTCTTCTGAACGCTAAACCATTTTCTATTTACTAGTTCCAACAACCTCGAAATGAACATATTTACTTAGTTAAACAATTTAACGCACTCTTAGCTAGCAAGTTAGGCTGATCACTGCGCAACTTTAATTATGCTTTCAGCCAACGTTAAATCGGATAAGATAAGTACATATTTATCGCTCAATTAAATTATTTTGTACTGAAATATAGGTTAACTCTATTGCATTTCACAGTTCGAGCTGCAACAGCAGCGTTACTATTATATGTATATATACTACAGTTTCGCGAAAAAAAATAATAATAGAGAGGAATTATAGTAAGTATAATTTCATTATGAATTCTTTATAGTAATTTATTTAATAATCAATTAACGTATTCGAGAATATAATTGTCGAATTGATATTTAAATTTATATCCATTACTTTTTATTGTTGTTAAGATGAACAAGAAATTAAAATTTTTGTCTATGCTCACATACACAGAATAGTATTTAACATAAACTTTCAATATCAAAACACTTGAGAACGGTGCATATAAGAATGTGTGTTGTGTGAAACATTCCATAGGAAGCATTGACACATTTCATAATATATATTATAAATACAAAATATTATCAAAATTGATAAAATATTTGAAGTACTTTTGAACAATCTGTACATTGTGTAAAATACTTGTTAATACTAAAAAAATATAAAACAGCTTATTTGAAATTATTTCCCCTTTCTGTGTTCCAGCCGAGGCCTCCCTTTTTTGGTTGTTGGCTTGTCTTTCCCTTTATTTAATAATGGATGAGTTTCTAGAAACAAAAGCACGTTAACAGTAAATTAAATGAACGCAATTTATTACATATTCGTATGTGTTATGGACATTACCATCTACCGGTGCTCCTTGCAAATGTATATCATGTGAACGATGTTTCTTCATAGGTGGTTCATGTGGTGTTGTTTGATTATCTTCTGAATCTTCTACATCTGGAGATATTGGTAAAAATTGTAATGAGCCAATATCTTCCATTTCTTCATCGGAGCTACAAAAGGCAGCAACTCTATCGATAGATGCAACATCCACTTCAACCTCTTCATCCTGTGCTTCTTCACCTTGCACCACAGACTTATCTTCATCGCTCAAGTCAAATTCACTCTCTCTCTCTTCGTACTCAACATTCTCGTCTAATTCCTTAAAATCTGGTGCAAAAGCTGACCAATTTTCAACTTGGTTTTGTGCCCAAATGGAAACTACACCGGATGATATAGAAGCAATGATTGGTCTTACAGGATGCCACTGTATCAAAAGTTTTATCATTATTTTATGAACTATCCAATACCAATGAAATGGTAAATGAATTATTTACCACAACATCAAGTAACAATTCTCCCTTAGTTCCATGTAAAATTTTCACTAAATTTCCGATACTCTTTTCCCAGACATACAAAGCATGCTGCCTTGCAGAACCTGCGCATACATACTCTCCATCTCCAGAAAAACAACATTTTTTCCACATAGTTTTGTTTACAAGATCTTGTAATTTTTGTATTGGTTCAGGTTCGCCATCTTTTCCACATGCGAGTACTTCTGTACTATCATATACACGAATTACCCTATCCGATGTATTTACTAAAAAACAAGAACCTCTCCTAGCAAATTCAATACTCTTTACAGCTGTATTACTAGCAGTGCCTTGCGATATTTTGTAAGAAGCTTTCATAGTTAAAGATTCTGCATCAAGAACTAGAATCCGGCCACGAGCATTTCCAGTATACACGTAATCTCCGCGCCGATCAAAAGATGCCACTATATTTAAGTCACTCTGCAATAAAATTACAATTTCATTTTTAAGTTAGAAATATTGTGTTATTATGCTAAATGTATATTTTACATACATCGTCATCAAGCGGTATAACTCTGTGTGTACCCTCGACATCAACCATTACTGCTGCATGTCTCATTGGACATACTAAGAATCTATTGAGATTTCGTGGATGAAACTGTATTTTTAGTATAGGAGAGGGAAACCTATATTTTTGATCACATTCTCCTGATAAAACGTCCCATATGCAGACGTTATTGTCTGTCGAGGCACTTAATAATTTGTGTCCATTTCTAGACCAGCTATTTAATTAGAATAATAATAATAACATAACATTTCAATACATGAAATAATATAATTATCATACACAGTTGAACCTCGATAACTCGAATCTCAAGGAAAAAACTAAAATCTTTGAGTATAGAGGTTTCGACTTATCGAAGTTGAGTAAGAGAGGTTTACCCTATGAAAATTCGACTTACAGGGGGTTTGTACAAGAGTTAATAATTTGCTAATTGTAATAGTTTTAAAAAAAGAAAAGTACTAGGCTCTTACATATTACTATTACTAGACTGCCGATCATTATGAAAAATAAGAAATGTTTGCATTGATTGCAAGGCACAGGAGCCAAATAAAAATTTCTTCCTTCTTTTAATTATCTTATTAACGTAAAACTTATACACTGGTGTATAATCTTGGCCATAAATCTTTTTCATAGGTCCATTGTTTTAAATTGTATACACCCATTTTTGTCATAAATGCATAAAATCCATTTAACTATTACATACTAAAGAAATCTGTGATTTTACTCTGCGTTAATGAATTAACACATTGTTAATCAATGGTATCTTCAACAGTAACCAAAGCAGAGAATACATTTTCTTCAATATCATCGCATCTTTCTACAAAAGTTTGTAAAACATTTACTGCTGTTTTAGCTTGTTTAGCTTCCACACATGTGGAAAATGATTCGAATTAAAGGAAGTTTTATTTCAATTTATAGAGGTTTTTAAAGTGCGGTGGAAGGGAATTAACAAAATTTTGTTCGAGTTATCAAGGTTTGACTGTTGTATTATCATTTTGAATTATTTACCTTAAGGAACATACTGGATGAACATGTGCACTAATGATTTTGGCAACACCTCTTGTCAAAAAATCCCAAATAACGATTCTACCATCGTTACATCCAACAGCAAGAAGAGTTCCTCTTTTGTTGAATGTACAAGTTACTGCTAACGATATGCAGTCTAATGTACCATCAAACTCCTAATAATTATAAATATTTTAAGTTCGAGGAAATGAAAACAGCACAATGCACTTTAATCGTTACATCTTACCTCTGGATAATTCTGACCAAATGATTCTAGAAAAAAAACATGTGTAGGTTATAACTCCATTATGTTTCAAACGAAATGTTTATAAAATCTTACCTAATAATTCTAAATTCATTTTTGATTTATTTGTTTATGTATGCACATTATACATAAAACTTGTTGAAGTTATTATGTATTTGTGACAGTAATGTCCATTTGTTAACCTATGACCTACAACAATAATATGTATATATAATAATTATAACACAGAACACCAAAAGTGAAAATTCAAGGAGTGATAGCGATGGTATATTGGACGGGTTTTTTTCACGCATGCGCTGGGCGCACAGTAATGTTTCTAGATTGTGGGGAAAGTAATGGGACTAGTGGGGGACTATTATTGGCGGGAAACTGTGGCGGGAAATACAAGCGTGTTACGAAGTTTTGGTAAATTATATCAATATTTTATTTAAAAATACGTATTGTCCATATAGTTTTCAAAATCATATCATAACAAATTTTGTGAAATTATACGGGATGACTAAGGTGCTCCATTTTAATCAAACTTTTATTTTACTGATGGTAAAATCGCGTCATGTAGTTCACTAGCTGACCGTTCATTCAGTTTCATTCATGCATTTCGATAGAGTCCGCTCAAGTCCACTAGAGACCGCTATCCAATCGTACCAGAGCATGTAGGGATTTTGGCGCTGCCGCGCCATTTCCCTAGATACGTGCCAAGGGGGTATGTCACGACGAGATTAGCAACCCTGATCGGTGGCAAGGCCTTAGACCATATCATGAAGTAAGAGCAGAGACTTTTACCACGAAACAGAGACCACTCCACCGACGAAAACCTCGCACTAGATCCAGTTCTCGAATTCGTTCTCAAAGCCACCGACGAGATACTATTAAAGACTGCCAGCCCCTGTGCTATTCAGCGAGACCAGTAACAGGGCG